>JBBBDQ010029481.1:0-435000 GCA_037127315.1 Ascarosepion bandense
TATATATATATATAAAAATAAATATAAAAAGTAATTTTCCCATTTTGCATATAAACGGTACATAGAAGCAAAATATGCACTTTTTCTATGTATTGTATCCCCTCAGGACGTTGAAAATCATGGCTTTTCACAATTTTCTCTTGTTGTAGCTCTTAGCTCTCGCTATCTGCCGTAATCTCTGCTCTTCAAACCATTTAAGTTCGGAAGGCAGGCTATGCACTGCTTTCTTCTGACTCTTTTGCCGTCAATAAGTCATGAGAGTGTTAAATTTTCCAATCCCTCTTTCCTCATTATACATAGTAGAAATTTCAAAGTCTTTTTCTGGTGGTAAATATAAGCGTTCTTTTATTTACATTAAAACTTCGTTATTGCTCTCATTGTAATTGTTACAGAAATCGTTTTGACAATTACTGTCTTGACAGAGAAGGTCAGTTGAATGGAGTGGACAACACAAAAAGCAGGTCAACTGCCATTGCCAAAGAGGGTCAAGTTGCGTAGAGTCTGACTCTCGGTTCTTGATGAATGACATTTTTATACCAAAGTTGACAAGACATGATTTCTATAAAATACTGATGTTTAGCAGCTGAGTCTAGAAAGCCACTCACACGCCGCTAAGATATCCCATTCACCTTGCTTCAATTTTTCTAGCTCGCCTACAGTCTGATTTTACGAAACGATACCAACTAAATAAGATTTGCCGAATTTACAATTCTGTCTCACGCTTTCTTTCTCTACCAAAGAATTGTTTCTCTTGTACTGAGCCACAAACGTGCAACAAGAAGCTGCACCCTGCAAACGAACCTGGCGTTTAGGCTGAGCTGCATATAACAGTTTTGTTGTCTTATGTCTCTACTTGGGATCGGGTTGGCATCCTTGACCATATAAGAGTACTGATATTGCATACAAGTTCAGTACTCGTTTCTTTGTTTCTAACGAAAATTTTCCGTTTTTTAATATTTTGCATGACTTTTGGAAAAAGTTAATATAAAAGAAAAGTAAAAAGAAATCTTATGGACATGTATTTTCTCTAATTTAAGCTTTTCAAAATAGCCATATAAAATATAGAAATTAGAAGCTATATTTGTTCGAAAATAATATAGAACAGATAATTGTTCATGAATGGACATGTGATCTTAACAACCCCTCACAATATCGTTTTATCCTGCAAGTTTTAGAAATTGAGATCAATGCTTTGATTGCATTATTGTGACTCGCCGTTAATTACGATATATCAAACGTGTGGTTTTTATTACGCTTGTCTACGATCATAGCCGTGTTGTAAACATTAAGGCTGCCATGGACAGAAACACTGTCACCTTCGCTTAAGATAAATTTAATAGTGTGTAAGACAACTTTTAACATTGAAAAAAGGCAAATGCAGTTCTGAATAAGTTTCTGAATAATTCAATCTTCAGTCGATGTTCCGTGTGGCGATTATCGAATTGTCTTTAATGTCATTTAGACATGAGCGCTCTTTTGAACAAGACATCAAATTACTCTTAGATACATTTCATCTCTCCTTAGTGATGGGCTCCATCATTCATGTACAATAAATATTTTTAAGACGTGTAATATGTAACAATATTTTTAGCAAATTTAAAACTATCTTTGTCTCTTTCATTCTGTCTGTCTCTTTCTCTATATATATTCAGTGGTTAGCAAATATATTTAGCACTTCGTTTTTTATAAATTTTACTAAACATTTGTTCAATTTGAATGACACTTCAAATATTTTAATCCACATTGTCTAACTAAACACAAAGAAAAATTGAGAAACATCTTATGTACTTTTATTGACAGTTTTTGAATTTGACTGCGTGCAAAAGAATTTAACACTTATACAAATAATACGCTAAAAACTATTTTCAGTTATTTTATATTGTTTGTACTTCAACAAATCATAAGTTGTCTTTAGTATATGTACAACGTTAATAAGGTATCCAAAAAATGCTCAATGTTTAAATTTGCTTTTGTGACTGAGTACTGTTGTCTGAAAGTGGATAAATATAATACTACTAAAAATATTCAAAAGAGTAATCGTCCGCATGAATGGAAGAAGGCTACTGAACAATATATAGCCCGGAATATGTAAAAAACAACCATTTTTGACTCGAAGAGACATTTACAACGATCTAAAAAAATGTCGAAATTGAAGTAAAGAAAGAGACGATTAAGAGATCACTGAATCGCACAGGCTTGTATTTTAGATCACCAGGAAAGACTTAAAACATAAAAATGTGCAAGACGGTTTGAAATTTTTTAAAAGGTATGACCATCAATCCAATGAATTCTGGAAAAATGAAGTAGGTAAGATGAAAAAGAAATTGAACTTTTCGAGAGAAATATGCGCACCCATGTATGAAGAAAAAAAGGAAGTGAATACAACCCAATAAACACCATCCCAGCAGTCAAATATTCTGTCGGAAGTGTAATTACTTGGGGTTATTTTTTGTATAACGGAGTAAGAGAAATGGAAGTCATCGAAGGAAGAATGAATGCAGCAAAATACATGCAAATCTTGTCAACTTATCTATTAAAATGTGCAACAGCTTTGGAGCTTCCAGTTTTTTTTATTCTTTCAGCACAGTTCTGAAACAACACTGCTTCAGTGAAAATGGAATTAAAGTTCTGGAATGGCCAAGCCAGTCACTGGATCTCAGTCGAATAGAAAAATTTATTTAAAAATTAGAAAATTAAAAAAAAAATTAAAAACAAACTTAGGTACTGGTAATCTTTTTTAATTTATCTTATTTTGATACTGATTTACCTACATTTGTAAATAAAATAAACAAATTCAAACATAGAACACAATTTACATATTAAATGAAGAATACATTTTTAGATATCAACCTACACCGCGTTACCAGCAGTTTAAAACTGTGCCCGGCGGAAGTCATAAAAAACTGAAATTTTTATTATCATCATAACAAAATAACATCCCGTATAATTATCGGATTCTACTTAACACTCAAAATGTGCAACCTCAACATTTACATGAAACAGACAAATACATTTAAAATACTTTGAAGGTTTTTAATATAAAATAATTAAGGCACTAAAGCCTTAATTATTTTATATTCAATACGAAATGAAACAAAATATTTCAAAATAGAAAGACGCTCAGGCTTATCAGGTAGGTTCCCCGCTGCTTTTTTCTGTCTCTCTCTTCCTCTATTTATCATGTGGGCATTAATTTTTCCAGGCTTTTCTTCATTACATGTCCCAGAAATCTTATCTGTCTCTTTCTTATATTAAGTATGAGTTTTCTCCTCGTTACCCTCCTTTTAAACACCTCGTCGTTAGCCACCTGATCAATCCATGGTATTCTCAGCATCCTTCTGTACAACCACATTTCTGCTGCCTCAAGTCTCTCCTTTATCCATGAGATGTTCATCCAACATTCTACGACAGACAGAAGAACAGATCTTACATAGCAATCCAGTACTCTTTATCCAATAAGGTTTTCCTGTCTTTCAGTAAAGAAATACTGTTCTTTTAACACATCTACTATTGAGAATCTCGGCGTAATGTAATGGCTAGCAAGCTTGTCTCACTAGAACCAGTTACAACTGTAGTGAGTTCGATTCTCCATGCTTTCGGCTTTGTACCACTTCTAAGCGGCACTTAGAAAATCACCTATCACATCTACAATTAGAACAATCTGTCTAAACTCAGCACAAAAGTTATTATTACTACATATAACACGATAAAAAATTTAGTCAATATTAAATAAAATAGTAAGCTAAAACTTGGAGGAATTTCCTCGACCACCAGTAGTAATTTTCATAAAAATTAATCCGATAAACTTAAAATGGCTAGAAATTTTCTTCCTAGTAAATTGTTTTCTTTTTTTATTAGAGCAGCATTTTCTGTCAAAATTGTAGTCAGTCTCGTTATATTTGGCAACCAACGCATTCGATGTATTGCTTTGTAAAATGTCTACTTTTGTGTTTATATAATATTTCATTTAGGTTCCTTTTTATTTTAAATTTTAATTGTATTTAATTCGGTGATAATACAAATTCTACTAAGAATGATGAAATATTTTAAGATTCCTGGCGCAAACTTACGTTAGATGACCCTAATCGCAAGGTCATCTGCAGTAAATTTGCGCCAGGAATCTTGCAACATTTCATTTCTATTATCACTGTGTGTAATACCTACTAACAAAAGTGATAGAAAGAACAAAAGTAAATGAATCTGGATGAAGTCGGCTAGATTAAAATATGAGAATGAAAAATTCTCAGCATCCCTCGTACGTGCGTATGTGTAGTCGCACCAAAATAACAAATTTAGTTCCATGAAGTTCTAAACGAAGAAAAGCTTCGCAAGTAAACACTTTTTGGTTGGTTTTATATATATATATATAATATATATATATATATATATATATATATAATAAAGAGTCAAGGATTGTTGTTTTATCAATTCGACAGATTTTATTATATAGACATTATTTTTAGTAGATGCTCGTATTTGTGGAGAACGTTCGTTTTTTTTTTTTTTTATAAAACAGTAAATTTATTAATTTTATTTCTATCGGCCTGAATATTTCTGAAATCTTATGAGAAAAATATTCGTTTTATGAAGAAAACAATTAAATAAGACATGCTTTGATCTCTCGGCCAATGTGGAAGGAAAGTTCCATAGTGTCTATAGACTTTTGAAACTGACATATCTGCTCAATTTCATATTCTAACGGAAACAAAGCAATTTCTAAAGAAGGGGACACATTTTCTTATTTTTTTGTTATCTTTGTTATCTTTTTTCTCTACAATTCTTGGTTATCATTTTGCATTACTGATCGGTTTGTTTTAATTGTTGGTGAAGTGTAGAATTAAAATACATGAAAAGAAAATGATTTTTTGACAATACAATATCGGCTTGAAGAGAGCGAGAACAAAGCTCTCACATTAAAATATAGAGGAAATGAGTGTGATTCGATTACAGAAAGATATAATGGCGTCTACAAGCTGTAATCTTGCAAGCTGTTAGACCTGAACAATGGAGGTCTAAATTTTTTCCATGAAAAAAAAACAAAAAAACAAAGTAGAAAGTCTTCCAACGTTGTGTTTCTGTGGGAAACGGCCGCAACGTGAAAAACTAACGACCCCGTGTAAAACTTTCGAACTCAGTCAAGCCTAGACTTGAGCCAACTCTAGACCAGATATGGAAGCAATATCCTATTTTTCGATCCAATCTAATTTTTGTAATAATAAAACATTATGAAAAACTTAACTATACACACCATTTTTAGCAATGAGTCGTATACAAGTTCCACTTGAGGTCTGGAGTAAACATGCAACCCAAGAGAGCCGTAGAATTGAGAATCGCTGTGATGAAGCTATTTTGCAACCTTTATTTTTATCACGACCAAATACGTAAAATTTACGTTGCTTTTTAAGGTTTCGTCCTCTAGTACTGAGGGATACTCTATTGGAGCATTCTCTGCACATCATAGTAATTAAACTGGAAACATTTTTAGAGTCTCATTTACTACCTCATCAGCTGAGTTTCGAATATTTATAGATGTATGCATTTATCTAGATGGAGGTCCAGTGGAATGGACAGTAACTCGGACTGAGGACTCGGAGAGAGGAGCTCGAATTCCGCTCGGGTTACATTCAATTACATAGGAAAAGCATGAATCGATCTACCCTCTCCCAGCTATGAGGAAAATATATGCGAGTGTACGTATGTATGTATTTATTTCGGAAAGTTCTGGTGGTTAACAAAATAGAAATAACAAATTAATATTTAATCTATTTGTTTAAACATTATTTCATACGTTTTATTCTTTAATAGAAATAAAGATTAAAATATTTTAATATATTGGTTGATTTTTCATCTGAGATATATATATATATATATATATATATATATATATACACACTCACACACACTGTGTGTGTAAGAGAGAAAGGAAATGCTATTGTTCTATTTTACTCTCTTTTAAAGGTCGATAAATTCCACAACCCTCGTTATATTTCAGATCCGATTATCTAAATTTTTTGTAATATTTTTCTAATTTCCTTTCGTCCGTAGTAGTTTACAAATAAGCGCGTCATCGTTTGCTTAGTGATAAAACATAAAATTTTAAAATATATATTAAATAGCTTTCGATTAATACTACATCGTGCATACACATGAGGAAGATCAGCTAAAATATTGCGTTAAAAAAGCAACAAAAATATAGATAATAAACAGAAGAAACCCTCTCAGAACATCCGTTAAACATAGGAATGCAATTTCCAAAACAAAGATCACACCGCACTTTTATGAATTCATCGCATAATGACGCTACCACGTTTTAGATATTCAGACTATTTACTCAAATAAGTATTTTAAGGTCGAGTATAGAAAAAGGAAAGGAAACAACAAATCATCACAGAACTTGAAAAATTATTGGTGTCTCGTTCTGTTTAGAAAAGATAAATTTTAATCACATTTTTTTATCTTGTCAATCACCAGTGATTTAGTAGAGTGGATTATTGAATTAAACAAGTGATAAGGTCATCAGATTTGAGCGGCTATCAACAAAACATCGAATGTATATCGGTATTTGTTCTTACCTATATCGTTTCTTTCTTTCCTCTTTCTTAGAAATTTCATGTCATTAACATTTTCATTTCTCCATTTTTACAGGCATTTTTCTTCTTTATAAGTAAATTCTTTTTTTTCTAGCTTTGGCTTTATTTGCACTAGCAGTATAGCCCGGCGTTGCTCGGGTGTAATGAAAGCAAAACTAATCCATTCTCCTGGAGCTCAGACTCTTTAGACGTTGGCACGAAAGACTAAAAAGCAATAGTTGTTTCCAGTTAAAGCGAAACCATAGGCTGAAAGAAAAATGAAAGGATGTAAGTCAAATTTTTATTTTCTGGTATCGATATCAAATACGTTTTTTTCGTCGTAAACTGAATTTTGAAGGCTAAATAAGTCTTCTGAGTAAATGGTATCATGGCTGAGACTAAGAACTACAATTATACCTACTTAGATCCAAATCCGAAGCAAAAAGTAAAATAAAAGGGCTGAAAAAAGTACCGACATACAGGCTGATAAACAGACAAACACATAAACATCTTGCTTTATATATATATATATATATATATATATATATATATATATATATATAAATATATAATTGATTTTCTGCACTAGTGTAAGAACTGCAACATTGAAACTTCTGAATATCGTTTCTTATGTCTTTGTCTATGAGTGTATCAAATTTGATTAAAACCGGACCAGTCCTTCTATAACCTGATTTTTTCGATTATCGATATTTATCAGGGTTAACTCGACACAAAACCTAGTTAAGAACACTCGCAGACGCTTATAGTACAACTGTGTAAATTTTCAAGAAAATCAGTTCAGCCGCTTCGGAGTCTATAGGTAACCGATACACACACATAGACAAAGTTCCATTTATAAATAAGTTTAGATTTGGTATATGTTTCTCTTTAATCTTCTTGCCACTTTCTTTTTTCTTTCTTCCTTTTCCAATATTTTTATTATTAGGATTTTTTCTCTTTTAATTGCGTTTTTCTCTTTTTATTAGTTGCACTGTTTCTTTTACCAGTTCTTGCTAATTTTCATTCTTTATTGTCCCTTTATTTTTCACACCAGTTTTTATTGTTTTTTCTTTTATCACTTATCAATTTCGTGTTGTCATTATTCGTGTAAAGCTGTATTATTCCATTTTTATCGGTATTTTCTTATCTTCTTTCATTATAAAACCTTTTTCTTTATAGCCTGGGTTTTATTAGTATTTTCTATGTTATTAGCATTTTCTCTTTCATTTTTCTTTCGTTTATTCTTTCTCAGTTCCTCTTTCATTTTCTTTCTTAGTTTTATTTTATTAGTACTGTCTTTATTTTCTCCGTTTATTAGCATTTTCGTATTTGTTAACAATGTTTTTTCTTTTTATCTATCTATTTTTCATTCTTTACCCTCAAGAGAGTAAAATGTAATCTTTGAATTAGAGAATTGTAAGAAATGCTAAATGTTTATAAATATACAGTTTGCATGAGCTACTCAAATATATATGCCTTTAACCTTTGTAAAATTAAGTATAACCAGCAGGTGCTAGCGATCTACAGTTCACAGCCTCTTATTTCTATTTCATGATTTAATTTACTTCATCAAATTCTTTTCAAATAGCTTCATGTACTTGATTTTAGCTCTTCCAGGTGATCTTCGAGCAAGATTTATCTGATACCCTTTTCTTTGTTGCAATCTAGAGATTAAATTCTAAGTATTCTGATTATTGAAGCTTTAAGAAATATTCTAAGTAACAAATGCATACTAAAATATTAGACTCGAATTTTGAAAAAAAGTATCGAAGATAATATAGGAAGACATATATCGGTATAGTCGCTGGAACCAAAGCGAGTTTAAAAATGGGAGTCCTGAAATTACATGGAACCAGAAAAACAACATTCCTAATCCCCTCACAATATTTCAACAGTGCGGATTCCTCGAGTAACAAGATTAAGTCGTCTCGCTTCCCTTTTAACTAATTGCGGAAAAATATTCCCGAGGTGGAGTAATGTTTTATTTCATTTTTACTCCGATGGGCTACTGGTTTATATATCAGGAAAATAGATATGTTTTAACGCATTGACTGGTATGGAACGTGGTACAAAGCTGGATTTAAACTGGCATTTTTACGTGTTTTTGCAAACTGAAAAAACTTCTTTGTGCCCTCTCGTTAAGTCTTTTAGAGACGCCTCCCTCATCAAAAATTAATATCAACACTCTTTTAGAAGAGATGGCTTAAAGGACGGCTGATCAGTAATAAGCACTTTATACTTAGTGTTTACTCTGTTGAGGTTCTATACAAAGTGAGTATGTATAAAGTATGAGTATGTTTGAAAAATCCACAATCAGTTTTCAGATTATTCGTTGGTTCAGTTGATATAGCATGTCTAGTTTTATGTATCGTGTCTTTGAGACTTGGGAAATCATAGCTCCCCAAACTTCCTTTCTTTCATTGCTCTAAGTAAATTTCGACTTTACCAACTTTACCATTCATATTTGTTTTTTACTTGGTTAAATCATTTCGACTCGTGTAAGACAATATAGCCACTAAGATGCAAGGGATTACTGAATGTGAAAGAATACGGGAAAAATAAAAACATTAAGAGGCCATAGTAATAAAAGAACAAAAATAGAAAAGATAGAAGATAACAATTGAGACTACATTTAAGTTTTTGAAAATCGAAATTGATTGGAAAGCCAAAAGATAGAAGAGAATTTCACAATTGTTAGCAAACGGACTTACGGTTACATCTACGTAATTCAGTTATAAAATGATGAGCTTTGCTGCACTTACATTGATAAATTCTAGGTACCAAAGAGGAACGCTCCTCATGAAAATCTCTATGGAGATATTTATAGAAAAGCAACAGCGAGGATATGCGGAAAAATGACTGAAGACGAGGTGCTAGCACAGGACCAATAACATTACATATTATTCCTCGTATTTTTTATAGAAAAGCCACGGAGCGGACATGCGGAAAAATGACTGAAGCCGAGAAGCTAGGTCAGGACCGATAACATTGCATATTCTTCTTTGTATTTTATCAACCATCTATTCTACATCAACACATACTCACTCTTAAGAGTGGTTGGTCATTGTTACTCTGCTTCTATTGCTTTCAATATATCGTGAAGGTTACAATCCATACGCTCTCTCCCTGCCATGTATGTCCGCTGTCTTAGTTTAATTTTGTGTATAAATGTACTTTTCCATTTCTTAAAGTTTTTCGTTGTTCTGTCCAATGTTATTCCAACCATCCGATGTCAGAAACACATCAAAAGTAAAAATAGAATATATGAAATGATTAAAGGCAAAGAATGATTTTATGTATTTTCATATCATTTCGATCAATTTCCTACTAAATTCTATCGGACAAACCCACCTGAGAGTGTCAATCGATCAATCAATCAGCATCGTTGGCTTTGAAACTTGCTTTCATATAATATCACAGAGCGCTATGAAAAGCGTCAGGACCTAGACATTGAAGAATCACGGAAAGGCCAGACTTTCTCGCTTCTTGTGTCTGTGAGAAAATAAACATACATAAGTGTGCACTTTATAGCATGGGCTTACAAACAATTTGAAAATAACTAGTTAACCTTCACATTGACCTTTCAAAGTGAAGAGGTTCAAAAATAAAAAGCAAAGATGTCCGAAAAATTCATGAGAAAAGAAATGCCTAAATATACTGTGGATACCAGAAATAAAGGCTTGGACCACCATCAAATTTGGAAAAAATGTCTAAAAGCTAAAAATTGCTTCCTTTTAAAAAATTAATTTGCAATCCCATCTCGGAATCAGACTGGACATATATTTTCAGAATGTTTTTTTATATATTCACCACCACAACCAATAACAATAATGAAATTAAACCATTTCTGAATAAAGTTTGCTTGAAATGATAGATGAAGTATCACTCTGGTTGGTGACTAGCTGGTGATACGGAAGACCGTCTGGGTTAGCAAATGTCTTTGTTCGGGGAGTTCGGAAATATCTCAAAAATGCGTTCACTGTGGACAGTCGGTAGAGAACCTGGGTCAAATCTTCTTGCACTGCAAGCTTCTAGTCCCATTGTGCAAGTTTATTGAATACATCATACTCGCATATTGCGCGAAAAGTTCTTTGTTCTAGCGGTCAGTTTTATTTGTAGCAATGTGGTATCACCTTCGACTAATGCTAAACACTATGTGATTCTTGCTTGCTAGGCGTTATGATAATCGTGATATGGAGGACGCTAAAGGGGGAAGTCTGTGGGGACGAGAAGTTTACCTCTTCACAATTGATTTAGTGGATGAGTTTGAGTGTCTAAGTAACGTGAAAGTAGCTGACTTGGAGTGGCATTTTAATGCCGGTTAGACATCAGGATTTTGAGAAATCTGTGTTGAACATTAGCAACTCCACCTTAAACAGGGTAGTTTAGTTTCTATTATCCTTAGTTTCTTCCAGCAAGTAATCTTAGCTAGGGAATGTATGCTCATTGGCCTCTTATCTATCTATATATATAATCTCCATCAATTTTCTTTAGTTTAATTTCCTTCCCCCGTTATGTGAGAGATATCGGTTCATTAGTAAATGCGGATTACTTTTCGTTTTTCTATTTTGTATTTCGTATTTGTTTATGTTTCTGAATGAGTGTGTTTGGGTGATGTATTAACCGAATGACTCTTCTTTATACCTAGTCGCGCATGAATATTCTAGAATTAATTGATTTTTCTGCTTAAAATACGCATATTATTTATTTTATTAATAACTATTTTGTTTAGTTTATTGTAATTGTATGCTTTGTAAATATTTATTGTGGTTTGGGTGTATGCCTAGTTAGTAATCCTGGTTAGGTAACTTTAAGATAAGACAGATTGAAGACAAACCCTCGCCTATTCCCTCTTACTTTTGTGCCATATTTTTGTATTAAAACGAAATAAATATTACTATACATTATGGTACTTAGACTTTATAAATTTAAATGCAGTATTAGATTGGCGGCAATGACACATTATGTTAAAGTTAAAATAACGGGATGTAACCGTACATTCTATGCTAATATTTCCATTTTTTGAACTTCTCGCTTGTGGAACTCTTCTGGCATCTTGCTTCTCAGCCAAGTTCGATTTTCAAATATTTAAATACAATGTCAGTGTTTATTTTTATACGTTAAAAAAGTTTAAAAGTCACTAGGATATCAGTTTATGAATACTTTTAGAAAAATATTCTTACTGTTGCTTAAATTTCTAGCCCTCTCATCGTTTCTCTCTATGTTTTCGATATCTGTAAGCGGATATGCTAGTATTTATAGCTAAATTTGTATTAACAGGTGAATTTGAAACTACGAATAAAGTTCTGTGTTATTTTTCTTTTTTCCGTGTGTGCAAACGACATGTTTCAATTACTGAATCAATAAGTGATGCACAAGTTTTCCGTCAAAAAAGGGGGGAATTTACATATTACTGATTCTAAAACACATTCAAAGCAAAGAAATGATAACTGCAAAAGCTTGTAGATAGGAATTTTTATTAGATTTTGATCTCGATTGAATAGAAATATCTGATTTAAACTATTTTTGTTTCATTCTTTATGCATAAAAAATGAATCTCAATTCATAGTACTGCTTACTCGCCATCTTGAATATGTATATCTAGATATAATTTTAGCTGTGTCGAAATGTCTTGGGCCCGACCAAGAAACACACACACACATATATATATATATATATATATATATACGTACGTATGCTTGTGTGTTTGTGTATATGGTAAAGTGACCTAAGACTGGTCAAACGAGACTAGTTATTTGACTATATGATGATAATAATCTTAGGGTGTAGCTTGTAAAACATTATCCTATTCCGAAAGACCTAACAATCAGTAGGCCACAAAGAGATTCATTTTTACTCAAGGCAACAGGAGCTGTGTACTGACTGAAAATTGACGCAATTATTACAGCGAGAATATATGTATATATATATATATATATATATATATATATGATACATAAGAATGCTTACAGTAGACTCAAAAGTTATAATTCAACTCCAGTCATTTCTCACCGACGTAATGTGGATTCCCTCTGTCTCTTCTACAAATACTTTCACGGATTCCTCTCTGATGAGCTTAGCTTTTTGGTGCCCCCTCTGCATTAATTTACTAGAGCTACTAGACTAGCGGCTAGGTTCCACCCTTTTACAGTAAAACCAATCGAACGTAACCGCAACAACCAAACCATCAGCTTTTTGCACGCACTTTCCGACAGTGGAATTCTCTTCTGTATACTTGCTTCCCTGACATATATATTCTCACGTAACTCTCTCTCTCTCTCTATATATATATATATATGTGTGTGTGTGTATATTGTTACGTGAATTAGTAAATATGAGGCTACACACACGTATTCAGGTATTAATAAAACAGTACTCAATGTAGTATTTATTAACAGAGCAATTATATATTCTGAGAAAAAACGCTCGTTGATAGCACGTACATACTTAAACAAGAAAATAATAAACAGAAACTAAAAATCCTCGAAGCAATCTACATTAAACAATTTAAACCTGGTTTAAATAAAATCAATTTTGATATTTCCAATAACGTACTCAAACAATCAATTTTGATATTTCCAATAACGTACTCAAATGCCTGTAATCAGATCAGGGACCACAACGCCACTATTTTGTCATTGTCTTCGGCCATCCGCCACGGTAGGGATGGACTTATATTTTCAATTTAATTCTCTTTATTGTTAATAACTTAAATGTTCTATGTTTACTGTGTGTTAATATTTACTCTTTGATAATGGCTTATGTGAGCCGAAGCTTAGACCCGCTAAAAAAAAAAAAAAAAAAAAAAAAAAAAAAAATCAACAATTACTGTGATTTTTTGTTGTCTTTCAACGATATCACCATCAAGTATATCAGACGGTATGAAAGGATCCTACACAAAATTAATAGACAAAACTTGTCTATATTATTCAATGAAACCTGCATTAATATATATATATATATATATATATATATATATATATGTCATCCGCAGACAGAACTGTTTCGCTATATCAAAGCGAATCAGTATACTAGCAGTATAGCCCGGCATTGATCGGGTGTAATGAAAGCTTTAAAACTAATCCATGGTCCTGGAGCTCAGACTCTTTGGACATTGGCATGAAAGACTAAAAAGCAATAGTTGTTTCCAGTTAAAGCGAAACCAAAGACTGAAAGAAAAATGAATCGATGTAAGTCAAATTTTGATTTCCTGGTATCGATATCAAATAAGATTTTTTCATCGTAAACTGAATTTTGAAGGCTAAATAAATCCTCTGAGGTAAATGGTATCATGGCTGAGACTAAGAACTACAATTATACCTACTTAGAGCCAAACCCGAAGCAAAAACTAAAATAAAAGGGTTGAAAAAAATTTAAGACATACGGGAAGATAAACAGACAAACACACACACAGAAACATCTTGCCTTTTATTTTTATATATATATATATATATATATATATATATATAATCGAGTTTCTGCACTATTGCAAGAACTGCAACCTTGAAACTTCTGAATATCGTTTCTTATGTCTTTGTCTATGAGTGTATCAAATTTGATTACAATCAGATCACTCCTTGTAGAACCCTATTTGTTTCGATTATCGATATTTATCGGGGTTACATCGACACAAAACCTACCTAAGAACACTGGCAGATGCTTATAGAACAACTGTTTAAATTTTCAAGAAAATCAGTTCAGCCGTTTCGGAGTCTATTAGTAACGGACACACAAAGTTCCATTTACAAATAAGTTTATATTTATATATATAACATTAATAAATGTACCATATAATCATACGTTGATTCAATACCACAACTCAGAGTGTGAAGCAATATATAATCAATAGGTGCTTATAAGGAACTAACCGTTCCTTGGGTTGAAGTTTTGGTTCGGGTTAGTTACGTATTGTAATGTTATGGTGATATTTTTAGTGTATAAATGAATTTGAATGAATAAAACAAACAGGAAATAGGAAAGTAAAATCTTAAAAGATAAACAGACGGAATGTTCTCAAAAGGAGGTAGTGTGTTCACAATTTTGCTTGAACATTTGTCAATGAGAAAGCTGTGCTAAATGTCGGTTTTGCATTTCCTCACAGTCGATCAAAAACAACGCGTCGACGATTCAGAGCATTGTTTGCAACGCAGCAAAAAGTTATTGCGTAAATATGTGACAATGGATTAAACATAGATACACCATTTCACTCCAGATTCGAATCGGCAATCAGATGAGAGTACAGTAGCAGGTGGAAGCCGTCCAAAGCGACCAAAGACGCAAACATCGGCAGGCAATGTTTTTGCCTTCGTATTTTGGGATGCGCAAAATATTTTGTTTATCAATTAACTTGATAAAAGAAGAACCATCAATAGAGAATGTTATACAGTATTATTGGTACGTTTGAAAAAGAAATCCCCCTACCAAAAAAAAAAAAAGGCCACAGGTAAAGAAGAAAAAATGATCTCTCACCAAGTCAACGTACCGTGTCATAAGTCGATTGCAGTGATGACAAAACTACATAAATTGCATTTTAAATTGCTTCTACATCCACCTTATTTCTCAGATCTGGCCCCCAGTGATTATTAGCTGTTTAGAGACTTCAAAAGAATGGTCCAGGGAAAAAGAGTTGGCTCCAATGAAGAAGTGATACTGAAAACTGAGGCGCATTTTGAGGCCAAAGAAAAAAAAAATACATCGACTTCTTAGAAAAGCCTTGGAATCAGTGTATCACACTAGAAGGAGACGATGGTGATGAATAAAGTCGAACTTTACGTAAAAGTTGTTTTATTTGTAATATGTGACTTATTTGTAATATGCGTGACTTGAAGTATGTGTTACACCCACTTTTAAACAGATAGTTAAAAGTAGTTTAGGATACAAATTCCTCCAACTAATTTCAAAACAAAATAATACACTATGCAATTTTTTTTTTATAAAATCCTCTTAAAATTAGAATATTTTTGCAATGAATTTGAAAAAAAATACTAAACAAACACTTAGACCAGGAACAAAGAAATGGTAAAACAAATAAAATATTAGTAAATAAGAATAAAGAAATATTTTTTAATTGTAGAATTCCGGAAAAATGTCTATTAGATCATACATACCTTACAGACTCATGTAATTTACCAATTCACTGTCTCATCGATAGAGAATCCATACTTTTTTTTTTTTTTTTTTACAAAAGTAGCACAAACAATAAATTTAAGCTGAGGTTAAGCTAGCACCTTTATCCTTTTAAAATAACCATTGCAGAAACCAGAACTCTTTAGCTAGATATTTCTAACTAATACCCACCCCGGTAAAAGGAAAAAATAGAAAGACACGTAGGTCTTTAAATGACCTTTGTGCTTACATGAAAAATTGTATATTATCAGAAGTGTGAAAAATAAAGATATAGTAAATTTTAGAAATTAAATGACTGTTCTGTAGACACTGTTTAAGCTTCACAGTAGATAATTAAAAATAAGAAAAAAATAAGGGTAAATTTTCGTTTTAAATCCCGTCGTTTTTCCCCTTCAAATTTATCCAAAATAGCATTATCTCTGTGCTGAACTCAAATCAAGTGTTAGTTATGGAAGAAACTTACCTTTTTTTTTTAATCTAAATTTCTATAAAAAAAAACGAACTATATCTTGCATTTTTCTCTCCCGTAACTCTTACAAAGTCATGTAATTAACTGCAGAATGACGGACTGCGTAATGCAACGAGTTTTGGCAGATTTTTGCTCGATTTTTCTTCATTTAGTGATACTTCCGGCGATGTACTTCCGGGAATTAAAGTAATGCGCTATTGTATTTCTAGGCTTATTGATCTCAAAACAGGAAGCACATAGCCGGAAATTTCAGTAAAGGACGAAATTCAACCAAAATTGCTGCCTACGTAGAACGTCATTATGCAGTTAATTACATGACTTCGTGAGAGTTACGAGAGAGAAAAAGTGCGAGATATATTTCGTTTTTTTTATGGACTTTCAAAGCAAAAAAGGCAAGTTTCTTCAATAACTAATTGTTGATTTGAGTTCAACATATACATTTGCACAGAAATAATGCTATTTTGGATAGATTTGAAGGGGGAACAGCCGTCCGTACCTAAAACGAAAATTTACCAAAATAAGAATTTTAAACATTAATATACGACAAAAATCGATAAAATAATGAATTTAAAATAACATCACCTTATACATCAATAAAAATATGGCTTTATTTAAACACAAATAGGTTTTAAAAAGAGTAAAAAAAATAAAACTGAAAAGGTAAGGTTGGTGTGAATAAGAATAAAAATAGATTGTATTACCCGTATATAAAAAAGAAAATAGCATAAAACTTTATAACCTTTTAGCACGGACACGTTAAGAATAATTATATGACACTGTAGTTTAAGAAAATAACCAAAAGCTAGCTATACATTGTATTTTTATATTGTCTTGCAAATAGCGTCGGTTAAATTTTCAAAAATGTTGCAAACCGACTGATACTACTCTAAACCTCTCTCTTAATAAAACTCACTAACAATGACTACATGCAGTCAAAAATGAAAAACTAAACCAACTAACTAAAAAAAAACAAAACAAAAACACATAAACCCGTCTACATCTCCTTCACGAAAATACGTAGTATCCATACCAAATATTGCAGCGTTGAATCCTTCCTCTAAGTAAACTCACCTGACATCTTAGCACTCCGTGAAGCTAACCTACCATGCCTTCATCTGAGTTCTACGTCCGTGGTTACCTTCACTTCTTTAAGAAAGAACTCCAATGTTCATATGCATGGATTGGTGTTTATGTCAGTGAACATCTCCAGCGATCTAGAGTGATCTCTCTCGAATCTCTAATCATTCCGTCTCTCCCTGCTAAGTACGGTTAGCTATCTTTTCTTTCTCTACAGATTCCCCGCATCTCCTGACTCTTCCATACTTGATAGCATGTCGAATAATATTGATAAGGATAGTTCTTCTCATCCGTTTGCCAAAATATTTGAGTTTGGAGTTTTTAACCCCCACCACGCCAAGTGGCTGGAAAACTGTCACAGATCCTGTTGGTGCCCATAACACGAACTTTTCAATCACCTGACTCGCTGCAATACCTCTGTTTCACTTCCATCCCCGATTATTGTATTCTCAAGCAGCTCTGCCCTCTTGGAAACTGACCATGCGGTGGTATTCATTAATATCTCCCTACTTCCACTACACCCAGGAACCTCAGACCAGCAGAATATCTTACTGCTATCAGACAGCAGACTGGGATTCGTTCCAAGATTTTCTGTGTAACGACCCTTGGAACAAAGGTTTTAGCCTTTATGTTGAAGACTGTGCATCCAAAGTCTCCTTTCATCCCAGACAGGAAGTTGCGAAAACCTCATTTGTGCCCCTGGTTCTCTCCTGCTTGTTCGGCCGCTATCACCCACCGGAATCACTTCTTCCCGCTTTATCGGAGTCACGCACATAACAGGCGCTTTTTTGCTCTTGCTTGTAATGAGTGAAAAAGATACTTAATGAAGATAAGCTGCTATTTGCTGACGGAATGAAGCAACGTATAGCTTCCCGTAAATTCGACACCAAAGACTACTGATGTCTCTGTAAAAGTGTACTAAATAACAGTAAGCCCTCAATCTACATTCTAATCAATAAATTGATTGTTACATCTTCAGCGAACAAGACTGGGTGTTTTGCTCGCAGATTCTTCCACTCGACACTGGATTCGTCTGGAGTATTTGTACCCGACTTCTTACCTAGAACTGAGGCCCTACTTAATGACGTTCATATGACCCCCTAGCTGGTCTCTGACTTAATTTCAAAGCTTGATCCCCATAAAGCAAAGCGTTTGACAGTGTCTGGTATGCTATCATTCTATGCAAGCTACGGGAATATGGTATAACTACAAAATTATTTGATCTAATCTAGTCATTCCTCTCAAATGGTGAAAGTAGTATTGAACGGACATGCCTCCCGATACTATCATACAAAGCTCTATTCTAGGTCCTTCGTGGGTGACAAAATCCCAATCATTGTGTTAAAGAAATGTGCCCCTGAACTCTCTTCTGTCCACTCCAAACTCTATAACTACTGCCTCTCTACTTCTTGATTTCCTGACTGCTGGAAGTCCTCTTCTGTGGTTTCTGTATTTAAGAATTCTGAAGAACCCTCGAACACCTAATTATCACCCTATCAGCCTCTTATCGATTTTTGGCAAAGTGTTCGATGTCATTATCAACGCCGATGTGGTCCAACATCACACAGCCCAGTCTTTTCTCTGACAGTATGGTTTCCGCTTCACCAGGTCTCCTGCTGATATGCTAACGGCTATCACTGAATATATATACCAGGTTCTCGATAGAATTAGCAAAGCTCGAGCTGTTGCACTGGATATCTCCAAAGCGTTTGACAGTGTCTGGTATGCTGGCCTTCTATGCAAGCTACTGGAATATGGTATAACTAGAAGATTGTTTGATCTAATCTAGTCATTCCTCTCAAATGGTGAAGGTAGTATTGAACGGGCACGCCTCGATACTATCATACAAAGCTCTATTCTAGGTCATTCGCTTTATCTGATCTTCATCAATGATCTCCCAATATAACCAGATCCAAAGTAGGCATCTACGCTGACGACACCACCATTTACTCTCATCGAGGTCAAAAAATAATACTGGATAATAGTTCATGTATCGAGGCTTTTATTGCCTTGATCAAACAAACATGTAAATTGAGTTAATTATTTTTTTATCATCGTTTCTGTTTTAGATATTAAATTTTTAGTCACTACAAGCAAGTTTTTTATTGATTTCACAATTAAATAAAAATAAATCTATTTAATTCTATGCCCAAAAAGCTATTAAAAATGTATCATACCAAGAAATGTTTTTGGTGCTAAATGTAAGTACCGTGCTGTATAGACATATCGGTGGGATCTTTTTGCTAGTTTACTGTTTTAAATAAACATTCTTTTTTAAATTTCTATGTATATTTCATAAAGGCACTGATTCGTATAACAACGACGAGAAATGTTTTAAAATAAACTGCTAAGCAAAAACTCAGGAAATAATACGTTTATGGTTGAAGAATAAAGTGAATAATTTAATGCTCTCCCTGATAATCTGTGCTCAAGATGGATGAACTGAGGTTATTCACGTATTGGGTAACACGAGTGGGGCAACTGAACGGATCTAATTCACTTCAACTGTTAATGATATTCTAGAACAATATTTGTCACTTGTCGTTTATCTTACGCAAAAGTAAAAAAAAACTGACACCTAATTTTAAGATATATTTATCAAAATTTCACAAAAATATCTTGAAATACTAAAGACTAAATATTCATAATGGTATCAACTTCAACCTTCAAACGACTTTTCAATCTTCATCTATTCTGAACGGTCTACCTGTTTAAGTCTGTAAATGTTGTATAATCCTGTCCTTCAGTTTATCGTTATTGTTACAAAGAGCGCTGGAGAGCTAGGGCCATGTGTAAGAGGTAATATGGACGCAAAAATTGTCTGGTAGCCATGAATGGGTACGCCTGATTGTGTGGCATGGTGCAGAGTCCTTTTTACCAGACACAGAGTATTTCTGCAATCACCCTCTTTACCCAGGTACAGAACTAACTCATCAAAGTACTTGATTTAGGCCTCCGTGTTGAATCTTAGAAACCGTAGGAAATTAAATGAAAGCATAACGTCGCTATCATTAGAGATCCCTCGTAACACACAGATGTTGACTAGATATATCATCCAACCCTTTTCGAATCCTCTACATTGACATCCCAAAAACTCTGAAATGTTTCTATTGAAATGTCCGGCATGAATGTGAGACATTACAATATGCTATCTTTAAATTTCTGGTAAATTAATTGTGTGATTGTGGTCTTCTCACTGACGGTGCTCAACTAAGCCTACTATACTGTGCAATTGACAAAAACTCGTATGAGCAAAATTTTATATATATATATATATATATATATATGTGTGTGCGCGCGGCAAGAATCCACCCCAACATTCATCAGGCAAGATCTATCTAATTTAAAAAAAATTATATTTCCAGTTTTCGAAAAAGATGTATTTAAAAATCAAAATTGTGGGTAAATTGTCTAAAGTTCATGTTTGATTCTGCTTTTGATCTTATAATCAAATAATGAATATTGTCAGTTTCCTAGACAAGTCTTGTCGAATATATCCGTAAAATATTTGGAGCAATGGGATTCTAATTAACTTCATTTGCAAGTGATGTCATGTGCAAAATGACAATTACACGGAGGCAAATTGGAAAAGTCATGTATAAAATATTTATAGGTATTATTATTAGTATTTTTTGTTCGTCTATTGAATATTTTATACACACTTCAAGATACCGTGTCATATGAAGAAACTGATTCTATGACGGTCAAAAGAACTTTAATAAGCATTGAACAATCGGTGAAGTTCGAACTTTTATTCCACAGTTTGATTAGCATTTATTTTATCTAAAATCTTTACAATGCAATAAAATGTAGAGACTTAACTTTATTGATTAAAAAAAAAAAACTAGTTATCTATCTCTCGCTATATATATATATATATATATATATATATATAAGTGAAAATGCTTATATTAGACTCAAAACTTATAGTAGCTCAACTCCAGTCACTTTCTCACCGACGTAATGTTGCTTCTCTCTGTCTCTTCTAAAACTACTTTTTACGGATTCTGCTCCGATGAACTTAGCTCCCTGATGCCCTCTCTGTATAAATTTAGTCGAACTCCTAGACTAGCAGCTAGGTTTTGCCTTTTTACAGTAAAACCAATTAAATGTAACTGCAACTTCTCTAACATCAGCTTCTTTGCTCGCACTTTTCGACTATGGAATTCTCTTCTGTGTACTTGCTTCCCCGGCAGCTACAATCTCCAAGAATATAAATGCAAATTCAATTTTCATCTCTTCTTGATACGCATAATTTTCCTGACAACCCTTGTATCATGTTCTTTTTTCAACCCTACTCTCATGCAAACCTCTTTCACATCGCTCAACTCTTATCTTACCCCCTGCTTTAAGATGAAATGATTAAAAAAATTAAGTCTTGTTTTATACTGTTTTATACACCTCGAAATAATATTGAGCACAGTAGACAAATAAAGGCTGTCAGGCTGTTGTAAAGCATAAATATAACAGTCTTATATTTTGGCAAATAAATTTTTACCATGACACTATATAAAGTAACATTAACAACAGTTGGGAACATAGACAAGAAGGTTAGTGACTATTTGAGAAGATAGTTCCGATTACGGATGAGTTTGAGCAGCCTAGGATTCTAAGGAGAATACTTTAGAACATTAGTCGAAGAATTTAAAATGCCAATAACAGAAGAGGAAATCCATTATAGGATCAAACAATTCTATAATGGAAGTCATCACACGGGTTACTACAGCAAAGTGATTGTTAAAAAAGAAGGTGCACTTAGGAAATTAAAGTGGGCTGACCAGGCCTATGTTACCGTCTCAATATGCTCCTTTGTTGGGTGTGGTTTAACCATTTTAAGTGGTGATGACAGTTGAGAAAATCTCATATAGGGCTTCAAAATATACTAAATTTGCAGAAGCAGGAATTCAGGCTAGAAGCTACTAGTAGGAACAATGGCAGTGGGTAGATCAGGCTTAGGTTACTCTCCCAATCTCCGAAGGAGAGAAAAAAGATCGGAAACACTCTTCAATATTAAGTGAGAGCAGTTGTGGATGACATTAGAACCAACGATGACAGAGCTTCTAGACAAAGTGAGAAAACAGGAAAAAAGATAATTTATTGAATAGATTTCTGACCTTGTTACATCAGTGTTATAGGTTTTCTTGTACAAGGAGTTTAGGGTACATTATCAAGTACAGCAAACATCTACAGGTGAGGAAAGAGTTAGTTTCCACTTTGTCCGTTATGTTTAAAGAGTGGATCTTTACAACATGAATTCGGGCAGTTGTTCCCTGTGATGACATGATAGTAAAATTCTATATATCCCCCCTTTCTTTCTCTAGCTTCTCTTAGAACGAGACGCCTATATTCTCTAGACAACCTGGGATACATGGAATTTCATCATTTTATACTCAAGTATCTGTATAATGATTGAAAACAAGCTAATTCCGAAGTTGGGATAGGATGCTGAAGATTGTTTGCAGTGTCCAGTAAAGTAATCGTTCTGAACTGTTTTGTTTTCTTCATTCGAAATTCACGCTTCATTTGCGAACCTCCACTGCTTTGCAACCCTACTTCTCCCCCAGAATTTTTTAATATCTTCCAGAGGTATACCTAAATATTTGAGCATCTTTCAGAGAGATATGTGAATATTTGAATATCATTATGCACACTATAAGGCACGCCGCTGTGTCCTAAGGGGACAAGCTGATCTATCTGCCAATATGTCCTCCTTTAATTCTTTCAAGGTCGATTCCTTTAAGTCGAAAACTGTTTTTGACGTTTCAGGATGCACTAGTGTATTATCTTCTCGTAGAATGTTTTTCTGTTTTGATCACTGAATATATTTCTTCAGCCGCACTCCCAAGATTAAAATTTATCACTAAGTAATACCTTCGCAAAACAAACATTATTTTAAATAAAACCCGATTTTTTCCTATCCGTCTCTATCACACACTTTCAATGACTTTCTACTCTACGAATAATCTTAAGTTTCTTCCTCAATGCGTTTTGAAGTTCCGAAAAGAGTGATTCCCCCCCCCCCTCATTTGCTTTCTGAATTGTCTTTTTTAGGGTTCTCAGTTCGAGTCAGTAACTGAAGAAAAAAGACGGATTAATAACGTTCACAAGAATGATATATATGATAATATTGATATTATTTGCGCTAAGTGAAAGCAAGAAATTCAACTGGAATTTGAACTCGGCTCCCCGATTTCTCGTTCTGAGTCGATATCCACTGCACTACAATGCAGATCCATTCCATCACTACCTATTATCCTAAATTTAGATTTTAGGTGTGGGTCAGTCAGTGAGGTTTAGACTCCCTGCAATAGTAATGACCCTCTAGAATAGCGTTTAAAGAAATATAAAAAATGATGTTTTCTTTAAATATGCCATTGCCTTTCAGGATTTTGACGGTCATAGTACTCTGCAACTTCTTGTTTTCTTACTCTCAGTATCTCCCACTCATTTTCCTTTCCTGTTCTTTCAAATTAAAGACAAACATATTGAATAGGTTTTAGCTTATTATCCATTACTCTGTCGTAGGTGCACAGAAGGCTTAACCCGATAAAATGTAACCAGAGAGACTTGGTTATAGAAAAAAAAAATAAAACACTATACAAGCAAATTGGTTTACAAGAGAAACTAGCTGGTAGAGTGTTTATGCTTGCTTAGAAAATCGGCTTTTCAGAACCATGGTATAATTAATAAAAAAAATAAAAAAGGCAGCAAACAAAACAAGGTTAATTCATCAATCAGCAATCGAAATTCTGACAATTAAGAGAATTGTTCTAAAAGTAATGCCGCATTTTGCCTTTTTAAATATCATCTAATATGAAGTTCAAAACAAAACTCAAATTTATGTGAATTGTTCTACCCGCAAAAAATTGCTTCCTTTGATATTTATCAAAGTTTGCTGAATGTGTTAAAAGATGAAAGTGTATAGTTCGGTAGTGAATAATGCATTTCATTTGCAGCAACGGCGATATGTATTAGAAGTCATTACTTTTGGGGTGGCTCTGTGACACTCAACGAATGTAAATATAACCAGTTCTGAAAATATGTTCTGTCTGACAGGGTAATTTTAATTGCAATACATACATAACATTAGTTTAAAATTGGTCCTCATACCTTCGTTCGAACAGACTTCTGACAGACAATAAATACGTATTTCAGCCAAAGACAGGTAAAAACCGTTAGCTGTCTGTCTTCAGACCTATTCAAAGTAAGAGATTAATGCATACTAAGGCATCAAAGACGGTTCCTGACTTTGTTCCGACTGCTGTATTCTTTAATTGATATGGTATCGTTAGACTAATGACAGACGAATCGAAATTGTCTCCGAGAAAACAAATTTAGAAACGCCATTTTGGTCTGTTAATCATGTAACTTTATAATTATAGTTACAGACTATAATAAAAGAAAATAAAAGTTAAAAATATTAGACAGCGACAAAAAGAAACAGCTGCCGGTACTTATAACCTAATAATTATGTTGCTTGTTAGCGGAGACGTTACATAGATAACACATCCTTAATTTTCCATTTCATTATATCTGATAGAGATCCCCGCCTTACAATAGTGAACAAAACCAAAAGAAAAAAAAAGAACTTCATTACAGATGACATTTATAGAATGATATTTGAATCCATAAACGTCTGAAACTAACAATTTAAGATATTCGACATTGCTCTTTCACTGTTTCTTAAGTATTAGTTATAGTTTAAAGTTGATGTGATGATGCTAATTTTTTAGCTATGAGGGGGTGCTGAAATTTTCCGTCTCATCAAAGAAGCTCATAAAAGTATATACATTATTCGGACTATTGTACATCTTTGTTGCCGTCTGTACGACATTTAGGATGTTTTACGCTCCGGCCTTCTTCACCTGCTAGGAATTGCGAACCAAACCCTTTATTACAATCACTGGGGTATACGATCTTCATTCCTTATGTAGAGACTCTTCCCGTAGTCATGAGTTTTCTCCCTCTAACTATGTAAGTTACTTGAATTTTGGGGACCTATAAATCTAATGTTCATTAACCCCTTTTTACTAGAGTTCATATTGCAATTTTTGAAATATAGACTGTGGTGAAAAAAAAAAAAAAGAGAGACTCACCTCAAAGCATCTTTGATGTTTGTAATCCAGTTACTGAGAGATAAGAAAGGAGAGACTGAGTTTTAAAAAAAAAGGTTCAAAATGGCCGCGTCACGATTTATACATTTATATTCTCGTCTGGTCTCGTGGTATAACGTGGGTTCACGAGTTCTATTTGTGGTGGTGGTGGGGGCGGCGTCGCCGCCAGAGTGTCGAGGGAAGGCGGCGGCGTCGCCGTCGCCGTCGCCGTCGCCGTCGCCAGAGTGTCGAGGGAAGGCGGCGTTGAAGAAACGATAAACGAAAGATACGACAACCGTTGAAGGAAAAACTATTCATCTAAGACCACATAGACAAATACTAAAGCTCATAAAAGAACGAGATGTATGGTCATTTATTCATATTTCGAAAGTGAGCCGGGACGAGAACTTTTCAGCTTCTACATTGTAAGTCGAACAAATTTCTTCAGTTGAATTTGTTAGTAATCTTTTAATCTCAATCACGATAGGCCAATTAATTATAATTTAACGTGGACTAATTGTTAGCATACTTGTCTTGCTAGAACAATTACGACTGAGTAGTGATTTCAATCCTCACGAAGTACTATGCGTAGAAAATCAGCATTGTTTGAGATAGTTACATTTAATGAAATTATTTTGCTATTTCAGTATTTTTTAAAAAGAAAACGAAAAAAAAAAAAACAAACAAAAACAATTGATTTATGTCTGACACCAGGAGTAGAAACTTTTTTAAAATTTTTACTATTGTCGACAGAGACCTTTTTTTTTTAAATAAAAGTTTTAAATTAAAAGGTGTAAATTACTAATAAACATGTGCGTTGTTGTGTAGTTGATAAAGGCTCGGAATTCCAGTTGTGTTCATTGCATTTTCTTACACGCAAACACTCTTGGGAAAGTTATGAATAGATCTGTTATCCCGAGCGATGTCTTAATACCAGTATAAATCGTGTCTGTTTGCAATCAGTATATCGTAGAATAATACGGCCCTCTACTGCGAGAAAATCTTGTATTGAGAGATCTTCTAAGCATGTGTCACGTATGACTGAATAAGGAAAAAAGTTCGTTGATAATGGAAAGTACATTTTTAAGATGGTGGGGGGAAGCTATATTTTGAGACATAAAGCGAAATAAGTGGTTCACTTCATGATCTTTCATCAAACCTTTTGGGGTAGAAAATAATGGATGTTTAAATTTTCTAAAATTGTGTCATTTCAATTTTTTACTACAGCTAATATTCTCGACTAATGATCTGATATTACATTCAATTTAATGGTTTTCCACTCACAAGTATAATCGACGAGTGAAACTAAAATTCCATGCAAGTCTTGCGTACACTTTTGCTGACTTGCTCTTGGGAATAGAATACATTCATCTCTTCTTCCTTTATCTATGGGAGAAATGGCAGAGTAGATGGGGTTTTCTGGCCTTCGGCGGCAACCAGTCTAAAAGAAGGAAAACTGAATTCCATGCTGTGTAGAATGAAAAGAAACCGCTACACCATCATTCGAAATATATTCCATTGATAGAAAAGAAAGCTGTGGGGAGCTATGATATTCTAAGTCCTGAATGGACATGGCAATAAAACAATTCTGTTAATCATTTACGAAAACACAACGAATATTTTATTTAACCAAAATGTGATCGATTGCTAAACCAACAATTTAAGCAAAACAAAGAGAATTTAATATTTTAATTTAAAAAGAGAATTATGTAATAGCTTGTTTTGATCAATAAAACGTGTTTCTTGCTCTTGTGGTTTAGGAGAATTTTTGTGAATTACCATGATATTCTAGGAAAAGTATTTTTGTAAAGTCACTATGTAAGTTACAGATACAAAAAACAAATAAAGCTTTAGAACAATACAGTGTCAGATGCTTATTCTTCTCAACGCCAATGATATTTAGCTGCCTTCCCAACTGTTTATTTATCTCCAGACGAGGCTGAGCAACGTCAGGATTCCTCTCCGCCCGAAGGTAGAGAGTCTGACAAAGTAAAGCTATCGTCTTCCCAACGTTAATAACATTTAGGTGCCTCCCCATTTAGGTAATAATGTGACACAAGCCACTTTTTTTAAAGTGGGAAAACAATCTAATATCTCAGGTAAATATTTGTCTACTTATTCTCAGACGAGACTTTGCCTTTCGGTGGAACCACGTCCTGATTCCTCTCTGCCCGTAAACAGATTCTAGCAACGCTGATAACTTTCAGCTACCTTCCCATTGACGCAACAGGCAGTAAAAGGATTTTTTAGTGTGTGGGACATACGAGGCATATAGCTAAGGTAAAATATATTTTTTTTTTTTTTTCCAGACGAGACTCTGCTCTTTGCAGGCAGAAAGTCCGACAATGTCTGGGTGATGCCGATCCGAATGCTTATATATATATATATATACATATATACATATATATATATATATATATATATATGTATATATATATATATATATATATATATATATATATGTATTGTTTTTATACTTTTATTTACTTCAAGAGTAGATGGACTATATATTTGCTTTCTGGCGATCCGTGTTCAAAACCAAGTATCGGCAGCGACACTTTATTACTATATAACACCTCACCTTTGAGATGACTTCCTCTCGAGTTTATATTTCTTTAACTTCAGTTCAATATTTAGAAAATTTGTTGCTATTCATTTTCTCTTGCTAAAAAGCTTGGTTCAAAAATTTCTGATGGCGTGGTTACAAAATTTGCATAGGTACCTCTTTTTGGAAACGTTTTAAATCAGTGAATCTAAATTTTAACTGATTAATGTGTCACGTATTTTCTCACCTTTGTCCGTGTATCATTTGTTATTTTGCAGATCTGTTTTTAATAACGCCATCTTCCCAGAATTCTTTTTCACGTTGATACATTTTTAAAAAAAATAACTTTTCTTCAGGTTTTACGTATTTACTTAAATTGTTATTTCTTCATTCTCCCGCCTTACGTTCTGATAGAAATTTATTAAAATTCCAGACATGGTGTTTGGTGTTATTCTTAAAACACTTAGAAATTGTAGCATTGCTTCATCTAAATCTTCTCCCTCCTACGTTTTTAGTGTTCTTTTACACTTATCGACAAACCGTTTGATCATGGGTGATAATATATACTGTTTTACTGCTACTGATTTACAGAAAGCCTTAAATTCACTAGCCGTTATCTGAAACAAAGTCAGGTACACTGAACCTTGCAAAAATCTCGTGTAGAAAATTTATCGTTACCGTAGTAGTCAGTCTTCTACATTTTAATTTTTTCTGGCCATTTAGTGGAACTATCGACTACTACAAGGTAGTATGCTCTGTTTAACGGTTCTGCAAAATCTCTCTCTCTCTCTCTCTCTATATATATATATATATATATATATATATTATGAATCACGGCATATGGGTTTTCGGTCTAGGTTGCGTAATGAAAATGCATTCTCTTGTTCTACTGTTTCTTTAAATCTTAATTTTTCTTTTCATTATAAATTCGTTTCTCCGACTTAATTCTTATTTTTTCTTATGTTATAGACAGTATTTTATAATATTAATTTTATTTTTAGTTCTTATCGCCAAAAACACTGTGTCCTCAAGTGGGTCGCAAAATTTTATTATTCGTCTAGATGATTTGTTTGCATGAATTTTTCGGATGTTAGAAACTTAATTCTATAATTATAGTTCAATAGGATTGTTCCCCAGCACTGCAGTTTATTTGCTGTATGTGTGGGAACAACCTTTTTTATCTATATAAGGACAATAATAGACGATAGTCAGTGTGTAGTATGAATTCTTTACCATGTATGAATTTGTGGAACTTTTTCATAGTAAGTACGATGCTTTTCTCTCTGGCTGTGGCCTTTTGCAGTTGCAATTAATAATCTTGAAGTATAAGCTATTGGTTTAGTAATTCTGTCCTCACATTTGTGTAGTATCACTACCACGATGTCTGAATCTCTTGCATCTGATGCAACCACAATCTTTAATTTTGGTTCAAAATGAGCTGACGACAAGTCCGACGTTAAGAATTTCTTAACCTCTTTGAAAGTATTTTGATATTTTTAAAAATCAATTCCATTTCTTTCTTTAGCAGATTATCAACAAAACCATGATGTTAGCTGGACCCAAACCAACCGCAAAACAAAGAGGCCGCTGTATTCTGCCCAAAGGACAAAATCGAGGCTCTCTTTCTACGGGGAATGGCGAAGCGAAAATAAATTGGACTGGGGAAAATATAATACTGACCCAGACGAGATGAAAAAGGGGCAAAATAAACACGGAGCTGGGAATCTCGAGCTGGATCATAACAAAAGAGACAGTGCCGGGAACAGGCCGGAAAACGCATTCTCTCACATTAACTAGGTACACAAAAAGGAACTTACTTACCCGGGGGGGGAGGGTTCCAGAGGAATCCACCCCGATGTGATCAGCAGGTCTAAAAGAGAAAATCAAGGCTAGCCCCAGTCACGCGAACCAGGCTCGCAAAAGAGAAAATCAAGGCTAGCCCCAGTCACGCGAACCAGGCTCGCAAAAGAGAAAATCAAGGCTAGCCCCAGTCACGCGAACCAGGCTCGCAAAAGAGAAAATCAAGGCTAGCCCCAGTCACGCGAACCAGGCTCGCAAAAGAGAAAATCAAGGCTAGCCCCAGTCACGCGAACCAGGCTCGCAAAAGAGAAAATCAAGGCTAGCCCCAGTCACGCGAACCAGGCTCGCAAAAGAGAAAATCAAGGCTAGCCCCAGTCACGCGAACCAGGCTCGCAAAAGAGAAAATCAAGGCTAGCCCCAGTCACGCGAACCAGGCTCGCAAAAGAGAAAATCAAGGCTAGCCCCAGTCACGCGAACCAGGCTCGCAAAAGAGAAAATCAAGGCTAGCCCCAGTCACGCGAACCAGGCTCGCAAAAGAGAAAATCAAGGCTAGCCCCAGTCACGCGAACCAGGCTCGCAAAAGAGAAAATCAAGGCTAGCCCCAATCACGCGAACCAGGCTCGCCACAGATACCCACCTTTTGCTAAACTCTGTCAGTGGCAACCGTTTCCGATCAGTTCTAATCTTCATTTTGAGCTGATGCTCAAAATATCGGGTCAGATCCTGATGCGAAAGACGGCCGCCCCGCAAGACTTCCTCCAATTGCGTTGTCTATATCAGCATTCGAGCCGTGGCCAGCAGCGACAGAAACACCATTCGCTTCACTCCGGTATACAGGGGCGACACATTGTCACAAGCGTATGCACGATCAATGCGCACGAGTTCTCGCGGCGCGATACGAGCAGTCAAATCGCCGACACGGTCCCACAACGGGCGAACGCGCGAACAATGGTAGAAGGCGTGCGAAGACGTCTCCTTTAAACCAAGATTGCAACGCTCACAATCTGGCAAATCCGCCAGGCCCATTATGAAACAAATATCATTGAGAGACAAACCATTCCGAGCCAATCGCCAAGTCAGAGAAAACTCAGAGTTGCTGAGCCAATCCGAGCAATGTGAGCGATACTCCTCTTCCGACATGCCGAGCTTCTCCCTGAGTAGATCCTTTGCGACACCCACCACTAATCCCTGATAGAAGTGCCTCCTAGGCCGAGAAAGGTCACTAGACCGTGGAATGGCCCACAAGGCCTTCCGGCATTCGCGAATGAAAGCCGATTGCCCCCGAAGCTTACGGCAGCGCTTCGAGACCGGGGGAGTGATAGTAAGGCTAGGGAACACGTCCCTCACTACCCCCGTAAGCAACGAGTCTTCCAATAACGCACGTCTGAGAAATGCCAACCTCGAGGCGAGTTTGTGGCTCGCCAAGTGCGGCATTCCCAGACCCCCTTGACACGGACGTTGGTAACAGAAACGTTTGTCGACGTGATGTCTGCATCCTCTCCACAGAAGGGAGAATAGCAGACGCTCGATCGCCTCCTCACGCTCGTCACAAAGTGGAAGTACAGACAGCCGGTAAATGATCATGGGGACGATGTATGTAACACACATCTCCGCCAGACCCTTTAAGGAGAGATTCCTTCGAGGCCAAGTTTCGACCGACGCGCCGACCTTTGCCTGTATATCAGACCAGTTCTTCTCCAACTGCAAGTCCGGACCGAACCACACTCCAAGAATGCGGACCGGCCCGTCCGTCCAGTCGAAGGGCCCCGGGAGGGGAATCCCCTTCCAGGCGCCTAACCGCAAGCCGGAAGACTTGTCGCGGTTAATCTTGGCTCCTGTCACCTGTTCGTACCGTTCAAGCGCCTTCTGTACCGCTCTTATGTCCCTGCGGGAGGACACAAAAGTCGTTACGTCATCGGCGTACGCGGAAACCCTGGCTCGAGCACCACCAGGGACAGCGATTCCACGTAGGGCCGGACTGCACGTCCTGTCCCTTAGCCGGCGAAGGAGGGGCTCCAACGCCAAGACATAAAGTAAGGACGACAGTGAACAACCCTGTCGAACCGACCTAGACAGCGCGAAAGCTCTCGACAGCTTCCCGTTCAGGGAGCGATACAGGAGACTAATCCAGCGGCAGAAGTCGGGTACGAATCCTGCGGCCTGCAGGACCGCCGCCAGGTAGCCATGGTCGACCCTATCAAATGACTTGGACTGATCCAAATTGATCAGCGCAGCTTCGTCGTCGTCTTTTACACCCTCTAGGATCGTGCGAATCAAGTGCAGGTTGCACTGAATTGTTCGACCCTTCAAAGCGCACATCTGATCAGGTCCCAACAGAGACTCGGCAACTAGCTGTAAGTAATTCGTCAGGATCTTGGCCAAAATCTTTAACTCTGTGTTTAGCAGAGTTATGGGCCTGTAACCGTCTAATTCCCTCCCAACCTTCTTGCCTTTTCTCAACAGCGTAACAACACCCCTGGTGAACCGGTTGGGGATGGACCCCTGCCGGAACCAGTTGTTGAACACGACAGTCAAGATCGGGACAAAAAGGTGCGACAGCCTCAAGTACAATTCATAGGGCAAACCATCCAAACCTGGCGACTTGCCACTGCCAACCTTCTTCAAAGCCGCGTAGACTTAGTCCTCCGTAATCTCTCCTTCGCAACTAGCCGCTTCAGCCGGCAAAAGCCGGGGAAAGTCAGCCAAATAGTTGCGAAACACTTCTTCGCAGAGACCAGGCTCCTTGGTAAACCGGTGTTCGAAATGCCACCGAAACGCCTCGCACATGTCGTCAGTCGATCGCAGGAGATGTCCCTCCGGGTCTCGTACTTCGCGAATGTACCGGTCGCCGCCTCGACGAACTTCTTCCTTGCGCAGATCCGCGCCCATGTTCACAGCTTCGGAAGACATCTTGCTTAACTTATGTCTAATTACCTGGCCCATGTAACGATCGCTAGTCGACCGCTCCAGGGCCTCCCTAGCTAAGGCTATCTCTAGGGGATCCCCACCAGCCTCCGCCCGGGTCAAATTAGCTCTAAGTGTCTTCGCCTTCTGAGCCTTGTCTAGGTTGAGCCGTTGGCTGAATTGAGTGGCGAAAGACCTAATACTATCCTTAAGTCTATCCCACCACTTATTCCCGATGACTCCCCCAGTTAACGCCCGCTGCACTAAGTTAGTCAGCTGGCACCGGAAGTCCCGCCTGTCCAGTAAGGACTGGTTGAACTTCCAATAACCAGCCATTCTAGGTCTAAATTCTAACGCCACTCGGGCACAAAGAAGTTTGTGGTCCGAGTAGCCTAACCAGTGGAACGTTGGACATTCTACGAAGTCTAGTTCGGCTTCTCTCACTAACACTCTATCCAGGTATGAAGATACCTTGGTAGAGGACCAACTACGCGTCCACGTCCACATGCTCCCACTCGGATGATCGACCCGGTATCTATCGACCAAATTCGTCGATCAGATCAACCAGGCTGCGATCATCACTCCTCCCGCTAGCGCCCCGCCCTCTATCCCATTTGGGGTTCAGGATGGCATTGCTGTCCCCAACTAGGAATAGTCGCTTGGAATCCAGCAGGAAGGGCTCTAACAGCCGAAAAAGTCGACACGCTCACCTTGATCGTTGGGCGCATAAACCGCAATCAGCCGGAACAACTTGCTTTTCACTGCAATATCGGCCACGATCAACCGGCCCTCGGCACCGGAATGGACAAAGTCAACCTCCGCGTCCAGGGTACGCTTGACCAGCAAAGAAACACCTCTGGCTTGCCGGTTGCCATATGCTGAATAGACGACAAAGCTGTTAGACAGCACACAGGAATCGACGTCGCAAACAGTGAGTTTCTTGGATCGCGGCCGCATCCACGCTGAAGGACAAGAGGTCACGAAGCAGGCGGGCTGCCTTACCCCGATCCCTCAAGCCCTTCACATTCAGACTGGCTATCTTAATAGACATCTGTTAGACCTGAAAAATACAAAAAGTAAAATTAAAACTAATCACATGCAGGGTAGAAATCTCGGACAGTTGGGACCCCGACGGATTGTCCTAGGGACCCTGTACCAATATCGGACGTAATCCGTCCGTCTACGACAATTCCGCCGACGTCCGTGGGATAGGTTAGTTTCGCTACCCTATATAGTGAGGCATGGAGCAAAACTGGGAACCTCCCAGAACAATTTTTGGCCATTTTTTTTTAGTTCCACTCCTGCACATGGTAATGTTCTTTTCCTTGTAGAACTTGCGGGCTTCTTCTATGTAGTCCCACACCCTCATGTTCCCCCACCGCCGTGTTGCGAATCAAGGTAAGCACGCCGGGGGCCTTTGGGAAATTGGTGGGGTCTTCAGTGGACTTGCCATCCACCGAAGTCAGCTTCAGCAAGGGTTTCAGAAGAGCACGCCTCTGAGCTGACCAGTCTTTGCTTACATCTTTCTTGTTTACTTTAAGCAGCTCTTCCCTCTGGGGAAGTGCTTTTTACTTCTTGACGAGAGTGGGAGTAGAAGTAATCAGTTCAAAGGATGGGGACTGGGCAGTTTTTTTGAGGGGAAGAGGGAAGACTTCTTGCTTTGTCAGCGTATGAAGGCCTTTCAGGTGAAGCTGGTAGGGATGAACACTTGTTCTTCATTGATGCTGTTTTTCCCCGCTCTTACTCTTCCGGAGTCTTTTAGGGTTTTCTTGCTGTACTTCCTCCTCCTCCTCTCTGCCACGCTTCAGTGTAGACGACCGCTGCGTCTCCATCTCCTCTTCCTGCCTTTCCTGGCTTTTTCTTCGGGGACTTTGCGGGCTGCCCCTGTGAGACGTCCTGCTTGGGCGGCAATGGCAGAGGTGATTTTTCCGGTGACGAAGACTTCACCGGTGGTGGAGGCGTTTTGGTTTTCTTTTTGCCGCCTGTCTGCCAATCTCCATTTTCTGCCGGTGCTGCTGTTGACCCAGTTTTGGCTGCTGGCTGTTGTGCTGGCTGGGCCTTTGGGGCGGGATTCTTTGTCGGACACGCTTTAGCCACGTGGTCCGACGCCCCGCAGACCCAACAAAACGGTATTTTGCCCTCCACCACCACGTATGTTGATCGGCCCCTGCAGGTGAGGATGTTTGGGATATCGGTGAACTCTTTGTGAGTCACCGTCACCTGCAGGACCATATCACCGGTCATAAAACCTGACTTGGATACGACTGACGACACCTCCGCCACCTTTTCATATTTTGTGAAGAAGGCGCCTACGTGATCCTCCGAAATATCCATGGGGACCCCATGCAATGTTATTTTGGTCTTGCGGGTCCCCATGTACTCTGTTTGAAGCCGGAGCGTTTTGGTTGTAAGTGTAGCTCCAGCCAAATGTTTGGCTTCCTCGGCCGATCCAAGCAGTACGTCCCACATCGCGTGGCTCCTCCTGGCCACAGCCTTGGATTTGATTTTGAGGGTTTTTATGGCCTCTTAAATGTTTTCCCTGCCGACCCCCACAAACGTGAGCGTTTTGGGGTATTTGGTCAGCAGGGAGATTATTCTTGGCTCAATTGCTGCTAGACTCTCTGGAACTGAAATCAGTTCTGTGCCGGAAATATATTCGGCGTACTTGGATTGGAGTCTCTGGTAATACTCCTCCCCCTTTCTCACGTTCCCACCCTTCCAACTTGAGGTCGAAGGGATGGGAGATTCTGACTTTTTCGAAGCCTGCGAAATGGAGGTACCGAATTTTTCCTTTTCGCACACCGACATGGTCCTTGTTGGCGTTCCTTGTTCTGCTGAAAACGCAACTTGCCACTCGTTCTCCTTCATACACCACGCCGATGTGGAAGGAACCGGTGACGAATCCAACGGTTGGCTTCTACTTTCCAGAGGTAGATCGCCTTCTGCTTCTACAACCGTTCCCTGGTGATCGCCTTCTTCCACCCCAACTAACGCCGTAATGGAGGGAACCGAACTTTTCGGCCTATGCGTGGCCATTGTCCTCCTGCCGACAGAGGCCGAATCCGAACTAACACGTTCTTGACCTGACACGTTCCTTGCACGTTTCAGACTCAACACGTACCGACGAAAAAGAAAGTATTTACGGAACAGATACTATACTTTGGTCTTCAAATGATGACGCCAACAAATGAGGCTCTGAGATGCTTCTCTCAGCCACATTCTTCTCTATGCTAATCCAAATGCTTATATATGTTTTTCCACGTCACGTGATCCTAGAAGCATGGTACGTCTAATTACTTCAAGACGAGGTCGACTATGTTTTCTCTCTAGCGATCCATGTTCAAAATTAAATGTTGAATGTGACATTTTATTCCTACATGACAGGTGTCTTTTTACTAATAGTTCACGCAATACAAGGCACACATACGGAAGCGGGTTACCTACTGAGATAGCGAGGGGAGGGCGAAGTGAGTATTATGTCGACGAATAAGATAGATATCGGTGGAATCTTGACTTAAACTGAGCATGATTGTAGAAAGCAGTCTCTCAGAAGTTTGTTCCACAAAGTAACATTTCTGGTTAAGAAGCTGTCTAAGTAGGGTTTGCTATTTATCAAAGAAACACAAAGTGAAATTTGCTCGTGTGCCATGAACACATCACATTGTGCCTTAGCCGTGAAGCTCAGAGCTGGTAGTACTAAGGAATGCAACTCTTCTAAACTCTTGTAGTAATAGCGATATTGTATTGAAATTGTGTCAACGTCTCGTACTTCAGATAAGGATCGAATAGGGGAAAACAGTTTATCGCTCACAAGGCCTAGTAAGCTCTTTTGAACTCTACCGAGACTGAATAGTAAGGACTGTGTAGCACCAGCAAAGCTATAGTAACAATTCCCCATTCTTGGTCTAATCTAACTCTTATAAAGTTAGAGCTTGCCAGCAGGAGTTACATATTTTCTTAAGCGGTACAATGATTCCACCATTCTTCCAGAATCTTTTGCAATTTCACGAATATATGAGGCTCATTTGTGACCCAAGCTAGATACCGAGTTGTTTTGGGTTACTTTCTCTAAAGTTTTTATTGTGAATTTTTCTTTTAATCTTAAAGCAGTCTATCTTTTTTAAGTCAAAGCAGATGCGATAAGAGAAATTCATGTCTTTCCCAAAAACATGTATGTGAAAGTGAGTGCAACGGGCAAGGCTGAACTTTATCATCTTGCCGATTCCAAATTTCCTCCTGATGACAGTTATGCTATCAGTACATATAATACTAGGGAGTATTGTTTATAAGAATACGTAAGAAACTTCATCTCAGAGGTTGAACAGCTCGTTGTTTGCTTGTTGAGATTCGCGAATTCCAGCATATTCTTTCGATCTTATTAAGCACTTAATGTAAACAGGAAATATCACTATAAGCATGGACATTAATAGCTTCCACTACTTATAGAGTACAGGTGTAAGTTTTCGTTTTAATTTTCAAACAAGTCCATATCGATTTTCTTGAACTCATAAAGATGCAAATGCTCTATTAGTTCAAATGTTATTCGAAAGTAGATTAAAAGCAAAATATGGTTGAACCAAACAAAAAGAAAGGTAACAATGTATTTTAATCACACTGTTTAAAACATACTATTTATGAGCTATTTAGTGAACGAATTTGATTCTTCAAAACTTAGTGATGCCTTTTATTATTAATGTGGTTGATAATGGAAATTCTAATACCTAAAAAATGAACAGAAAATTAAGAATCGCGACGATAATCTTTGTAAGATTTAAAGCAAACACACCAATAAAAATAAATTTTTACGATGTCGTTAGTAATAATCACAAATGTAAGAAGTATATTTTAATAATTGAATAAGCTTATACAATGCATATAAACTAAATAGTATTGGAACAATATATCATAATATTGAATAATATAATAATAAACGAAACGCACGCAAGTGACATGTGATTTCATTCAATCACAGCCACATGGAAATTTCTTGATATTTTTGTTTCCTTTGCAAATAATATCTGAATTTTTGTTTGAGTGAAATCCAATAAACGATTTAGGGTGATTGATTTTATTTGTATTATGTTTACCGGCGTATCTTTGATGCAATAAATTTCAATTTGTAGTTGCATATAAATTTAATTATTTTCGCATGCAATTTTAAATGCACCCACATTATTCGTTGAGCACAAATCTCCCTTCTACTTTAACTATTTCTTTCTACGTGCACCCACGGTCGTTTAGCTGTAAAACAGAAAAATAATTTGCATTCCTATATTAATATAAAGAAATATTTTGGAATTTCTCGTGTTTTTTATTAGAAACACGTATTTATTTATTATCGCAGTAATTTAATTTTTTTTCTATGTAACTTCCAAAGTATCCGTTCTGTTTTATTTGTATCGAGTTACACCTTATATATATATATATATATATATATATATATATATATTTGCTGTTGCAAAGTATTGTCATTTTTACCGTATATTTCAGTGCATTAACCGGCAATCCTAATATTTAACAATATTCAGCTATATCATGTACCACATATAAGAACAATTTCAATTTTCTATTGTAAAATTTAGAGAAGTGAATTTGATGCAAACTGGAATGATGCCTAGTGAGCCAATTAGTAAGTTTGCTAAGAAAGTTAGCTCATTGTGTCGTGTTAGATTTTTGAAGAAAAAAATTGTCTTGAGCTTGTATAATTCGACCATTCATCCATGCGTTCGATATTGTTGCAACATCTGATCTGGTGCTTCCGAAATGTGTCTAGAGATTCTTGATAAAACCCAAAATGTCTTGCATGTTATCGGCCATGACCTGGAATTTTAGATTCAGTTACATTCCCAACAACGTAACATAGCTTCCTTTTCTATAATTGCTTTTGTGGAGATTGTTCTGATGATCACTTTTGTACGTCGACTTTGTAAATATCTTTGGAAGGATGTTAACTAACCTTTACTCCCCCACATGTATAGGTTGAATTGCTGAACATACTGGATTCTATAGCCTTGTTTGGCAACGAATCTACTACAGAAAAAAACGGCAACCTACTGAAGAGAAAATCTCTTTAGTCAGTCATTAATTAATAAAAGATACATGATCGCCCAAGTATGCATCGCGCATAACACTTAACTAAGTAGATTGACGGCAAAGTCTCACCATAGTACTGTTGAAATTGTTAGATGTCACCCTTATTTCTATTCTATGTCTTCTCTTGTTTTTCTCGATACTGGATCTCTCTTTCAGTTTTTTAACACCCTGTCTACTTGAATTCGGCTATTTCTGTCTCTTTTTTGCTCAATAACATTTTCTTCACTCTCAGTAAGCCTTTGCGTGCGTCTTAATGAGTTTATTGCCTTGCTTGGGTTGAAATGATTAAAACAATTTTTTTGGTTAATAATTTGAAGATTAGTGTTCTGAAGTGTATTCAGCAAATACGAAATTCCTTTGCTCTGTCAGATTTTCACAATATTAAATTTACCAATATGGAGTATAGACTTTGTTCAATTTGCCTACAAACATTTTTCTGTTTCAATATAGCATTCAAATGAATAAACTGAATCCATTTTAATTTTTCTAAAAGTCTGTGTGTTAAATATGCCGGATCTTCATTTTACAAAGTTCTCATTTCTAATTGCTGAAAATTCTTTAGTTAAGGTTTCGGGGAGAAAGCTCATAATGTGGGTTATTTAACAGTTTCAGCGATTCACATAAAATCTAGGCTAGGTTCGTGATATGGTTTTTAGGCATTTTTCCACAATTCTTCACTATGACCTCGACTCTTCAAGCCGATATTGACAAGTCACATTCATGACAAATCATCTATTATTAAATTTGAACCTTGCTCTGATGATCAGAGCTAATTATATAACTACTCATCAATGTACCTATATATATATATATATATATATATATATATACGAATACAGTAAATTATATCAGAATTAGAGAACAATAGACAGAATTGAGTAAAAAAGAATAAACTAGAATTCGATCATGCAAAACAAAGCAATATTTTGAACCCAATTAATAGCACTTTCTTCTTACTTTCCTTTACTGCGTAGTCTTTGTTTGTTTCCCTTTCCATTATGCTCTTTCTATGCTTGTGTAGTTAATAATATATTTCTCTATCCGTATGCAGCTCTGTTAGGTTTTCTTTATGCTTTACGTGATAAAAAGGATTTCTGTTAAATAGTGAATGTAGCTGTTCCAGAAGACTACAGATTGATGATAAAGTAGAATGTAATATTTGTAAAATATCAAGACCTCGCTAAAGAAATTAAGTAATCCTCCCCGGTCTTTTGAACAGGTTTATCTGTTTTCTGTTTAGGATTAGATTTTCAGTTAAATCTAGATTTTACACTCAGCCTCTCAATCTAAACTTTTTATTTATATATTTCCTCAATAGTAGATAAGTTCGCCTATCAATCAGTTTGCAATTCTTTTGAACAAAAGTAGAGGTTCATCCATTACTTCCTGTTTAGTATTGGGTTTCCGGTTTCGTTAAGAAAAAAATCATTTTCTTTCATGGCACTTGTATCTCAGTGCCATTATCGCTTTGCTTGGGGTGAATTGATTAAAACAGTATGGAAAATGTTAGTCAAATGAGACCATAATAAAAGGTACATTTACAAGCAAAACTAAATATAAGATGCACCGTAAATAATTTCCCTTTTAGACAAGCAGTTGTCATTACGTATATAGCATCCTATATAAGCGTTTTTCAAATATATTTAATATATATGAGGAAGGAGGGATTAGAGAATCTGATACGTATGGGACAGATAGAGGGAAGAAGACACAGGAGACAGCAACGCCTGATATACTTGGGAGACTTGCACAGATGAATTGTGTAGAAGGGTTTGGGAGGGTTAACAGGAGAATGGTTGTTAAGAGCTACGAGGGATAGGGAGATGTGGAAAGCCATGGTCATCTACTTCCCGAAAAGATACCTCACATAGAAGAAGAGTTTGGCAACAAGGTAGCATCATTTTACAGTTAAAATTGTCCGGTATTACTGAAAGTGGTAAGATTTTCTTTCGTGCCTCTTGATTTTTCAGGCAATTATACAAAAAAAAAATGCAATATCAATCGTTACCACCCATTTTCTTAATTTGTTACTTTATTTTTCTTTCCTTAACAATAGTTTTTTTTTTCTCATGATCTTTCTCGCCAAGTAACCGATGGCTTTTTTGGGAATTGTTGCTTTTCTTAGTTTAAAATATTTACAAAGAAGCAGATATATACATAAAAAGTGAAAGAGAAAAATGCAAATATAGTCGACACAAAGAAGAGTAACTCATGGACACTTAAAGTGAGCTTACTACTTTCAGGTAGTATTGATTTCTGAATCTGTACTATATTTCCGATATGAACACAATTCATTGATTGTTCAATGCCGAGAGAAATTTCATGATTTCTGCTTTATACATTACTAGCAGTATAGCCCGGTGTTGCTCGGGTGTAATGAAAGCTTTAAAACTAATCCATGGTCCTGGAGCTTAGACTCTTTGGAAACTGGCACAAAAGACTAAAAAGCAATAGTAGTTTCCATTTAAAGCGAAACCGTAGAATGAAAGTAAAACGAATTGATGTAAGTCAAATTTTGATTTTCTGGTATCGATATCAAATAAGTTTTTTTTTCGTTGTAAACTGAATTTTGAAGGCGAAATAAGTCCTCTGAGTAAATAGTATCATGGCTAAGACTAAGAACTACAATTGTACCTACTTAGAGCCAAACTTGAAGCAGAAACTAAAATAAAAGGGCTGAAAAAAAATACACACACACACACACACACATATTGCCTTTTTATATATATATATATATATATATATATATATATATATATAATCAATTTTCTGCACTATTGTAAGAACTGCAACCTTGAAACTTCTGAATATCGTTTCTTATGTCTTTGTCTATGAGTGTATCAAATTTGATTAAAATCGGACCACCCCTTCTATAACCGGATTTTTTTAGATTTTCGATATTTATCGGAGGTACCTCGACTCAAAACTTAGCTAAGAACACTCGCAGATGCTTATAGTACAACTGTGTAAATTTTCGAGAAAATCGGCTCAACCTTTCAGAGTCTATAGGTAATGGACACACAGACAGTTCCATTTATAAGTTTAGATAATATATAATAAAAGCATTTAATGATTTTTGTTGCAAAGCCCTTCTCTGTTAAGACGTCCCACTCGTCATCTTTTTAATTTTGCTTTGATAAGAATCATTTATTTTATTTTTGGCTCATTTATGCTTTTTCTGTACGAACTCAAGACAAAACAGGCAAAACAGAAAATAACAGGCATTTTGTTTGTTAACGTTGCGAATAAATATTGTTCTATATTTACCGTCATCATCTGTAATATTTTTGATTATTTTGATATTTTACAAATATTAAAAGCAAGAAAGTTGCAACAAAGAATTATGATATTTATAAAATATTTTTCTAAATTTAGAATAAACCTTTTGTTTTCTAATGTACTATTATATTTGCACAAAAATGACTCATTCCTAAAGGTTAACGTGTCGTCTTTGTTAATTTTGCATCAAAACTAAGACATTATTTACGTCACATCATGAACATAAAAAGTGATGTATTTACTATTTTGCAAGGGTTCAAGCATCGTTATAATGTTTATCACACATTAACAGAACATGGGGTGAAAATCCACTTCTGATTGGAAGTACCGGATTCTGAAGTTTTGCAGGAGGAATTAGTCTTGCAGATCAAGATGGTAGAGAACGCCCATATGTAATTGATAATCAACATTTGAAAATACTAGTAGAACCAAATCAATGTCAAAGCATGGAAAAATATTTCAGATAAGTACTGTCGGCATTTCAACAATATCAGGCAATTTTCAAGAAAGTTGATATGGCGAAGAAACTCGATAAGTGGGTTCCACATGGACTCAGAAAAAAATATGTTCGAACCTTTTGAAGTATGTTCGATACTACAAATGTGAAATTCGAATGATTCATTTCTTGATCGAATTGTGACTTGTAATGGGGAAATAGACCGTTGATGACAATCATAAATTGCTTGATTCTAACGAATCATCCAAACACTTTCCTAAACAAGAGACTACCATGGTGACTGTCTGGTAATCCGATATCGTCGTTATCCATTAGAGCCTTGTGGAATATAACCAGAACATCACTAGTGAATTTTACTGGATGTTAATTCTGTTAAGGAAAATGCAACCGGCAGTGATCAAGGGCACATATTGCTAAAATGACACCGACTTTGAGACTTTTCAACATCCACTATATTCTTCCGACCTCTCACCCAGTGACTATTACTGATAAAGCACCTTGGCAATTTTTAAAGCCTCCTATAAGATATAAAAATTGCACTTAAATGTTTTAGTGTTAAAATCTTTTGAGTTTTATCGTAAAGGCATAAATAATATTGTAACATGATGGAATAATGTTATAGATATTTAGGGTTTTTATTTTGACAGATTAAACACTGTCTACATTAATTCAGGAATAAAAATCGATTTAAAAACCGAACAGCTTAATAAATCTCAACGACAATTTGATTTTTTTTTAATTATCGGTTTTGCTTAATGAATTATTGCTGAAAAAAATTGTGAGGGCAAAGTTTGCAATGGAAAGATGAACCTCTAATATCGTTGTTTGATAGATTTAACCATTGACCCAAGTTTGTCTTTTCATTCGAAATGACTACTTGTGTATTCGTGACTTTTTCAGATAGGCGAAAATTAAAGAATAGTTAAAAAGCAGAGCACAGTCGGAAAAGAATTTGTCGTCGCCTAACAAATTAATTAAACAAATGAAGCCAAAAAAATTAATGAAAAGTAAAAAAAAACACACACACACACAAAGAACCTGGTAACGACAGAAGAAAAAAATTCTTTCGAAGTTTGGTTAACTGATTTGCGTTTGAGTGTTAAAAAAATGTTCCAAAGTTTTTCTTTTCTAAAATTTTGTAAAAGTTATAGAATAACTAATTTTGAATGGTAATTTTCACGGTTTTATTACAAAGAACTCTCAGACTAACAATCGGAGTCACAAAGACGGGGAGCGGAAAGAACTAGTGATAAAATTTATGCAAAATTTAAATATTTCTTTGATTGGTAAAATTGATTTTACTGTAAGAAAATATGATTTTCATTAAAAGTATTGGCTATGATTCTGTTGATATTTACAGTCGAATACAGATTTTTTTAACGTCAGCTTTTATCAGAGTAAATCAGAAAGCAAATTTGAAATTACGCGCTAAAAGCAAGAGGGGAATGTGATGCGTAAAGGCACGTTTGCATCTGAGACAACATTTCATCATTTAGTGCAACATTTCATCATTTAGACGACAGACAAGGTGTAACGTGGTCGGACGTATTGCACTATAACCACACACAGTAGTGCCCTTTCTGGGGACAGAGAAAGACAAGTATGTGAAAATCTATCATTTAGTGTTGGCGCAATTTGAAGATCGAATTATTAAACAACGAAAAATGTATAAGTACGTTGAACGCATTACAGCGGGAAGAACAAGTGTAATGGACGATCTATTCAGTCATCATCACACACGTAACATCACATTCAGGGACTGAATGTCTTGATCACTTTATTATTGGAGCATCAGTTACAGATCTGCACTAGCCATTGGTGCTTGCTGACTCTGGATACGGTGACGGGTGTGCACATCGGGTGCCCAAAGAACCTAGCGGTTGAGACGGGACTTTGAGAGTTACCGAAAAGCTCTGTTTAGAGACGATGAAGAGGTTTATTGAGCAATACTAGACCTGAATCGCCGTGCAGAGGGACTATGTAAGAAAGTGATATTTATATTTTTTTCTTCGTCAGTAAAAATAAATTTATTGAATAAATATGGAAGTTTCATTTACTTTTTTTAAATTTAAATTCGTATTAATAAAAAACGGTTAGCCGTTAAACCACAGAATTCTTTAAAATCTTTAAGCACGAACTTCAGTTACAATTCCCCGTCTGTAAATGGCCGTCGGTATATTTTTAACGTCATGTTAATAGCGTAAATATTGTTGGTTACCATATGCTTCCACACAAAAAGAAATACCTTTTAAACACATTCAATGTATTCACATAGAGTAATTACAGAGGACATGAAAAAGTGAGAAAATAATTTAACGCTCACCATCCTACAGAAAGACGAAATATCTTCTTTCAGGTTAATTAAAACTCTATAAATTACTATCATTTGTAGATCTTGTGAATATTTGTCTTTTTACTATTGTTCCCTCTCCATTTTCTGCAGTCTGTGTTAAATAATTCACTCGCAATCTATCTGTGTATCTTCTGTCGTTACCAAGTCCTGTCAGAAGTCAATTCTCTAGTCTTTCTTATTATGTAGCAATAACACCTCAGCAGCCCTTTTCTTAGAATAATTTTGTCTCCTGGCATCTCAGGTTCAGCCCTTTTCTCACCAACGAATTATTGTTCCGATGAAATAACCTCCATTGTACATGACTTTTAGAAAACTCATCATTTTTCAGTTAAAACTGTTATATTTGATCCTAGTTCCTATGCTAACAGTTCCTTTTTTTTGCACTTCTTTTGGTTTCTTGCTTCCGAGTGCTTTATCGGGGTAAGAAGTAGCTTGTAAACTTTTACACCTTCAAAACAAAACCACATTAATTTAAACCTCATAGAGAGCCTTTTCTGATTTATCTTAGCATGGCTTCCAAGAGAGCAAATCTTGGTTTCACGTTTTCCACTGATATGAAGTATAGTGCTTATACTGAAGGATTGCTAGGTTTGCTGCTCTTAAAGTTTATTTAGTGTGCCATGCCAGAAATGTTTCTACTCAGAATTCATCTTGCACGTTTATAAAGAATACCATTTGTCCGTGCATTGGATATTGCTTCGTTATATGGTCTTGTGTTCCTACTATACAGGGTGTTTAAGTTCTTTGAGAACATTTCAAAAAAGTTTCTTTGACAATAGCAGCATATTTGTTGATTTTATAGTTTCTATATTTCAGAGTTATCAATGACAGACCCTATGCTTACACAATAGATAAAGAGGCACGCAGTTACCGTGACTATAAAAGGCTGAACATAGCAACTTAGAGATCTCAGGATTTTTAAAAGCCACTAGATCTTTCGTTTACAAAATTTGTAAGGAGTTAGAGGCCAAAGATGGAAAAATTTATTGCCAGTATAAAAATGTAGGAAACATTCCAGATGCACTTGTAGTATTAGAACAACTGAATTTATTCGACATGAACAGTAGTATATTTATTGCAATACCATAAGATCTATGAGATAGATTGCAAAATAACACCAAGTGAGAGAAAGAACAACGCAAAATATTGTCCACAAAGACATTAAATACAAGTCCTAAGTGATGAGAACTCGTTTTATGCCAGAAATAGTACAGGGAAATCGCTTAATCAAATTTAAAAATCCATCTGAGAAAGATATCAAGTTATTCTCAGATCATATAACCACTAACATTTGGCCTCCTAGCTCCTCGGATCTCATTCCATTGGTCTACTTTAGAGTGTAATCAAGAAAGAGGTTAATGAGTAACCCCATGAAAATAAAGGATCCCTAAAATCTTTCACAGAGTAATGTCGAAGATGTACAAGGACCACTTGATCCTAGAATAAAGGGAATTTAGGCATCGCATTATCGTTATTATCTGCTTCTTAGTCATTTTTGGTAAGTAGAAATCTGACTTCAAATACATTGTTCTTATTCTATGTGCCCTATCCCTTCAGAACCTAGGTGATCATGGTTCTCCACGTTTTTCTATCCCTTGTGGCTCTTAGTATGTTTGCTTCTGTTACACCAGGAAACCCCCGTTCCGTCATTCACCTGATCAGGCCCTGCAAATATGTTATCCGCTGTCTTCCTCTGTCTCTTTTTCTTTTTATCTGGCCAGTCAGTATCAAGTTCTTATTGCATGTCCCAGGAACTTCGGCTGTCTCTTCCTGATGCTCAGTATTAATTTCCTTTTTGTTGCCATTCTTTTCAACACCTTACTGTTACTTGCATGCTCAGTTCACGATATCCGCAGCATTTCCGCTGCTTCCAGTTTTGTCCTCATTTTCGATCATATTGTCCAGCATTCACTGCCATATTGAAGAACTGACATCGCATAGCAATCCAGCACTATTTGTTTCTAGTGAAATTTTCCTGTGTATTAGTATTTATTCAGCTTCTGGAACGCGTCCTTTGCCATGCCAATTCGCCTTCGGATCTCTGTGTCGCACTTTCCACCTCCTGTTAGAACACTTCTTAGGTATTTAAATTTTTGTAATTGCTTGATTCTGGTACCACCTTTTGCTGATGACAATACGTTCAATTTTCTTAAAGTTTATTTGTAGTCCGTTTTTTTGTCACTCTCCACCGCTGCCTTCTGTATGAGGTCTTATAGTTTCCTTTTCGTGTCTGCTAACAGCACTGTATCATCTGCATATCTTATGTTGTTCAAGTTGTGGCCTCCAATAACAAATCATGGTGTGTCATCTAGGATCCTTAAGATATTCTCATTGTACAAGTTGAACAGATCCGTTGAAAAGACACATCCTTGTCTTACGCCTCTTTCTATCTTTGTAAATCTGCTGAAATCGTTACCTGTCCGTATGCCGGCCGTTTGCTGCCAGTAGAGATTCTTGATTACTCTGTCTTTGCCAAAATGACGAGGCTGCCGAGCATCTCCATCACTTCTTTGTGTCGTATCTTGTCGAATGCCTTCGCATAATCAATATAACATAGGTACAAGTCTTTCTTCATTTGTATTGCCCTTTCGGAGAGCGTCCTAATCATAAATATGGCGTTCCTTATTCCAGTGTATTTCACGAACCTGCACTGTTCCTGTCCTATCTCTGGCCTGATTCTGCTTCTATCTCTATTCATCAGGATTCTGACAATCAGTTTTGTAATGTGACTCATTAAACTGATAGTTCTGTGTAGTTTACACTCGTTTGCACCAGGTTTCTTTGGCAGTGCTATAATTAACGATTTGCATAGGTCGTCTAGTATTATTCCACTGCTATAAATTCAGTTTATTATGTCGTCAATTTTTTCTATGCCATATTCTTCCAGGGCTATCAGCAGCTCTATCACGACGCCGTCTGGACCAGCTGCTTTGTTTCTATTCAGTTTGGCCATTGCAGCTTCCACTTCGAATTTTAGTATTTCCGGTCAATCTTCCTACTTGGGTATTCTCGGTTGTTCTCTCCTGTCGCAAAAAAAAGATCCTTTATATACTCTTCCCATCGCTGGAGTATTTCCTCTTTCTCCAATGTGATTGTTCCATCCTTGGATTTTATGTATCCTGTTGAAGAGCAGGTTTTTTGTCCTGTCAGTTCTCTTATCTCTTTATGCATCTCTGCTTTGTTGGTCCTGCTCATTCTCTCTACTTCTGCGCATTTGTTGTTGAGCCATTCTTCTTCAGCCTGTCTGCATTTGTTCCTTATCTCCCTGTGAAGTTTTTTGTACACTCTTGGCGTTATTTTTTGTCTCCTTTGCATCATGTAGAGAATCTCTTCAGTCATCCACTCGTTTTTTCTTCTGCATCTAATTTCCTTTGGGGCAATGTTGTTCGCTGAGGTCACTATCGCTTCCTTTAGTGAGTCCCATTTTGAGTGCCCTTTTCCAATTTGTTCTTCATATTTCTTTCTCACGCTGTTATTGTATTCTTTCTGCAGGGTGAGGTCATTCACAAGCGTGTTGTATTGCAGCCTTGGTGATGTGCTGGGCTTCTTCTTTCTCCGGAGTTTTATTCTTAGTTTGCAGATGACTGGGACATTGTCACTTCTGCAGTCGGCACCTGGATATGTTTTGCATTGAACCTCTGCGTTCCTGAATCTCTTGTTTATAGTTATGTAGTCTATTTGGTTCTTCTTTGTGTCGCCTTCTGGGCTTCTCTATAGACACCGTGGGTGTTCTTAGTAATTACCTGGTCATTGGACCCATTTTTCTCCTCGTTTGTTGCGATTCCCTAGTCCAAAGTTTCTGGTCATGTCTCCTTCCCTCTCTTTACCTACCTTGGCTTTCAAGTCCCCCATTATGATCCTAATGTTTTGGCCTTTGCACTGAGCCTTGGCACTGTTCTCTATGGAATAGAATGATTCTATTTCATTCTCCGAACTTAAAGTTGTCGGCGCATAAACTACTATAATAGAAATCCCGTATATCTGAAAATATTCGTCTGCAATACTACTGATCTTGATCTGGCAAACTGACTACAATCACTTTCCCAACGCCGTGACGTGAGTTTCCTATGTGTTGTGGATCCCGGGAATGGGGCCCGTACAAATAAATGAACAACGACCAGTAATTGAGATAGAAAATATGTGTATTAACGTAAGGATACACACTTGAATGAACATTAGTAGTCCATTAATGAGTTAGTAAAATGTATATATACAAGTCTCTGGAAGTATATTGAGTATGTCCGCGTTGGAATCTGACGAGTACTTTGTAATAATCTTTTTGATGAGTGGAGCACAGAGATACTATGAACTACGATGTACTGACTGCTAATCTCTCTCTGGACTCTTGTATCTGTACCTAGACCACACGAATGTAAGCGAAGTACTAGCCTCTGACTTCTCCATCCCTGGTTATCTCTCCCTCTTAAGGAAGGATTCCACTGTCCACATGGATGAGCTGGGGGTCTACGTTAGTGAACACCTCCCTAAGGCTAGGGTGACATCATCTCCTGACCACCAATATGTATGTCTCCGTCTGTCACTTCGGTTAGCTACATTTTCTTTCTTTACCATTCTCCCTCCTCTCCTGACTGCTCACTTCTAGATAGCATTTCTGACAACATAGATAAGACTATTTCCTACTACCCATTCGCTCGCATATTTGTATTCGGAGATCTTAACGCCCATCACTCCGAGTGGCTTAAAGACTGTTACTGATTCAGCGGGCATCCACGCCATGAACTTTGCTATTTCCCAATCCCTTACACAAGTGGCGGACTTCCCCCACACGCTTTCCAAGCACTCCCTCTGGACACTTCTCTCTAATAGATATATGCTTTACCTCTGCACCTGACTACTGTCAAGTCTCGCAGTTTTGCCCTCTCGGCAACTCCGACCCTGCTGTTGTCTCTCTCAATATTTCTTTCCACTCTCACTCCCCCCAGGAGCTTCCTACCTATAGGACCTCCTATTGCTACCAAAACACTGACTGGGACGCCTGACGCAATTTCCTATGCGACGTCCCTTGGGGAAAAGTGTTTGATCTCCCAGTTGATGACTGTGACTGAGGTTTTGTCCTGGGTGAAAGCTGGCATTGATGCCTTCATACCTACCAAGAAATATTGCCTAAAACCTAATTCCTCTCCTTGGTTCTCTCCTGCTTGTTTGGCCGCCATTGCCCACAGGAACTATTACTTCCGCGTATTCAGGAGACAGTCATCTGATCACAATAGGCGCCTATTCACATTTGCTCGTAATGAGTGCAAGAGAATCCTGAATGACGCCAAGCGGTTGGAGATTGTAGCCGCCAGGAAATCAAGAATATGGAAGCGAGTTCCACAGGCGGGAAGTGCGAGAGAAGAAGCTGAAGGAGTATAATTGTCGTCTGCATTTGGTTAATCTAACTCTGAATGGATGGGACCCAGTTGCCACTCTGGTTGCCTGAGTAAACACCTGTTGCAGAGGTACCAGTGACTTAAGTTCGTTGGAAAGTTTCATCGCGTTTTTGAAGCACTTTGAAGGAGAGCATGCTGTCTTCCATCTTAGTACAACTACAAATTTCACCCTCACGTGTAACACGTGGTACCAAAACACACCTCATTAATTACTTGACTACATAGCAACACCGGGCATAAATTTGGTTAAAAAATTTAATCCAAATATATTTTCTAAGCCTATTAATCTGACTTTTCCAAACATTTTATTATTGAATTAGATGTAACCACTAGTTCTATTGTAAGATTGGCTTTTCTCGCACTTTTCGACTGTGGAACCCTCTGCCGTTTTCTTACTTCACTGTCATTACAATCTTCAAAAATTTCACTGCAACATCGATTACAATCTTACATTTAATGGAAATTCTGTTTTCACATTCCAGTTCTTTTCTGATCATGAAATTCTTCTCATTCTCTTTCATCTCCAGTAGCCCCTTACATCTTAGTGGCAGTATCGCATTGCTTAAGGTTGAAATGATTAAAATAAATCCACTTATTTCTTATACATTAAAACCGAATGAGGCGCAGGTCACGTGTTTAAATCGGAAGTTAGAAAGATTAATTGCCTTCGTTTAAAATAAAGACGATTTTTCCTCTAAGATGTTTTGTTATCTCTAGACTGTGAAAAGTAGAGTGATCATAGATTCGTGGTAACAGACACTAACAGTGAACATTATCTCAAGTGTCTGTGCACCGTTTGAAGAGAAGCCATATTCAGGTAACAAAGCCCAATTACATTGATTTGTGTAATGGTATATGGCATCTAAGCAGCTTTTCTTGAACAAGTTTCCTTGAAGAAAAACATACGCAGAAATTTTCAAATAATTAGAGACATGATGAGAGTTAAGCTGTTATGAAATTTCTAAACGGATACACTATCCCTTTAAATTTTAATTATATTTCTAAAATATTTTGAAGTATGACTCACCGAAAAATTTCAAGCTATGTTTAAAACATTTTAAATGTAAAAAACAAACATCTTTCTCATTAAACATTTTGCATTGATTTCTGACAGTTTAAAATGTTTTTCCGCTATATTTTCAATGTGCATATTTTGTGCACAAATAGTCCACGCTAAATTTAATACAATATATTTTTCAAATGGCAATTATCGGATTCTATTTTAAATTTCAGATCTTGGTGAATTTTAAACATTTACCATCTGGGAGTAAAAACACAAAGACACTAAATTATTCTTATCTTCGATGACCTCGAACTTTGAGTCTAGTTTTCTTGCGGAGCAGATAAACATGACACAATCAACTGTTTCAATTATCAATATTTGATTTATCTGTTTTCAGGTGAAAGAAAGTAGAGAAATGTTGTCATCGGTTATATTTTACACATGCTTTTAATATTTACCTGTTTCAATATATTTGGAGTAAGCAGAGTGATTGAAAGCAAATGATATGTAAAATCATTGGCTTGCATTTTACTTGCTACATAAACGTTCACTATTTGCTTGTATCATAATGTGAATCATTAGTTTGTATGTAGCAACTAAAAATCTACCAACCGAAACACTCGAAGTGACGAGTTACAGTAATCGAGCAGTCATATCACAAAATCGTTAAGACATTTACTTTTTGGCCTCAGAAGATGGAACCGGAAACAGTCCATCGGAAAAAAAGATTGTTGGAATTTGTGAAGCACATTATGCTGATGGGAAGAGAGACTAAGCAAAGTAATGCATAACCTAACTGCTTCATTAAATTGATGGTGGGTAAAAGTTTAGGAGGGATAACAGACAAATTTTAAGAGCTACAAGGGACAGAAAATTGTAGAGAGTCTTCTTTGGCTATGTCTTTAAGGGTCTCCACACATATAAAGAGAGAAATAAAGATGAAAAACTGTTTTTAAATCCCCGGATGAATGTAATTTTGACTGTCGTTTTCACATTCTGTCTGCTGTCTGCTGTCTGCTTTTCCTTTATATTTTTATTTTTACTGTTCAGGATTGTTACTATAAAATATCTTACAGTATAGAAATCTCTCTCTCTCTATTTAATTGTAAACAATTTTTGTATTTGGCAATTTCAAATCTCTCTCTCTTTCTAATATCTAACTTCATTATTTTCTTACCTTGTAATTCTAACCAATATTTTACCGCCTCTACTAACTCTCGTCGTGCATTGCAACTCGTTTTCTAAGCAATTCAGATTGGTCTGTAGCATTTTTTGTTCAGTTTATTATTTACGAAACCCTGATTCAGAAGATTTCTTTCTGTTACTATAAATTTGAATTAATGCCATTTGATAATGGTGCTTCTGAAATTTCTTCCTTGGTGAAAGCCGACATCTTGGTTTTTCGTGTTTTTTTTTTAATATTAAGTATTAGATAAAAACAAAATATTCTTCTTGGTTAAAACCTGTCTATTAAGACGCTATATTCCATAGGAATAACTTTCTTGGTTATAACAACGTGATAGCTCTGATTACAACAGTCTTTCAACCCATTATGAGCACTATTATTATCCATCATATAATAACACCGTATTTCGCGGATACAATGTAATATCTGAAAAGAAAGGGAATGACAAACAGATTTTGCTCTCAGAAAGACATTTATATTGCTAACACATACATAAAACTTTATAATATATATTATTACTTGTGGTGGTGTTTTAACGTAACTGAAGACGGAAACAAAACCTCTTTAATAGGCTTTACAGAACTAATTTCGCAACACAAGAGCATGCAGTAAACGCAAGAGCAGGTAAACAAAATGCCGAAGAAAGAAAAGAACTCAGCCTTTTTAAAGGAAAAGGAACGTGTGCAAAATCACGTGCAATAGAAATTTTTACGAAAATATAACAATCTCCCCCCACTAGTAAGAGAGATTGCAAGGTGGGTGTATATATTATTTTATTTATTTTATTTATAAGTCCAGTCGCTGAACTGGTCTACGAATCCTGCTAGACCGCCGCGGGGGCAGTTCACTATTCGAAGGACTGGCAGGTCTCTGGGAAGGCTGATTCTCTATTTCCTCCGCATTAAGTGTAGTGTCAACTGGACTTGTTTCAATCAAACGGGCCGGGTCTGCATTTGCAAGGTCGGGTCGAGTATTCTCAGCAGGACCCTGATGTTCATCAGAGCGTGGAAAACGAGCCAAATGTCTTAGCGTCACTGAATCCTCCCGGCCGTCATCATGCCGTATTCTTGTATGAGTAGGGTTGGCCTCGAGGAGTTCCACCACCTCTACGATCGGGTCATACTTGCTCCTGTTGCCAAACCGTTTCAGCAGTACCCTTCCAGGTTCGCAGAGCCAAACAGGTAAGGCAGTACCGGTAGAAGAGCGCCTTTCAAATTTGAACAAGCGTTCGTGGGGAGTCACATTTGTACTAGTGCACAGTAGGGAACGAATAGAATTTAAAACATCGAGCAGAACGTCCTGCCAAGCACTAAGGGGTAAACGTTTAGATTCCAAGGCCAATAATATTGAGTGCCAAATAACGCTGTTGTAACGCTCGCACTGACCGTTGCCTCTTGGGTTGTATGCAGTGGTGTTACTGTACCCAACCCCAAGTCTCGTCAGGAAATTTCTGAACTCCTCGGACACGAACGACGTTCCTCTATCAGAATGGATGAAAGTGGGGAGTCCAAAAATAGAAAAAATATTCGTCAAGCACTTGATTGCGGTTTGCGAAGAACAATCACGGCACGGGAATGCAAAGGGAAATCGACTGTACTCATCGACGATAGTAAATAGGTAACGACATCCTTTAACGATAACGACGAGCTTTAAGGACGACCGCCGCCTCTGCCCTGCCCGCAATAAGGTATGTCGAAGCTGTGGTAAACTCGGGCATTTTTCTAAAGTTTGCCGTTCTACTCTACCGACACATTCACGTTCTTCTTCTGCTATCATAGGGGCCCGTGCTAAAGGTGGTGATAGTTGCCCTCCTATCACCGAAACTGTGGAGTTAAAAGGGAAAAATCAACCACCAATCGTTTCTTTCTATTAGGCGACGAAGTCACAACAATTTGAGCACGCCACGGTGAATAGCTGGTTTCAATGACATCGTCTTCAAGCAGTTGAAGAATTTCTTTTTCAATAAATCGGGCATCCTCCGCACGGTAGTTTCGGGATTTAGTAGCAATGGGTCTGCAATCAGGGGTCAGGTTTCGGAACAATTTTACAGGGGCACAACTGATCCTGGTTAGCGCGCAGATTTTTAAAACTTCCTGAGATCCACCAAAAGAAATAGTAATACCCCGGTGTAGTTTCAAAAACGGCATTCCGAGTATAATGTCCATACAGGAGTCAGGAAGCACAGTAAGGTCAATCTCTTTATATTCGCAACCATTGAAGAAAACGTTCTCGGTGCAATATTCAGACAGTTTAAGGGAAACGGCGGATGATGCCATAGAAATTACGGAGTTCCGTTTTAAAGTGGGCAGTCTCCCTCCACAGTTGTAACACTTGCCACGAACAGGAAGGGCAGCAGAGAACAGTACAGAGTCACACTTCATTGGAGAATCAGTTAGAGCAGAATTTTTAGAAATACCAGTGGCCTCCTCGGCAGAATCGGTCAACACATTTTTAGTTCCAGTAATAGAAGTAACGGCGGCTGCTCCAATCTGGGTGGCATACGATTCCGCGCGAAAGTGAGCTTGTTCTAAAGCCCTAGCACATTGAGTAGCTTCTGCGAGAGTTAGTGTCAGTTTCAAGGAGCCTAGCACGTATCAATGAGGACCGAAGACCACGAATAAATGCATCACGGACAGATTCATCCCTGTAAGTGGTGGCCGTTACGTCTTTAAAGCAACAGTCAGCGGCAAGTCGATTCAAGGCCTGAAGGTATTGGTCGACAGACTCGCTTTCTTGTTGCAAACGCGTAGAAAGCAGATGTCTAGCATGAATAACACTTGTCGTAGTCACCTTTCAGTAAGTCAACAGCAAAGGGCCTGTCCCGGCATCATCGAAAGGATGTCGTTACCTATTTACTATCGTCGATGAGTACAGTCGATTTCCCTTTGCATTCCGGTGCCGTGATTGTTCTTCGCAAACCGCAATCAAGTGCTTGACGAATATTTTTTTGACAACACCGGCAGTTCTGATAATTTTATCAGTGCCCGTATTGTCAAAAAAATATTCGTCAAGCACTTGATTGCGGTTTGCGAAGAACAATCACGGCACGGGAATGCAAAGGGAAATCAACTGTACTCATCGACGATAGTAAATAGGTAACGACATCCTTTCGATGATGCCGGGACAGGCCCTTTGAAGTCTACAGAGAGGCGCTGAAAGGGAGCAGTAGAGCGGATTAGCGTATTATTAGTAGGGCTGGAAAATTGAGGTTTTATTTTTGCACAAGTTGTACACTCGGATGTCACGCGCCGAACTTCATCAATTGAGTATGGCATATTTTGTGATCGTATAAAGTGCCAAAAACGTTGAACCCCAGGGTGTATTAATGAACTGTGTATGGTCCTTAGCTCCTCCAAGGAGGAAGCAGCAGCACCACACACTCTCGACAAAGCATCGGCAACGGTGTTTTCACTTCCGGGACGGTGTTTTATATCGTACGAGAACGGGAGAAGCTCCATTTTCCACCGAATGATTTTATCATTTTTAATTTTTCCTCGGTTAGCTGGCTTATACATAAAAGATACGGCTTGCTGGTCTGTTATGATAGTAAAGTGCTTCCCAACAAGGAGGTCCCTCCATTTTCGGACACATTCAACTATCGCGTAAGCCTCTTTTTCAACTATGTGTAGTCGTATTTCAGATGGGTTTAATGATCGGGAAAAGAATGCTACAGGCCTATCAGCCTGCAGGAGAGTGCCTCCTATAGCTTTCTCTGAGGCATCGGTTTCAATAGTAAATGGTAGTTCGTCGTCGATAACCTTTACAGATGATTCGGCAACGTCTTTCTTAAGTTTTTCGAAAGAATTCACAACTATAGGAGGCATGGGAAATTGTTTATTTTCAACCAGGGGACGAATTTTGTGTGAATACTTAGGTATCCATTTCGCGTAGTAAGAAAACATACCAAGGCACCTCTTTAACGAATTTGAATCCGAAGGAGGAGGCATTTGCAAAAGAGGTTTCAAACGCTCAGGGTCAGGTTGAATAGTTCCGTCACAGATTTGGTATCCAAGCAAATTGATAGAACGAAGCGAAAACTTTGATTTTTCTCGGTTTATTTCGAGGTTGTATGTTGAGGCAGCCTTTAAGAAACGTTCCAAGTTAGCGTCATGCTCCTCTTGAGTTTTACCACAAATAGTAATGTCATCAATGTAAGAAAAAGTTCCGGATAACTTATTTTCAGAAATAAAGGAATTCATAAATCGTTGAAAGGCAGAAACCCCATTAGTGACACCCATGGGTATTCGTTTGAATTGATACAAACGATTTCCAGCTTGAAAAGCCGTGTAAGGCCGATCTTCGGGACAAATTTCGATCTGGTAGTAAGCTTTAGACAAATCAATCGTAATAAAAATATGATACTGGGCAATTTGGTTTACGAGATCCTCAATCCGAGGCAAAGGGTACGCGTCAAGTAGTGTGAAACGGTTAATGGTTTAATAGCAATTATAAAAAAGTCAAATACACCGTGCAGAAACTAATCCACAAAACAGATTTTCTACAGTGAAGTAAATAATATAAAGCACTTATTAACAATAGCTTCCCAAACTATATAGCTGATGAACAAATAAGATGCTTTCTTAGAAGTTTCAACAACAAGCAGGTGAAGCACAGTGCTGCCTCAACTAATCTCAAACATATTAATCTCCTATATCGCAATCAAATGCATACTAACTATAAACAAGATGAAAATATACTAAAAAAATTAAAAATAACAATATATCTACAACAGATCCTAGCAAAAAATTAAGTTAATCATATACTAGTATAAATTCAGTATATCCAACTCACTCATTCGCAACGACTCTTCTCTCACAGTTAGCAATTTGAAAAAAAAAAAAACTAACGTAGTCTACAAATTCAAGTGCCCTTTGGGAAATTGTATCTCCAACGGATTAAACAATATTTATGTTTGTCACAATACAAATTCGCTCTCACGACGCTTGACACTAAATTTAAACGACAATTCCGACATCTTTAGACATAAACAACATACCAGGCCACATACACAATTCCATGATATCCTCGTCGAACACACAACCAAACACGAAAACAATAAACAAAAACTAAAAATACTCGAAGCCTTATACATAAAACAGTTGAAACCTAACCTGAACAAAATTGACTACAAAATCTCCACGCACATTCTCAAATACCTATAATAGATAACAGAAGCGATTGGTTACCCCAATGGTTTTCCATACTTAATACTTTTCTCCCCCACTCTCGTGTGGTTGTGTGAGAAGCCACAAGCTGTAGTGCAATTTTCGCTTCCAGCATTCACGCACGTGTTCGCCAATCCTCCACACAAACAAAATAGACGACTACTACTATCGTTCGTCCGTGAACTGATCGTTACAACCAACACTGTTTCCATCTATGATAATGGCTGATGTAAGCCGAAAGCTCAGAAAGAATTAAATAATAACATGTATCAATATTGTGATTTTCTTTCCTCTATCTACGATAATGCTATAAAGCTTATCAGACGATATGTGTGTGTGTGTGAGAAAATTATAACGTATATTCACGGCAAGATGAGCGAAATAGTGCGAAAAGATAGGTCTTGCATAGATGTTTTTATATTTCTGGAGAAGAAAATATGTTCAGGTCTCCGGATCAAAATGGGCTGGATTAATCTAATCAAGGACATATTCCCCGAACACAAAACTGCGAGTCTTTGTTTTTTCCTTAATTGAGGACTACCAGCTAAATTTTTTTTTATATAACTGGCGAAGATATATTCCAAAAAGAAAACGGAACCAACCTGTTGGAAAAGCATATTTAGCCTTAGATTGGGCCTGCTTGTTGCTGAAATAATCGAAATGTGGAAAGATTCTTTATACAAAATACAACATAAAATGAATATGCAAGCAAAGTATATTAAAAAATGCCATAATTTTTAAACAATGTCAAATCAATAGGAAAACAATAAGAAAACACAACCCTTCAATGTTATTTTAATGCAAAAATTCATATGAATGATAATGTGCTGTAAAAAATAAGGAAACCAGATTAAGATATAAAAATGCCTGTAATCTGATATGCTGCTCTGAGTGATCACAGTATGACTTTATAAATGGAGTTCTACTGTAGAGGGTTTAGAACTGATTTGTCTCTATTTAGTCATATAGCACCCAGAAAAGCTGGTTAAAGCCTATCCAGAAAGATGTTTTGTTATCACCTTGCTAACGTGTGTATTACAAAAGTAATCTTTTCAGGAACTGGAATCGTAGTATGCATGTTGTTGCAATGTATTTGGCTTAGCTAAGTCGTGCACTGTTTCCATTTCAGTATTCAGACCTTAGGCATTTGAAAACTTTAAGACATATTCGCAAGGAAACTTCAGTAGTTGTTGGTCCTTTTGTTTTTCTAAAAATGACTGGTATATGGGTTCATGTTTCTAGTAGGAAAGCATTAATGTCACGGATCATGGTGTCTGAAGGAATATATTTTTTTTGTGAGAGAAAATTGTCTTTATACGCCACTAAAAGAAACGTAAACCGACATACGCAACTGCTTGCTTAAAACAATGATACAAACTAGCTGCATGGGACAATACTCAATTTTGTGAAATAGTGCCATAGTAAAATTATCATCACACAAGGTATTTTAACTAAATATCCAGCAATGAATGAAAAAAAAAAAACAGTATGAGTGAATAAAAAATAACTGGTAATGAAAGTTAAATGAATTGACATGGAAAATATATTTGGATTAAAATCTCAACCAAATTTACGTCTAGTGTTGCTATGTAGTTAAATAATTAATGAGACGTGTCGTGTTACAAGTGACAGTGAAAGACGTAGATGAAAGCAAGTGGAAGACAGAATGCTGCTCTTCAAAAGGGCATCAAAATCAAACTCAGTTTAGAGATGTGGAAGAGGACAATCATAATGAAAATATTTGCGTTAGCGCAAAAATATGAAAATAATTTTCGTAGTAGAGGATGGATATTGGACGATGAAAGTGACTTCTCTTTTGTGTCTTATTTCATCCACAGTAGATAGCATCGTTAAATCATGTGTCATTGTATTTTGATAGTCATGTTTTCAGCTCATTCGTCACTAAAAGATCAAGTGAATAAGTTCAACGAAATAAGGTTGTGATTTTTTCTTCCCTCAATCCTAATAACAGCTGGATACTCTTATTTTCTGAATACAAATGTCAACAGGATTCAGTTATCTTCAAATTTATCCCTTTGCAGGGTGCTTATATAATAGTGTAGGCTTATTATTCTCAAATATCTTTCTCGGTTGCAAAAATCATTTCCCTGGCTAATAAACAGAATACTTGTAAAAATAACTGTTAAAACCTTTCACAAAAGGGAAATAAATATGATTACTTCCTTGGCTGAATAGATAATAACGTCAACTGGTTAAGTAGTCTGAACATTCAAACTCTGATCCTGCTGTTATAAAATTATGTACAAAAAGAAATGAAAAAGAAGTTTACTTATTAAGAAGTGAATTCAGGTGTTTTAAAAGGGAATGTGTAAAATACTCCTGACAGACCTACGAAAAAAATATAGCAATGACTCGTGATCAAAATGTGAGTAATAAAAGGAAAATAATATTGGGAACATAGACTAACATGAGAAAGATAGAAAAATGGGAAAAGAAAATGTCCACATAGAAAAATTTAAGACGTAAGAAAATAAGGTAAGTCTGAGCATATCGATAAGGTCAATGTGGCGGCCGATAATAAAAAACGAACTTCAGTGTATTGTTAAAAAGGACAAAAAAAGGTTGTGAATTTTAACTCCTCTAAAACAAAAGACCTCTTTCTGCCTTCCGTCTGGTTGATGCTAACTTTCGGAAAATAACTTGTGCCGCCATCTTGGTCTAACATTCTCGCTTGACATAAGGTGCAGAAACTATATTAAATTCATTGACAGATTTTCTGCTAAGTAAGTGTGTACACTGTTTGATGCTGGGCTAATTTTCTCTTCAGAATCTTTTACGTACTTATAAGTCTACTATTCTTCGATGCTTATTATGATCCGGTTTCTTGCTCTCTCTCTCTCTCTCTCTCTCTCTCTATATATATATATATATATATATAAAGTCAATAAAATCACTAGGAGGCAAGAGGTTACTGAGTATTAAAGAATATCAGAACACTAATATATACTAATGAGACCTGGCTGCCAATATAGCACTGCGCTTAAATTCATAAAGTCTAGGTACCATAGAGAAAAGTTAATCAAATATTGTCTAGCAGGACATAGTGAACCAAATCTCTTTGCTGCATACATGATTGGGTCAATATACACTCCTCTTCCTGTCAGCTTAAAACCTTTGTCCAAAAAGACGCAATAAGTCGCTATTCTGAAGGTTAGCATCAGCCATGCTGATGAAAAGTAAAAAAGTTCTCTTAATGATTAAATAAATTTTATTTTTATTTGGTGATTCTTGATATAAAAAGAATCAGCAATATTAATGATCTTGACATGGCGTATCGGCTTCAGTCACTTCCCCACCGAGATGCCTTTTATATGAATACTTTCATCGTAACTGTTTCTTTATAGTACATAAACTTTATTATTTCAGCTCATTTCTACATGGGCAACGATATGTAACCGTAAGTTTTTATATTAAGTTTCCTCTCTCGCAAGACTCTCTCCTGGTTGTATGATTTCCATTTAACTTTGATCTCTCAATATGTAAAGGCAATGTCAATTATTATTTGCTGTATTCTTGATTTCTCTTCTATTTTTCTCGCTCCTTAGTAACATTTTGGCTTGTAAATCTTTCACACTCAGTAACCCTTTGTTATTTACTGATTTATTCGATTTAAAAAAAAGAAAACCAAATGTTATCGTTGAGAAAGAAATACAATTTTTAACTTCCAAATATTTAAATGCAACACGCGCGCGCACACACATACAATATATATATATATATATATATATATATATATATATATATACACATACAGTGACACGCATAAGTATTGGATACATGTTATAACTAGTTTATGTTCGCCATTTTGCCTGATATTTGGTAAGTAATATCGCGTAAAGTTTTTTTTTTTTACTATTGTTGCTGTTATTTACGACAGTTCTGTGATTCATTTTCATGCTGTAAAATATTTATGTCAAGACAAGAAGTTGTTTAAGCCATATCAAAATCAGCAAAGGACATTCATACACATTGAAAGCTGTGGGTGTGCAAAACTTGTCATCTATCCCTGAAAAGAAACCAATTTCCAGAGCAATCATGAATTATGATGGAGCTGGTTAAGGTACCAGCAGAAATAGAGGATTCGAATCCGCTGGAATTGCTTTTGATCAGTCAGCGAATACATTTCATGAACTTGTGAGACTACCCAAAGGCGAACAAAAAGTCATTCATGACAGCGCCGTCAACATATCTACGAAGGTCCGTGGTGTCATTGTTACCGAGACTACCCAATTTGCCCGAAGTTATCCCATTGAAAACTAAGCAAAGTGGGATATAAGTGACATTATATGCATGAATATGTGCATCCGAAAAAGGTAATGAAGACACTTTGGAGGCTTAAAGAAAACATTGAGTTGTACAAGAACGTCAGTCTGTCATGAATGAGAAAGCTGGTGAGAGGAGGATGACGAAGATTTGTGGGCAATCGAAAACACAGTGTATATACAAAAAAAGACACACTGCTGATTTATGCACTATAAAAACCAATTAAAGTGTAAAGTAAACTCGACAGCTCTGACGAGTGAGAAGACTAAAAATGAACGCGCCACCCCCCCCCAAAAAAAAAACAAGTGAACACTTAAAATAAACCATGAAAGATAATAAAACTAGTAGTAAAAAGGGGGAATTATCAACCAGAAACTTTATCCCGTACCGGATGGAACCCCAAATCTAATCTAACGGTTATAATATTATGTCTCGAATGTCTGTAAATGCATAATTACAATATTATGTATGTTGCTTGATTGTAAATGCAAACTCCTTCCTTTTTATACATTCGTGAAACTTTTTACTGTAAATAATATTGCCAACTTATCTTTTTTGATTTGGCTGTAATTTTTTCCTGTCGGTAGTAGCAAACGTGAAGCGTGTGCTACAGCTTTCATGCTACTGCTATCAACTTTATGTAGACTTACCGCTCCTGTACCATAATCACTAGCATCTGAAGCCAATACAATTTCTGCTTCCGGATCGTAGTGCACTAACAAGACTGCCATTAGTATTTTCTTGGTTTCCAGTAACGCTTTTTGGCGCTTATTTTTTAGTTCCAATTTATGCTTTTTAAGCAAATTATTCAGTAGTGCACTGAAATTCTGGATAATAGTTATGTAGAGTTAATAATAATAATTTGATAGACCGAGAAATGGTTGTAGCTTAGTAACGTTTGTTGGAAAAATCACATTCTTAGTTGCATTTACCATCGACAGATCTGTTTGACGACCATTTTTGTGAATGATTTGTCCTGGGTACTTTTTAACCAAAGAACTGGCGCATTTCCTCAATGAGTTTGAATCCGTACTCTCGTGTTTTTCAGAGAATCTCTTTACTTGTTCTATACGCTGTTCCTGGAGAACACTTTTAATCAATGGATCATGCAGATAAGCAACTACGAAATCACAATTGGCAAGCATAATGTCCATAGCTTGTTGAAATATGGCTGGAGTCAATATTATCCCTAAAAGGAAGCCGTATGAAATAATACAATCTCATGTGCGTATTTATCGAATGTCGGAACATATTATCCAGTATCTGAGCATACTTCAACTTCTATTTTCAAATATTCCAAAGAAATATCCAGCTTCAAAAAATTGTCCACCGTTTCATTTCGCAAAAATTTTATCTGGTCTTGTCTTGGTAATAATATAATTCCAAGGATTTGTTTAAAACAGTCGAAACATCGGCGCAAAACGAATTTTTATTATATATTTCTTTACATGCACTGCTGGTGCTACCAATTTTTAATTTTTCAATTTCATCCATTTTTTTTCAAGTCTAATTAATACATCGTTGAATAGATCCAAGGTAGTAAACGGTGAACGACGTTTCGGTTTAAATACTGACGTCGACCCTTTTTGCAACTGAAACTTTGCTTTAACTTTTGAAAAACGTCTTAACTCATCCTATAGAACACCCAGAAAACATTTTTAATTCTTCCTTTAAATTTTTCTTATTGTTTTTTTTTTTAAACTGATCACTTGCACACTTATATTTTTGGAATAAATCCTTATAGATAAATTCCATTACTCGAATCATTCTATCCTGTCTGTACTGAATAATATTACAGTATTTTTAATACATAATGCTTAGCTTTTATACACTTGTTACGAAATAAATTGCTGCAATTGATTTCACAAAAAAATTCTCACGCGACACGCCACGTGATATTCTATTTTTTTTTCTTTTACTGTAAAATCTCCGTTTGCTTGTGGCTTAGTTGATTATTGTGATACCATTACTAGTGTCAAGTTGCATTTTTGCATACACATTATTAATTTTCACATAATTTTGACTGTTTTCTGTAATTGTTTTCCGTCTCAACGCTGAGTACGAAAATAAACAAAAATATTCTTTGCTATATTTTTACGGTGGTATTTCTGTGTTCTACATTTCGATGCTTGTAGCATGTTAAATAATTAAAGCGACAGTCGTATTCGAGATGTGATCTTCCATATCTGAAATTTAATTTTCTTTTTCCACATTTTCCTTTGGATTGCATATATAAGCATTCTTTTTCTTCAGTTTGCTCCGTATCACATTTCAGATTCATAATTTTCTGAGATTCGTCCGATACTTCTTGCAATGTTAGGTTAGGCGTCTTTTTTCGCCTATAACGCTTGAACAAAAACTAATCCTTTAAACATATTCGGAGCCATCTTGTTTAATTTGAATCTTTTCAACATTTGTCAGATTTATACACTTAAAACAAGTTTTTTAGTCAAAATTATTTACCATTTCCTCAAAAGAAATTAATCTTGGTTCCCTCGTTAGTAAATAAAAAAACAATATTTTATGTTCTACTTGTGTTAACTTAAGTCTTGTTTTAAACTCTTAAAGGGGCAACCATCTCCGTGATGTAAACTTTTACATTGGAAAATTAGTTAATTTTTCTTTTTTCTACATTTTTCTTTGGCTTGTAAACATACGCATTCTTTTTTCTTCAGTTTTCCCCGTATCGTATGTAAAATTTATGTTTCTCAGACACTCGTCCGATATATCTTGTGTTAGTGTTTTATTGTGTTCCAGTTTTGGTAGAATTCTAGCATGTATTTCTGAATATTTGTTTTGTTAACCCTTGAACGAAAACACATCCAGGGTCCGCTTGTTTAATTTGAATCATACAGACTCCTTGTCAATGCTTTCATTTCATCTTCATTTTTTCATTAGATTTATACACTTCCAACGAATATTGAATAAGAAAACTTATTGCTAAAAAGTTCGTCAGAATTTTTGCTGTTTCTTTAAAACAGATTTCTCCTGGTATCTCGATTAGTACAAAATTACAGCATTTTTTGTTCTACTTGTTCTAAATTTCTCAACAAATGTCTTAGTTCTATGAAATTTATGAAAACAATATTTAGTTTTGTATTTCTACAAAAGAATGTGGCACAAGATCGAAAATGTGGAAAGGGGAAGGCTGGTCTTCTAACTTATAATTAAACTAGACACAATTACTGACCCATGCATTCCATAGTATTACTTACACCAAAACAACACTTTCATACTTACCTTTACTATGTTCACCACAATATCTCAGCGTCTCCATGAAGTCCTAACTAAAAAAAAACATGTGTACAATTCTTGTCTGTGGCAGAGGGAGAGAATAACTATTCAAAAAACCGAGTGATTATTTACATGCAAAACAACGTATTTACAAGAAACTCAACAAAACTGTCTTAGTACTGAAGCCCCACAAATCTTAACTTTTGATAGAAATATCAGTTAGTTAACAAAACTAAATCAATGCGGGATATTAGAAATATAATATAAAACATTAATTCATCAAAAACCCTCACATAAGCATACACAAATACGAAAATTCTCACCCGAAATACGAAAGGCGTCCCGCACCATCCAGAGAACTTACATTTCTGGACACCTAAACAGGGGAAAGAAAGAGGAAATTAAAATGAAGAAAATAGGAACAGAAATAAAACGGGCCAATGAGCACACAACACTTAGCTAAGTAATGTAGAAAAAAAAACAAACTAAAGATAAAAACAAGCCTAATCTAGTCTATATCTGAGCTGGGGTGGGGGGCAATGTTCAAGGCAGCTAGAACAATGTCCTAATGCCAAACCGGAATCGAAAAACCACTAAGTCAGCTCCTCACACTCGGCACAAACGCGCAAGACTCACCCACCTTTTGGCGAAATTTGATGGGGGTAGCCGCTACCTTTCCGTCCTAATTTTTACTAAGCTGATGCTTAAAGTACAAGATCAGTTGGGAAGAGGTGAATTTCTCGTCCCCATAGAACTCTTTCTGACGCATCTTACAAATCGCGACGTTCATAATGCCCAGCAAGCAGACGAACACAGTCTTCGTCAATGGCGGCACCACATTGCTACAGACAGAACTGGCCTCGAAGTCAAAGAACTATCAAATCTATCAGAACTCTGTCCTTGAAGTTTGTGTTCTTTATTTATGGCGTCCTGCCTAGTTCATTTGTGTTACTGTGGTGTCTTATTTACTCAACAAGTATCCAATGCGAATTTGGTGTAACATCTAAATTCTAGGGCGTACTTCAATCATAGACTGTCTATAATGCTTGGTTTATTTGACTTAAAGATAACTCTAATTGGGTTCCTGAATGTTTGCAACGGCTATCAAAATAGGCCACTAAACTATGCAAATTTGTTGACTGAGATGCATATGCTTGGCATACTCTTATCAGACTGGGTGACATTATGGGTATATTGGGTTTCGTATACTAGAAAACCTGCATCATTTTGTTAGTGGGCTAATTTCTCACGCAATCATAGTAACAATAGCAACGAATACTTCCTTAATTTTTAGCACTTCTTAACCTTATAAGAGCAACGGTGGAGTAATGTAATAAAGTATATGAGAGTCGGGTTCAAATTCCAGTTAATTACATTCATTTCCGTGCGAGTATCCCTAGAAAAATGTAGGAATTGATCTTTCACAGGTATGGATAAATAGCAAGACAGACTATAACCTGAGGTGGTAACCTGTCTGGGAGAAGAGAAGTCCCACGGTCGACTTTCTAACAATTAGTTACGAATAGTCCTATATACTTAAACCATTTTTTAGTTAAAGCTGTTACTGGGACAAATCTAAGGTATCTTAGCTAAAGACACGTTAAATATTGTTTGCTTACGTTTTACTGACTGATGACATTCTTTTAAGCGGTACTTTCAAAAGGTGGAATTTGAAGACACTCACTTGTATCGATTGCTTGTCAGCCTCAGTTAAATTTGTTTTGCTCTTTAATCTAGTATATTCCTTCATAAAAATAGGAAAAAGAAAAATAATTCCATGTTAGTTGTATTTTGAAATTTTTATGTTGCTATGCTGTGCTTTTAAGGGCCATTTGCACATATAAAAAATTTAATCACTTCTGATCGTTTTTCTTTGTTCGGTAACTTCCACAGTAATCACTTAGTATCCAATAAAATATATCATTGTAAAAGAATATTTTAAGTCAAATCTACGAAGTATAGGAAATTCGCTCTTACGCAATCATCGATAATTGTATAGGTGTATATACAGGTTTTATGACTTATCAGGTGACCCGTGAATATTTTCACTCTTTTGTTTAAATTTCAGTAAAAAGGATGAAAGAAAGAATTATTTTAACATAGAATCAATGTTAAAAGATAGTAAAATGAAAGTATGAAAATTATTGAAAGCATTGTTTTCTAGGTTGAAATGAACATTTGAAATTCTAGCTTATAGAGTGGCCTGGAAAATTACATTTGACTTCAGAGGCATTATTAGAAAGTAACAAAACCACCGGTGCTATTCGATATATCTTGATTCATATTTCGAAAATATTTAACAGACTTTTATAATTCTGTTTTTATACACACACAGTTATATATAATTTTAAAATATTTAAAAGGATAATAACCCTGTCTAAAGAAACCTGATTAAAAGAGTGAAAATTGAGTAGCCGTGTGTGTGTGTGAGAGAATAATTCTTATGAAGCTCTATTTTACTAATTTAGCTTGAGTGCTGAAAAAGTTTAATTTATTATGATGGATGGTTACAAGCAATAGAGAAGATGGGATGAGGCTATTTTATTACCACATTGTGTGTGTGTATATATATATATATATATATATATATATACACACAGTTATATATAATTTTAAAATATTTAAAAGGATAATAACCCTGTCTAAAGAAACCTGATTAAAAGAGTGAAAATTGAGTAGCCGTGTGTGTGTGTGAGAATAATTCTTATGAATCTCTATTTTACTAATTTAGCTTGAGTGCTGAAAAAGTTTAATTTATTATGATGGATGGTTACAAGCAATAGAGAAGATGGGATGAGGCTATTTTATTACCACATTGTGTGTGTGTATATATATATATATATATATATATATATATACACACACAGTTATATATAATTTTAAAATATTTAAAAGGATAATAACCCTGTCTAAAGAAACCTGATTAAAAGAGTGAAAATTGAGTAGCCGTGTGTGTGTGAGAATAATTCTTATGAAGCTCTATTTTACTAATTTAGCTTGAGTGCTGAAAAAGTTTAATTTATTATGATGGATGGTTACAAGCAATAGAGAAGATGGGATGAGGCTATTTTATTACCACATTGTGTGTATATATATATATATATATATATATACACACACAGTTATATATAATTTTAAAATATTTAAAAGGATAATAACCCTGTCTAAAGAAACCTGATTAAAAGAGTGAAAATTGAGTAGCCGTGTGTGTGTGTGTGAGAATAATTCTTATGAAGCTCTATTTTACTAATTTAGCTTGAGTGCTGAAAAAGTTTAATTTATTATGATGGATGGTTACAAGCAATAGAGAAGATGGGATGAGGCTATTTTATTACCACATTGTGTGTGTGTGTATATATATATATATATATATATATATATATATACACACAGTTATATATAATTTTAAAATATTTAAAAGGATAATAACCCTGTCTAAAGAAACCTGATTAAAAGAGTGAAAATTGAGTAGCCCTGTGTGTGTGTGAGAATAATTCTTATGAAGCTCTATTTTACTAATTTAGCTTGAGTGCTGAAAAAGTTTAATTTATTATGATGGATGGTTACAAGCGATAGAGAAGATGGGATGAGGCTATTTTATTACCACATTGTGTGTGTATATATATATATATATATATATATATATATATACACACAGTTATATATATAATTTTAAAATATTTAAAAGGATAATAACCCTGTCTAAAGAAACCTGATTAAAAGAGTGAAAATTGAGTAGCCGTGTGTGTGTGTGAGAATAATTCTTATGAAGCTCTATTTTACTAATTTAGCTTGAGTGCTGAAAAAGTTTAATTTATTATGATGGATGGTTACAAGCGATAGAGAAGATGGGATGAGGCTATTTTATTACCACATTGTGTGTGTGTATGTATGTATATATATATATATATATATATATATATATATATTTTTTGACCACATCTTTGTTTTAACTATTTTTGTTTCTTCACAAAAATGTATGCCCCAACTTTGAATTCTTGTTTATTAGATTTTGGCAAATTGAACTATTGTACATAGTTACCCACCTTTTAATGTTTGACATTGAGTAAAGAACTTTTTATTCTTAGCAACTGCAAATAGTATGTATTATTGTATTAAACAATTCTAAGCTTAATAAAGCTTCCTAAAAGATACCATTCTCTCACATCTTATTACAATACTCTTTTCTTTGATAACGCAATTCAAAGAACTGACTTAGACGCTTTGAAAATATGATACTCAAAGAATACTACGTGAGATTTTTTAGTTGTGTTATAAAATATAAGTATGTATATAATGTAAAAGATTTATTGTAATTTCGTTTTATTATTATTTAAACTTTATTATATTCTCTTCTAAAAGCCCAGTTACCTTCTCTTGTTTCTGTCTTTAATGCTAATTGATTTTGTTTTTTAAGATTCCAGTTTTCTGTGTAAGAACTTGTCACTGGAAACTTACGTCAACTGGACATCAGTTAATATTGAGTAGCGTTTGTTTGAAATGAGAAAGATTTCGAAAGGAAAATGTCTTGCCAGATCTATGCTAGCAGAAATTTACCTTACCATTTGTTCACCACCGTTCATTTAATATATTTATTGCCTGTAAGATTTATGAATCGTTATTTTTTCTCTTTCTGTTGGGAGCGATGAATTTATCAACGGCAGTGTGTGTGTGTGTTGGAGAGAGAGAGAGAGATAGTGAGCGTGTGTATGTGTGAGAGAAGATAACATGAGGAAGACAGTGAGTATGTGTGTGCCTGAGGAGAGAGAAAGAGAGAGGCTTAAAATGATCTCAGGGTTTTATATCAATAATGGATATTTCTCGGGTTCAAAGTGTGAAGTGCTGCTTCAAGATACAAGCTGATGAATTACCACCTGGCAAGCGTAAACTGAAACGAAATATTTCTTATTTAAATTCATGATAGATTTAAAGGTAAAAAATAGCAGTTCTTTTATCATTTCACTTGAGTTGATATCATCGATTGAAAGATGTGAGTATAAAGAAAACAAATCGGTCGATATATGCTATTCCTCTATTTATACCTGTAAAATCTATTTACAGATAAGAACGTCTATCGAAGCACAATGTATAGCAAACTTTTCTTGAACATCTGTATGCTAGTTCGATCCTCATTCGGTTCAATTCTGCTGAGGCTTTTATTTGAACTAAAGTCTGTTACTGTAGCTGACAATCTCATCAGATATATAAATTCTCCAGAGACATAAGTTCAATTAGTCTCATTACTTTAATCCTCTGTCATGTTTAAGCCATTTAAATCATTCTCATCGTCGTAGAGGGACATGAATTTGACGTCATTAATTTTGCTTGACTTGTGCTTCAGAGATGGTAGTTACATACATGTGACTCAAAATCTCTATCTAGGTCGGGTTAGTAGATATTATGACGTATCAAAGCTTTGTCAGTTATTCAATGAGAAAATCAAGTTGTATTTTTGATCAGGTTTGGGTTTGATTCAGAAATAAGTAAATGATGATTGTTTACGAATTTATTATTGGAGATATTTATAGTATTAACAATATATATCATTCAAATGATGCTGTGTTGACGGCTGCCACAGAACGAATATCGCGGTAAATCCTAGACAAGGTAATAAACGAAAGCGAAATCAATGGACTAATTATCACCTGAAAAAGACAGAACATATGGTCGTTAGTAAGCGGAATATCCAAACAGAAAATGTGACACGGACATAAGAAGGCACATCAAAATAGCAAAAAGTGACTACCAAAAGCTAAAAGTATTAACGGCAGGAACATTTCGCTAGAAACAATGGAAAGTATTCTCAACTGCTATGCAATATAAAGTAATAGAGCAGAGAACGATAGAAAATTTCCTCATAGATGGAGAGTATAACTAGCAAATAGAGCTGTGGTTCTACAGAGGCATACTGGAAATAGCATGGATGGCACATTTTGGTCACAAGGAAATTGTAAATAAAACTGAAACAAAAATGACACTTAGAATAAGAAAGTGACAATTAAAATTTTTCTGACGCATTATGATGAAGGAAGGCGTGGAAAGTTTGAAACTTACAGCAAACACCGAGGGGAATAGGGATAACGAGAATCAGTAAATAACCCACCAAACAAACTTGTGTAAACGGATGTCGGTCAGCGAGTGAAAAGGTAGTAAAAATTCAATGATTGCAAACAGCTACAAAGGACAGGAATCTGTCATGATCTGACATGATCTGTGACGTTCTGAATAAACACAGTACATAATTAAAGTATTTTTCCAAAGGTAAATTCTAGTGGTTTGCGTCTGACCCTATATTGTCCATTTATGTTGGAGTTTATCGGTAAATATCGGCAATTTTGCATCAGTCCATTTGTAAATACTAGTTGTTTATACTCGAATCTCAAGATAGTGGTCTCTTATACTGAAGCCTAAATAAAAATATTGCTCGCTTATACTAGATTTTACGAGTGAATTTATATTTGAGTCAATAGTAGAATATCAGCACTTCTATTCCGTACTGATACGTCTAAATAATATCTCCACTACACTATACACGAAACCCACATATGGTCATTGCTCTAACGAATATTCAGTTCCTTTCTTAATAGAAATTACCCACTTAAAACTATGAAAAAAATCAATCACTAAGGCTTCCAAACAAAATAGAGATACTCTTCTAACCTATAAAACAAAATAAAATTAATTCCAGAATTCTTATTTAATTCGATACTTAAGGTTTAAAAGGAAATAAAATTAAAATCTTCCTTGGGGCTTTTCTTGTAGTTCTGATTTCAAGCTAATAGATTAAATTTAATATTTCCAATAGACAAAATACTTTGTTGCATTTAAGAATTAAATTAAGTTGACTGCAAAGAGTTTTCAGTTAAAAAATTGTAAATATCGATTTAATTAATAAATATTGATTTAATGTTAAATTAACCAAAATTTATTTCATTTCAGAATCTCGCAGAAATGCCTTTTTAACACAGAGGTTGTTATTTTAAGGTGTTGAAAACTTGACCGACAAGAGGAAGTTTATCTAATGTTTTTCTACGATGGACATATATGTAAAAATTGCCCCAGCAATATAATATGGTCGCCTTGATAGATTAGTTTAACTACCAATCTGAAAAAATTAAGAAAACATTCCCCGTAGTCTAACGTTTTATTGGATTTTAGGTACTTTGACTTTAAATGTACTATAGTTATCGCATTTATGTATTGGTAATAACCTGTATGTATGACCGTATTTACAAACATTAGCATTTTTATACACACAAAAAATCAAGTCTTATAAAAATATTGGATCGATGAATCGTAATAAGCTATTCCATATATGTATAATAACTATATCCTAACTGTAACAATATTCATGTTGTGATTGTTTTAGACTAGTAAAGTTGAAAACGGTCCTCCAGTGATAGAGAGAATTCTCTGGTTTTAAATATTAGCTTTTAAAATTTTTGCTTTCACCAAATTCAACCAGTAACGGACACAAATTTGCTATCTGGTTTAACATGTCAATCTCAGTAAAACATCTGACTAAATTATGGGTTTGTAGTTTTCTTCTTCTAGTATTATCTATACGGAGGAGCTATATATTCCATTTACAGGAGAATCTCTTGAACCAAAAGCTTTACCATTAAGGTGGCGTCTTATTTGGAGTATCAAATCATTCAGATAAGACACTGATATTACTGAAGTACTCTTGTTTATTATGAAAAAAAATGACGAATTAACAAGAAAGCTGTTTATTCTATCGTAACCCCCAGACTACTCACAACAAAGCTCTGGTGTTTACACGCCACCATGACGCAGCGAAACGTTTTGTTATGATATACCAAAAATATTTCCCCGAGACCATTAATTCCACGAGTTGTCTTAGAAGTAGTAAATGGTATTTCCGATTGTAAACCGCATCCCCAACTTTCTCGTCATAGTTTAATGACCAATTTCATTAGACAAAAAAAAAAAAATCGAGAAAAACCATAGTTTGATGCTGAAAAGCTTTAAAACGAAAACGAGACACATAAAAGACTGACTTACGAGTGGGTGTAGAAAAACAGCAAGAATATTTTAAAGTATTTTTGTCATATTTGAATATTATTGCCACGATTCAGCTTTTGCAATTAATTTCAGTTCTGCAAGTTTTTATTGTTTATTTCACTTTTTTCGTTTTGTTTCATTTGTGTGTTTGTATTGCATAAATGGACAGCTGATTACTATTTCCATGCTTCATTTTGGAAATTTACTTAAAAGATGCTTATAAAACATTTTTCTTGTAAATGGAACAATTTTCTGATGATTTATTTGTAAGATTAAGTAAGTCTCGATGACATTCATATTTATATTCATCCATATTTTGTTAGAATTTGCCATAAAGGAGGAAGAGCTTTACTGCATTTAGACGTATATGAATCGCATTGTTAACTATCAAATATTTATACGATTTAGACGTCTATACACTGCGTGCCAGAATTATATGCAAATCGATTTTTGTTCTAACTCCGACAGTTTTTAATAAAAATTAGTGAAACTTAGCACGTTATATGACAACACTAACATGTGCAGATCTAAAATTCTAAGCTAATCTGCGCAATAGTAAACAAATGGCAGCCATTTTGGTGACTTGCAGCCTGCCAACTTTATATGCAAATCATTGCTAAAGTGTCAAATATGGTGAAATGTTGACGGAAAATTAAAACATTGATTATTTTAGGAAATATGTAATTTGAGAACAACAATAATCCAGAGCAAACATCTTCAATGTGGTTTCACAGAACAATCAATATTGTATATAAGTGCCATTTTTATTAACAAGAGAAAAAGCCTTTTGGTCCATTGAAGATGTCAAACTTTCGATTTCTTTTGATGAAATTTCTTTGGCAGCAGTCAGAACGGCATTCCAGACGTCATCCTTGGAGGTGTACTGCCTTCCTCCAGAGTAAATCTTCCTTTTCAAGATGCTCCACAGATTTTCGATGGCATTTAAATCTGGAGAACAGGCTGATCATTGCATTATTTTCCAATGTCTGGCAAAAACACTCTCCAAATATTCAATGGTTATCCTTGCAGCATGAGACGGTGCATTATCATACATGAATACCATCTTTTTCCGGAATGACATTCTTCTTGTGACAGGATTCGAGGTGTTCCTTAAGGAAGTCAATTTAGAGTTTGGCAGTCATTTTCACTCCATCGGCGACTCCGAATGTTCCTACCAGCTCATTACCAATGATTGCAGCCCAAAACATCACACCGCCACCTCCTTGTTGATGCCTGATCTGGTGGGAAATTGGACCATCATTACAGTACCATTCTTTCCTCCACTCATCGGGTCCATTTAGGGTCGCTCTACACTCATCGGTAAGCAAAACTTTGAAAATTTGCCTTCATGTGATTTCTTGCCAACTCCGTCCTCTTTTTCTTGTGGATATCCTTTAATAGAGGGCAAACCTCCGGCTTTCCACATTTTACCACTGTCCTCAGGATATGGCATCGAGTTGATTTGGGCACATCTGGAATGCAGGCATTTTCAAAAACCTTTTTGCTAGTTTTAAAAGGATTACGGCGGATTTCTCTCTCGATCCTACTCATGGCTCCATGCAACATTGGTGCTTTCTTACGAATTTTCCCTCTGTAAGAACGTCTGTTGCAAAGTTCAGGGTTACTAACAGATTTTTAATTGTACAATGATCATGGTCCAATTCTTTGGCTAATTCTAAGGTAGATATCTTATTACAAATCCTTTGGACAATTTTAGACTTCTTAGCTTGACTCAAAGCACCTTTACGTCTCATCTTGGATATCAAGTTGGCACACTGAAACAGGTTGCAAGTCACCAAAATGGCTGCCGTTTATTTATTATTGCGCAGATTAGCTTAGAATGTTAGGTCTGCGCAGGTGTTAGTGTTGCGATATAACGTGTCAAGTTTCACTAATTTTTATTAAAAACTATCGGAGTTAGAACAAAAAATCGATTTGCATATAATTGTGGCACTAATTTCTGCCAAATCTTAACTCAATACTACCATTTACTCGCGTATTTTCTATCAAATCTCAACATAAGACGTCGACTTAGACGCGTATTTTTTTTATTTTTAAATACTGAAAAGATAGAATAGGAATAAAGAATATAAACCAAGAAGGGAGATGAAAATCAAGTATAAGAAAGAAATAAAGCTGACAATGGAAAGAGTATAGAATAACCTTTGAGAAAATTGATAAATAGATAAAAAAATACACAAAATAAAAAGGACGAAAGTGAGCAGAGAAAACGAAGAATTGAAAAAATGAAAAAAAGAAAATGAAAAAAGAGAGCATAAAAGAAATTAGATAGAAATGAGGAATAAAAAAATGAAAAGGATAAAATGAAAGAAAAAGAAAAGAAATAGAAGAGTAAGAATTTTAAAAAAATGAACAACTATTAAGAAAATGAAATGGAAAAGTCCAGAATAAAAAAAAATGACAAAAAAATCGAGGAAAAAATCAAAAAGTTACATAGAATATAGATGAAACAAGGAATAATGAAATGTATAAAAGCAAAACAGTGCACATACAAGAAAGGAAAGAGATGTGAGAGATAAGAAAAAATTAAAACACCAAAATAAAAAAGAGAAAAATGAAAAGAAAGAACTAGGAGAAAAGAAGGTGAAAGTGAAGAAAAAGTAAAGTTTAACAGAAAATGAAATAAACGAGCATAAAAGAAAGGACGGGAAGTTAGGAATAAGAAAAACGATTATAAAAATAAGAATAAAAAATTATGAAAAAGAGCATAGAAAAAAATGACGAAGAATTAAAAAATATTAAAATATAAAGAATAATTTAAAAAGAAAATGGAAAAGACAAAAAAGGACAATTAAATTTATTAAAAAGGGAAAAATTAAAGTAAAGTTATAAGAAATTGCAGAAAAGAAAGAAAAATAAAGTTAAGAATGAGAAAGAAAGGAAAGATAAAATAAATCACAAAAGAAGCAAGAGTAAATGAAAAATGAGAACGAAATAATAACGAAGACAATGAAAGAAGGATAAAAAAAGGGAAAAAGATCAGAGGAAAGGAGAAAAGTGGAAGACCAGAAATAAAGGAAAAGCGAAAAAGAAAAAGAAATCTTATAAGCCTGTTACTTTTAGTCTATTCGAATATTATATGCTCGTATTTCTGAATATTTCAAACTTCAACTCAGCTATAAATAAACTGTCAAAATGTTCACACCTTTGTCATTAATGAGTTTCTCATGCCGAGCCATCACGAAGATTTATGTAAAGATAAGAATGTTTTCACTTTTGAAATTACTTTTAACTTAGACAACATTCTGAACTGTTATCAAGTATTACAGAACTTAGCATTGTTACAGTTGTATAGTTAATATTGTTTAAAATATAAATGAACATATAAAAATATTGATAGAAATTGAGATGGAACAATAGAAAACGAGATACAGATACATTAAACTTCTCACACTCCCTTTGTGTCGTATCCCTTTTGAATGGAGGCGATTATGACTCTTCACAACTACCCACGCTTTATAGTTCTGAAGAAAGTTTGCTTTTTGTTATCGTTTCCAATGCTTGGCGTTTATTTGCAAATGTTAGGTTTGTCGGTCTTTCCTCTCTTGCTTTCAGTATGTCCTTTGAGTGTTTAAGGTTTCAAACCTTTACACTATTTCTCAAAAATTTCAATAAATAATTTTACTTGGTCAGACACGAGGACGTACAATGAAGGTCGAACTCTCGATTGCAGTAAAATATACGAGACGAAATCACTAACACGGGCACAATATGGCACAAGATGTGTGTTGTGGTGCAATGAATTTTTTTCTAAAAATGAGAAATCGGAGATTCGATTTAAAATTTCAGTCCAGTTTGTGTCATTCATTTGTGCACAAATACCCTTGGAAAAGTGATTAATCCATCTCTTCTCTCTCCAGTATGTGTTGAATAGCAAGAAAGATTAGGTTCTATAGCCTTGGTTGGCAACCGATTTACCGCAGAAAGTAATAACAACATACTGCAAGAAAATCTTAGTTAAGTCTCTTTCGAGACATGATCGCATGAGTATGTATCACGTATGGCAACTGACTGAGGTAATATTGTAATATTTCCCGCTTCCTTAGAAGGAAACATTCACTAACCGAGCAGCGAATGATTCTGTAGGTTGAATTTCCTAAAATGTTTCTATTAAAACAGTTTCTCAAGGAAATACGTTTCTCAAGTTACTTAACTGTCGCCATTATTTTGGATATTGATGGAGGCTTCTTTCCTAATATTTTGTTGGAAATAGTGAGGAGAATCGGCGCTTGATTATGCAATTGATTTCTCAGCTAGTTAAACGTGCTATCAATTTTAGTTGTTGCTGAAAGTCTTCCAGTGATGAGGTTTCTTGTATTTAGTACAGTTCTTTGATATTTTAGCACTAGTCGATGAGGTTCAAAGAAGGAGGTACCTCGTAAAACCTACGCTTCATTCATTCGAAGTCATTTATAATAATTGATCTGAAATAAGTTTCAGACAGTTGATACTTTAGATGAATGTGTAGGGCGCCATGCATGACACCCACTTGAAAGTCACAGCTAAGAATATTTAAGAAAGCACTCGTGTTTTTTAGGTTTTATGTTAATTTTAGATTTTGTAGTAGTTTGTAGGGTTGGGCTGATTTACTCTTACCAAAGCCTATCATTATCTCCTTTACAAAATGTGTTGCAACTTATTCAAATATCGAGGTAGTGATAGTATTTAGAAAAATCATTTTTTGGGAGGTATTGATATGTCCTAAAAAAGGAAATATGTCTAATTCGAGGTGGTTAAGCGGTTTGGTAAATGCAATCGGGTAGGACAATTTTAGTACGTAGACGTAATGGGTGGTACTCATCGTATGCAGTATCCTGAGACGTAGGCTTAGTCAATAGCCGTAGACCAATAGACATCTAGAACTGTGTGTCCTCGCCTTTGCCTGACACCAGCCAATCACATTACTGTGAGAGGGAACCAAGGTGTATGCATATTCATTACATCACTTCCCTTTGAACTAAATTTTCTCGTGAAATTTAGATTCAATATTATTTCTTTTTAGGGTCTGCACAAAGTTGATTGACTTTTTTCCTAAGTCATTTTCTGCCGTGGTGGTGTTTGACACACTGGTATCTCTGGCCAGGAGGTCGGAAATACTTCCATTGGCGAATGTTGACTTGCTGGAACGGAAATTTCAAATGTGTCATACAGGACGTTAATCTTTTCGGTGTTTTCCGTGTTATCTGTAGTGTGTCTGGGTCTCAAAAAATTCCAGTGTCTTTTGCACCGAAATTTTTCCCCTTTTGTCATATTACCTGTCCGATCATTTTGGTTATAATTCTTTCTTCCCAATACATTTTTTCATCCCTAAAGTTCTTAAAATAACCTTTTTACCAGAATTATATGCTTTAGTCATCTGGTTTTCTTTTTTCGCAGTTTTCTTTGCTGGACTAGGCAACAGCCTGTCAAAGACAGCGTATTTTCCTCGCAAACATTAACTCTGCTGGTGATAATCTTGACGTTGGATTTAGGTTAGGCGTGATCCTACATACTGCCAAAAAATTTTTGAGTAGTTCTTTCATTCGTGTCCAAACCTTGACTTTTTTTTCCGTCTGTCTGGTTAATCTTGGATGATATACTGGTGTTGTCACGTGATCAATGGACAATGATAAACAGAATTCCTTGTATTCTTTTCTCGTAAACTGCGTTCTGTTGTCGCTGACTAAATTCTTAGGAAAACCAAAGCGGCTTAAAACTTCATTAAGTGCGTTTATTGTATTTGTTGCAGTTGGATGTCTGCACTTATGGAAACTGTCCACAATAATTAAATAAAATCCATTTATGGGCCCTGCATAGTCGATATGCAATCAAGTTCATGGGACCTGTCTTTGGCTATGGTTGAATCTTTACCGGTGGATCCCTTGCTGCCAGTTGACATCCTCTGCACTGTTTCACCAAATTTTGTATGTTTTGGTACATCCTTGGTCAATAAATATAGCTTCCTATTAGAGATTTCATTCTCAAAATCCCTGGGTGGCCAGTGTGAAATTCTCTTAGAAGTTTCTTTTGCAGAGTAGCCGGCATTACAACGATCTACGTATAATAATACCTGACTGCAGATTGTAAACTGTGATACACTAAATCCTTTTTTAGATTTTTCGTTCAAATAGATTTGCCTTTTCATTTTTTAAATAAAGTCATCGTTCTCCATTGCTTTTTTTCACATCTTCTAGCTTAGCCGGTAGTTCTCTAATAGTGTTGCATACTAGACACGACAATTCACTTTTGTCTCTGAGAGCTGCTATTACTGTTTTATACAATGGTTCCGTATATTCCGGTAACAATCTTGATAGCCCATTGGCGTGACCTAGCTTCTTCGAAGGCACATATTCTATTTTGAAATTATAATTCAATACAATTGCACCTGAACGATATAGTCGATTTGCATTGTGAGATGCCTTTTTTCAAAATATTTTTTTAACAACGTTTTGTGATCTGTTTGCAGAATAAATCTCTTCCGCATAGAAACATGTGAATTTTTTTCACAGCGTAGATTATTGCTAAACTCTTTTTCAATTTGACTGTAATTTCGTTCAGCGGGCAGTATCGTTCTCGAGGCATGTGCTATTGGATTCTTAGATCCGTCCTAGAATTCATAAAGCAATAGAGCACCTCGTCCCTCGTTACTGGCACCTGCTGCAACAATGTTTCTCTTCGAAGCAAAATGCACTAACGATAGGTCTACTAACACACGGCTGTTTATTTTTTTAAAAGCTTGTTCGCATTCTTTTTGGCCATATCGACTTTGTACCCTTTTTTACCAACTTATTTAAAGGAGCTCTCATATACATTTTCGGGATATAAATGCTACAGTTACTTACTCATCCCAAGAACGCTTAGAGTTTAGCCACATCATCAGGTGCTGGCATATCTTTTTATAGCCTCAGCGCTTTCTGGATCCGGTTTTCTTTCTTTACTATCAATGGTCTGCTCTAAATGTTTTATCTTCTTTAAGAACTCGCATTTTCGGCACTCAGCTTGAACCCGTATTCTTCAATTCTCCGAGATATTGCTCTAATATGGGTTTTGTGTTGGGCCTCGTTTTCACTTTTAATCAAAATGTCATCCAAATATGCGATTGCATACTACATACCAACCAACATTGTGTCCACTATTTGCTGCAATAGGCTTGGAGCTACCTTCAATTCAAACGGAAGTCGATTTAGTTTAAACATTCTTTTATGCGTGTTTATTGTCAGATACTTCATTCTTCACTAACTTTAATCTGAAGGTAAGCCCTCGTCAAGTCCAACTTTGAAAATACTCTACTTCCGTTTAATTTAGTGAATATATCCTCAGGAGACGGTAGAGGGTACGCATAATCTTTCAGTCATTTAAACCCGTCGAAATATCAGCACATACTCAGATTTTTCGGTTTTTAAATATACGATTGGAGACGCTCAATCTGATTAGTCGACTTTTGAAATTACGCCACTTTTCTCCAGTCTTTCTAGTTTGTCATTTATTGTGTCTAGTGCTGAAAATGGTACTTTTCTCTATGGTCTAAAAATTGGTTTCATTTTCTTTCAGTTCGAAGTTGACTTCTGCTATTGTGCACAAACAAAATCCTTCTGAGAAGACGCGCGGGAATTCTTTTTTCAAGTTCGTAATAAATATTTTTGTTTTGTTCATCTTACCATTCACTATGACCTTAATTTATTTACAGAAAGCATTTACTGGTAATTCCCACAAGTTAAACAATACAATCAGGTCTAAACCAAAGAGGTTTTCTAAATCAAGGTGCACATACACTTTTGATTTGTGAATTTTTTCATGAACGAAATGTTACATTTTAATTCACTTTTAAATTTAAGTCTTTCTCCTGACACTGCCAACAGTGGGTAACCAATTTTTTTCCATGTTTGCTCGTTTATTCCCGAGATATCACTTCCAGAGTCGAGTAATAATTGTACGGTTTATTTTTTTACATTGAGGTATACTTTTTTTTTTTGTACCCTCCTCAATTTCGTTTTTCAACCAAACTACGTTCATCTTTGTTTTTACTTGTCTGTTTTGCCCGACAATGAGAACTATGGCCTACACGCACACAATTAAAACATATTTTTATCCCTAAATAACCAATCTTTATATGCTGTCCTCCACACGAACTGCATATCAGTTTTCTTTGTTTATTCTGTATCAACTTCTGTTGTTACAATTTCTACTCTCGAAATGTTCTTAATCCGAGTATTAACTTTTATAAGTCGCTGATATTTTCCCGTTACTTTTTGTAGCGCAATTTTTGAAACTAGTTCCATGATAGTGAGGATTCTAGATCTAATTTCTTTGTCTTTCGTCGTCGATAGCTCCTGAACAAAAATTAGATACTTGTATATATCGCTTGACAATTCCTTTAATTCAAATGCCTCAAACTGTACATTCACCATACCTGCATACGTGACAAAATCATCATCCTCTTCTTTTACGATATTTAGACACTTGTATTGTGTATGGAATATACTGTCACTTTTATAAAATAAAGTTTTAAGCCCAACAAGAGGGGGAGCACATTCTTACTTCCTGTAAGCATTGCCTAAGTTTTTCATTTTCTAACGTTCTTCGTTAGTAAGTGTTGTCGATTATTATTTTTTTTTCTTGTGAACTCGTTTCGAATTTTTCGTCACAAACTGATATATCCCAGAAAGGGATATATATTTGATTAGAGGTAGTTAAGCTGTTTGGCAAATGCAGCCGGGTAGGACAAAATAGTACGTAGATGTAATTGACGGTACTCGCAGTATCCTGAGATGTAGTCGTAGACTAGAAAGCCTCTAGACCTCACTATTTATTTTGCATAATATACAAAATTGTGGCCGAAAGCCTCTACGCGTTCTCTCTTTCGCCTGTACTTATGGCTGACACCAGCCAATCGCATTACTAGGTGTGTGCATATTTATTACATAATTTATCTTAAATCATAATTCTTCGAACAACTAGTAGAGTATGTTAATTTTGTTGTCAATTTTTTCCTCAACCACAGTAATCATTGGTATTCTTGCTTTTGGTAGGGAAAGCAGGAGCATTGTTATTACCAGTTAGTGCGCATTCATAGTACGAGAGACTAAATATTTTAAAACTCCCGAAACACTTCTTTTTGACTCAATTGATTTGGGAGAGGAGGTTCTACTCAAAAGGTCAGACTTCCTAATAAGAACCCCATTATATGCAAGGAAATGCTGATAAGCTACTCGGGAAAATATATATCCTCAGAAAATCTAAGAATCCATCTTTTCCCTCCAGTATTTATGTTTTGAATATCAAAGTGGTTTGGGCTTTTTAGTTTCAGTTTGAAATCAGTCTAACAAAAAGTAGACGTTGAATTCAAAATTCATACATTTACAGAAAATCTTAAGTCATGTATGTATCTGCTGCAGACGAAGATAGAATTCTATTTTCTTTTTAAAAAAAATGCGGTTTAATTTTTAAAGTATCAGACTGCGTTGCTATTTAACCGCAAATCCTAAAGTTTGAAGGAGGTGCCGTAATGTTTTTATTTTTTCGAAGTGCCTATATGCTTAACTGTATTTGACACACAAGCGTTTTGTGAATTTTTCCTAAGTCTCTCTTTCGTGAAGGAAATTTAAATTAATGATGATTTGACTAGAGAGTGAAAATAACGTTCGATTCAGGGCAGAACATTTAAAAGCGCCCACATCCATATCTGTGTAGAAATCGAGATAAATTATTGTCAGTTCCTTGGCTCCGACTGCTTATTGGTTCGTTTTCTGTTAAGTAAACCAGAAGCGGAGTTATAACTTCGACTTTTTTTCTGATAGTAATCCTTGAATAATTCCTAAAAAAATTGATGACAAAACAAACAACGAATACGGTCCTATTTTTCTAATTTCACAAAAAACCCACAATAGGCAAAATGAATCTGCATACGTTTGATATTATTTCTCATATATGGTAGAACCTTCTACCAACTGTCGGTTGGTGACTAACTTTTAGGTTTGCAACTAAAATTTTCACAACCTTCTAACCATCAATAATTCTGTGATGGATGGGCAGCATGTAATTGTCACCCCCGTTGAATACGATGGACTCTGAATATCCGTTTGTATCTCAACTGGATAAGTATTATGATTAACTGAAAGCTCAGTTTGTTAATGAAAAAAAAAAAAGACGTGACATTTACTTTTTGTATCATTTAACATTTAAATTGTATGAAAAAAAAATTTTTCCTTTGAGTAAATTTCAGCCAATTTGAAACACTAACAATGCGACGTGTAATTCAATAGCCATTTTCGCTATATTTTCATTTCTAAAATCTAGATTCATTTTTTTTTTTTACAATGAGACAAATTATTAGTATGATAATCAGACGTACAATTAAAATGACTTTAAAAGCTTGTCAGAAATACCTTACGAAAAACATTAAACTCGTTGGTACACCACAGGAAGCAGGAATCATCTTTACCCAACGTACCAAGAAGTAATCATGGAGTAGAATTTTTTGTATTAAATTCACCTCAAGCTAGGCAATAATGCCACTAAGACGCAATGGACTACTGGGTATAAAAGAGAATGAGAAAAACTTTGAAGAAACCGGAAACATAATCCTAAAAAAAAAAAAAAAAGCAAGAGGAAAGATTCTATTCCTGTTCAAAAGACCGGGAAAAATATAAACTGGAGGATAATGTGAAGATATTTACTCATATTTCGTGTTTTGCAAATAGTACAGGAACTGCATGCTGCCTGAAATATATAATTTCGACTTATTTTACCCAATAAGCAAAAATCAACTACGATAACATTTGCGAGTTATTTAGATGTTTGTAACGACGAAGTTTTAAAGAAAATGGAAACGAAAATAAATATATGTATCATCAGAAAGGCACAATCGAAAATGTTAGGGCATGAGGAAGGAAAAATTCCAAAATGCGATCTTCACATATTGAAGGAAAGAAGAACACCTAACGAGTTTGTTTGAATAGTTTACAGAACCGAGATTAGAAAATATAGCAATAAGACAAATTAAAGATAGAAAGTTGAGCAGAGCCATAAACGACCAGTTCTTGAAGGGACACAGAGTATAGAAGTTCATGAAATATGCATATTAAATGTACAGAGAGATGTGCAAAATACAGTTTTAGATTTATGGAGATATTTTCAAAATGGTTATTAAAAGACACGTTCTTTCCTTTGTTTACCGTTTCATTATACTCGAAATTGCGGTCATTAAAATTTATAACTCCCGTAGATAATCAACGTGAAAAATACGCTCTTATCAACCTAATATTATTTATATCTGAGTATTGTTTTATCTAGTTTTAAGTTCCATGGTTGTGGAAAGAGTGAAATAAATAGTGTTAAGTTTTATTTTGTTCTTTTTTTTTCTGAATACGAGCCAAAATTGTAAATAATCGCCAAATATATCACCTTTTTCTTTTTATCGCTATCATTTGGGAAAGTTTTGGAATTATTTCTTGTTAAAGCGTTGGTATATTTTCATAATTACAATGGCATAATGTGGAAACGCTGATGCTGCAAACAAAATTAGCTCCCTCGGGATAAAGAACTAACTAATGGGTACCTTATAGCTACATTTATTGCTTATTTCACTTTGTAAACATATTTACAAATATCTATCTTTATTAATGATATATTCTCCGGAAGCCAATTTTTAATAGAGAATTTGAGGATGTGGATAAGCAGTCAGATGTCAGAACGATATCGGATAAAGATTTGGCGGCTAAACGATGCGTGAAAAATTAATAGTGGAATCAATCGCAGATTTTACAAGCGCAGTATTGTGAACTGTTTCTGGTGGTTGAAATAATTACGTATTTTTTTTATTATCTGTGCTTGAAGGCTTTTGAAGGCTTTTGAAAATTAGGATTGTTGAATACTGATTATCTAAGTTAAAAGCACAAAACGTGTAGATTATTAGATTGACTCAATATCGAATTTTCAGCCAGTTACTTTTGTAGCTGACATAGCTAAACTTAAGCCTGGAGAGTTCTGGGTATTTTATTATTTTTTAGGCTGATTAGAAAGGTAAGAGAACTACATATACAAAAGTTTGGAAAACAATTTTCATTTTATATTTTATTTCGAACATCCTAATTTTCTTTTTTCTAGGAATTAGAGAATAGAATAATTTTTATTGACCCAAACGTCTTTGGCCATTTTTATATCTCAAGAGTGTTTTTCTTTCTCGTGTTGTGATTTTTTTTTCAAGATTTGACTGTTACATATTAATTTATTCTTGTTTTTTTTTTTTGGGGGGGGACGGGGCGTTCATTCCAAGTGCATACATTCTGCGCGCGACTGAAATTCGCGTACACATCTTTCTATTAAAACAATTACAAATCATCTTTTTCACTATTAAATAAGGTAAGGTTGATGGTAAGAGAGAGAAAATATATATATATATATATATATATATATATAGGTCCTCTCAAATCACCTATATTGGACACACTGCCACTGCTTTACATGTCACTTGTTAAATCAAAGTACTATAAAAATTTTTATTAACACATAACATACAATAATATTTGAGAACAATTCTGAACAAAAACATAAGAATTCTATATAATCACAATATGAGAAACATTGCGTTATTCGAGAGACCACTAAAAAAATAATTTAAAAACTAATCAAATCTTCTTTGTCGGACGCATTTACTGAAAGACACACACATATATATATAGTGAGAGAGAGAGAGAAAATGAATACGGCAGGACGAAAAATATGACAAACACAAATTTATGATGTCTTTTTATAAGATTGGACAGATCATGACGAGTGGAGTGCCATGACCAATTATCCACGCCGCTGTCTGGTCTACGTTAGGATGAGTGCCTAGCTTTGTTCAAACGAACTCACTAACCAATCGGAATTAACGAGTTTCGAGGCTGAATTAAATGTAATATTACATATGCAAGATCAGGCCCCGTTTTCTCATTAACCGGCAAAATATCTGTAAAAGTAGAAGTGAATTCGTCGGGTTAGTCTTTTTATAGGTCTTGTCTTACTTTTTATGAAAAGTGATTCCGGATCAGAAAATACCCACAGAATCAGAGAAAAGTGGGTTAAAAAACTGTGTAAACATGTCATCTCTATATGACAGAAATAACTGGAAAATTTTCTCGCAGATAAAAAGACTTGGTGTTGAATGCTGAGAATACGTTCGATATCGTGTGTTCCGAAAAAGTTTTAATGCAAATAGTATTTTATAATTATATTTTGCTATTAGATTGATTTGGTCATTTTTTTAAAGCCGAAACTTTCTAGATAATTTAAAGTCAAAACCTATTTTGAGCTGTAACAATGAATCTTTTTTCTTTTTCGACTGAAAATGGCATTAACGATTTTTTTTTTTTTTTAGAGAAAATTATTTTTTCCGGATACATATGTTTAACCAATAACGCAGAGACAACACATGGATTCATGCAATTAAAAAGAGTATTTACAGGTGAGTGAATATAATAAATTCAAACTAGTTCCCATTCCAAAGAGCTATCTATTACATCCCCCACCGAACATCCACTGCCTATATATATGATGTTGATATCTTTGTTTGTGGCATAGATATTTGCATATTAATACTTTGCTATTTTCATACTTTAATATATTTTTAATATATACCATTTTCTGCCCTTAAATGCGACCATATTATATATTTAACATTAGAAACAAACTTGCGTTGAAGTTTCTAGGGCGTCTAATGATGAAAGAGGGCTTAGAAAATTTTACACTCGCATAAAAAATTTAAGGTAAGAGGGACAGAAGAAAATAGCGCATAACTTACCTAACAAGCTTGTGTGAATGGGTAACAGAAGAAGGTTTAGGAAATATAATAAACGATAAAATTTACTAACAGCTCGAAAAAACAGGCAATTGTTGAGTCATGATCACCTTGAAGAAACACGGCTCATAGAAGAAAACTGGAGGTCGAGCATTTTTAAGCTCATCACTTTTCTGATATTCATTTTTTAAATATTAAATTTATGTTGAATAGTCTGTTTAAATATGCGTAATCGTTTTTTCTGCATCTATATCCATACTTCTGTTTTTCATCAGTTCTAATGTTGACGTTGATCATTTCCCTTTAGTGTTGCTATTTTATATCGTAATTTACTAAGCGCAGCTTAGATGTGGCACAAGGCCGAAAGTATGGGGCACCCAGTGAGGATCGAACTCACTACTTAATTGCAATAGTTCTAGCGAGACAAGCTTGCTAACCATTTTAATTTACTAAGCGCAGCTTAGATGTGGCACAAGGCCGAAAGTATGGGGTACCCAGTGAGGATCGAACTCACTACTTAATTGCAATAGTTCTTGCGAGACAAGCTTGCTAACCATTACACTACCTCGAGGTGCCCGTTGCTATTTTATATCATTTGGACTAATTTCTGCCGCTGCCTTAAATACTGTTTTAATTAATCTTTTATTTTAGGAGGCACAGCCGATTAATAGATAGCGGCTCAAATTAAAACATTAGAGAGCTGTGTTCGAATTCCAGTCTTTATAACATTATTTGCATGTGCCTTGGTAAAGAGATAATGTATTTCTTCCCCTATGAGAAAATAGATTTTTCCTATATACTTGGATGGCAACCAGTCAAGGAAAGGCTTTGAATTTAAAAACATTCTAGAGAGTGTGTGTTCCGTCAGGATATTCTGTCACTCACAGAGGCCAAACAGAAAGATCACTGCTAATGCCTCGGCAGTAAACCTGATGGTCCTACAATTCTAATAAAGTTATAATTTTTGTGATTATCTGTTGTTTTTCTTATTCCCCAAACGCTGGAAATTTGTTCTTGATTACTACCTAAAATTTATTATTGTTCTCTTAGACGATATTACGATACATTTTCTTTTTGAGATTCATTTTATTTCTGTCAATTTTAATTTAAATTTAACACTGCATGCTACTGTTAGATTGCCAAACACATGTTGAACAGCATTGGTATTATGTGGCCATAGTAAATAAATAATTAATACAACATTTATAATGGAAAAATAAAAGCAGCTAGAAAGCTATCTTTGCTGTAAATCAAGCATATTTCAAGTTTCTAACTTTTCTTAAAGACTTCTTCTGCTCTTCCTGTGATCAACTTACCATTTCCGCAATTCTTTTCTTGATTCTTTGTAAAATTCTGCTTCTTCACGTTTATGTTATTAAATATGATTATATTTCTATTTCTTTTCTCTATTTCTAGTGTTGATATTGAATATTTCTATTTGGTATTTATTTAGTTCCTAATATTTCTGCTGATTCCTCTCTTATAACTTTCATTTGTTATTTATATGTTCCATTCTATTTTAGTCTGTATTCCTTTTCACAAATTCTGAAGATCTGTTTTGATTTCTATCTAAAATTCATTGATTTTTTTTCTCTGATCTTATTACGATATATTTTCTTCCTTGAATATTTTCTTACTCTCAATTTTAAATAGGGAATTTGACTTTGTCAGCAGCTGTTGTTTCACCAAACATTATAGTAAGCAACCTTAGTAATATCTGACGATAATTAACATAAAATTATCTACACTATATGATAAAAAATCGCCTACAGAGAATTGGAAGAAGGAAATGGTTTCGAAGAAGTTAAGACCGTAGTGTTCTGTGAAAGATTCACCCAAAAATATTTTCAGAATAACTGTTGCGTTGTGATCTAATGAATATCAGCTCGGAATGAAAAGTCGAATAGCCGAATTCGAATTCCAGTCGAGTTGGTTACATTCACTTACGTGCAAATACCCTTGGGTAAGGTATGTTACCATCTATTTTTCCTCCATCTATGGGTCGAATAAGCAGGACAGACTAGGTTCTATCTCCTTGGTTGGCAACCAATCTACCGCAGGAACAAATGGCATCTTCTTGAAGGAAAATCTTCTAACTAGTTAATCGTAGATCGAAGGAGACATTATTACCCAATAGTATATCCCGTATGGTACTTAACTGACTGCACAGTTCTATGGCAAGAGGTACATACGTGAGACTTACATTTGGAATACTGGGGAAAGGAGTATGACTCAAATCCGTGAATGTAACATTTAATTCCTGGGATCATTTTGTTTCTCGAAAATTTCATTTGCAAATTTGATCTTGCAAGCTACTATGCAATGATCACATTATATATTAACATTTGGCATAATTAAGTCTGTAACAATACTAAATTTTGCATAAACTATTAAATCAATTCCATTTTCCGCCCATTTCACTTTCTAATTAATGTACTTTTTGATTTCAGAAAAAGTATTCCTAATTGTCATTTTGTAGCCGACTGAGAATTTACCGAACTTTGTCTTTCATTCTTTTGCTTTATATTTTCCTACAGTAGATTCACTGCTTGTCATTTTCTCTATTTTCGCATTGAAATCATCAATCAAAATGCTGCAATTGTTTTTATTGCGGTCAAATCCTTTCTATTTCCACCATCATAAATTTTGTAAGTGCTGCCTGAGATTTCTTTCAGTGTCTATCGTTTGCATCATATAGTATGCAAGCTATTTTGTCTGTTACAGTTTTCAAAATGTTCTATTTACACAAAATGTAATCATTGAATAAAAATTCTACGACACTAAACTTGCTGTTCCCTTTATCTTATAATAAATGAAATGTTCATTTGAGTTCAGTTTTAAGCAATTCTGTCGAATTATTTAGGTATATCAAAAGATAACCCGTTCCAGGTAACGTTAAGTCTCATCATTAGCTGTAGCAGATGTTTGTATATCTGTACAACAAGTATACTTCATTTACTATATGAAACATTATTGGTAGCCAAACTGATTTTTTTCAGAGAAACTTAAGAGAACGTAACATAATACAGTTAGTAAATTATTTAAACGTATGGATATTAAAAGCTACATTATATAAGCATGTCAATAAATCTATATTATAAAAATTTAACTTAACATTTAGTCTTTCAGTTGGAAAACTTACACATTGAAACTTTGAGTGATTTTCTCTCAAGTCTCTTGGGTGAAATTTTGAATTAAAGAACAGTCCTTCACACTTGACATCGCAGCAATGTGCATGATTATACTGATTTATTGTGATCAAGAAGCATCAACATGTCTTGTTGTCGAGGCTTAGAAAACACGAACTAATTCAACTCCAAAGTAATAAGATCTACCTCACCAAAAATTCAGTGTGGATATTTGCAGTCTCAGCGATCGATCTGAGCGAATTTTACATTTTAAATCCCTGTGTAAACATTGTCTGTGTCTGTCTATCTATAAATTCATTGCTATTTTGTCCTGTAAGACATATATTCCACATTGAATAAGCTCGCTACGGTTTATGCTTCATAAATTTAACCAAACTAATGTCACTAGACAAAAGCAATATTAACTCGAAGTTTAGCGTTGAGTAAAGTAAATGATATGAGGGTGCAAGGAAAAGTTCATAAGTTCCCTCTGAAGTAGTGATAACTTTCATGCATTAATTTTAAAAGGTATTATTAATAATAACTTCTTAGTAATAACAACTGCATTGTTTTTTCTAGATAAACTGACATCTGACTGCAAAAGTAACTAGTAGCAACTTTTTTTGAAAATGGACAGAATTTGGCGTCGTGGCGGTTACTGGCGTTGTTTCTTAGTATGCCTGTTTATTAGTGCAGTTAACCAATTCCTATTGCAGAGGGCCCATTTGTGTTTGTGCTGCACCAACAGAGCTCATTTAGGTTTTATCCTGAGAGCGTACCTCAGTTACACTTTCAGTTTAACAGTTTCAGTTTTTTGTGATCAACGGTCTGAACAACCCTCAACGGCTACCAAATAGTTCCGTCTGTTCAGCTTTACCAGCATGATTTTAATCAATATGTGGAATGGCACTTCAGGCACTTTCCAAAAGTGCCACATGCTTGAATCGCTTCCCCATGTCGATAACATCAAGAACTCATCTTCCTGATAAGATCCCTGGATTAGTTGTTGGAAAGTGAAGGTTCTAACCATTCTGCCACGTGCCAATTACTTATCAACTGTTGGCAAAAAAGTGTGTAACAAGAGAATTTATTGTGAAAATTTGGGCAATTGAACTTAGGAGGAGAGGGATAGTGTTGAAAATGACCCAAGATTTAGATGTCTTGGAAGCGACACCACCAAGGAAGCATAGACTGCGTTCACAACATGGGAATGACAGGCGACTGACTATAAATCCTAATAGCCAATGATATTAGCATATCTCATGAGAAAATTGAATATATTCTTCACAATGAACTTAGCATGATGAAGGTTTCTTTTCGGTGGGTGTCTCACCAGATCAAAAGTGCACCAGACTGATCCCATCACGGAAAATCTGACTTTGTTTTTAACGAATCAAGCGGGTTTCTTTGAAATTTTTTTTTAAACCAGGATGAGGTTTGGGTTCAGAACTTTGTACAAAAGACTCTTTGTCTTTAGTACAAAGTTCTGAACCCAAACAATCTATGCTGTGGAAACACTTCTCCTCACCTACTCCAAACAAGGCCAAATTCGTTTTATCTTCATGGAAGTTTAAGTTATCAGGTTTTGGAATACAGAAGACATTGTGATTATTGACTATCTACAAAGGTTCCACACCATCAGTGAATAGTACTTGTTTCAGAAGGCTATCAAGACCAAAACCCCAGGAAAACTGTCGAAACGGGTTTGTTTTATGAGAACAATGCTCCAGCACACAAGCCCGTTGTTTCAATGGTACCTGTGCGTAACTGTAACTTTGGAATTTTTTATTACGCTCCTTATTCTCTGGACTTGGCTCCATCTGACAATTACAGAGTCTCCAACAAGAAAAAGATTTTGCTGTGAACTAGTACACTAGTGATTATGACGTGTTATCTTAAAGGAAGCTATTTTGAAAGATAATTTCGCCGGAGATTAACCTATGATGTTTTAGCTGCCACTCGTATATTCCAGATATTTCAATTTTATTTTCTGTCAGTGCATATAAGAAATTTATTAATAAATATCGTAAATAGTTGAAAACAATTTATAGATATATTCATATGAGCACACCTATCACCTGAATTCTTTTTTTGCCTTTAGTACCACCTCAGTTATTCTAGGCATGAATTCGGTATTATTCTGGAAGCGCTCTTTCAGAATTTAGATGAATTCTAATTTTATACCATTCCGTGACTCTCCTGCATTAGTTTGCTGCACATTCGCGATTCGAATGTCCCTTTCCATCACTTCCCAAAGATTGGTTAGAGATTCAATGGCTGTAAAAACAATTTTAACGTAGAGTATTCATTGCTATGATTCATGGACTAATGACTCCATTTTCTGCGTGGTCCTGCAATGTCCTGCTAGAAGTAGCAATCAGAGGATGGGTGCACCGTAATCACAAATTAAGGAACGTTACTACCAGCAAACTTTGCTAGGTTGTAATATTTAAGTAATTTTATATTAATAACAAAGATCCCAGCGTATACAGAGAAAATATATCCTTTACTAATATACCACCATCGGCAGGTTGGACCGTTACTTCAAGGTAGTATGAATCCATACTTTAATCTTGTTTTAACTGTGGGAATATCGCAGCTGAAATCGACTCATCGGACCATAGAATATTTTTTTTCCAATCTTCTATTGCTCAATTTTTGTTATCTATAGCGAACTGGGCCCAAATATTCGTATTCTTATCTGTCAAGATCTACTGTAGCTAATTTACTTCCTAGCTTGATGTGTTGTGGATTCGGTATAACGTTGTTGTAAAGTGTTGCTATTTGAATTGTTGCTTTTCTCTCAGCCTTTACAAATTTTTGCATCAATAATGATTTCTTGTCTGAGAATTTTCGCTCACTGAAATCTTTTTTCTTTTTCTGAAAATTCTCTGCAAACTTAAGTCAAGGGTGTTCGTGAACACTCTTGAAGATCAGCCGTTTCGACTTTGTAATGAATTCTTTTTAGGCTTATGTTTGAAGATGTTTCATGAGAAATAAAAATTAAAATAATATAAAACTTTCTTTTAAAAATTTTGCAATTTAACAACAATGAAAATAACGGCAGTGGTAACTCAATAATTTATGAAATATTATGGCATTTATTAATTTTTATTTTAATATCTATTTTTCATATTAGAGGCATTGAGATTGGCAATCAACTAAAAGCAATAAAATATTGGAAGAAATCTGAAAGCATTTACATTGGAAAATTAAATAGAGACATTGAAATTAGCTATAGTCATTGAAATTGGAGAAAACTAGAAGGAATGAAATTGGCAATCACCTATAAGAGTTAGTAGTCAACTAGTGACATTAAAATTGGCAATATACTAAATACGTATAAATTGTCAATCAAGTAAAAGCAGAGACATTGACAATCAACTAGGGGCATTGAAATGGGCAATTAACTAGTCATTGGAATTAGTAAACCGCTAGAGGCAATGAAATTGGCAATAACTAAATGCATTGAGATTAGCAGCCAACTACAGAAATTTGAAAATATCCACCCAAGTGTGTCATTGAAATTTCCAATCAACTAACGACATTAAAACTGACAATCGACTAAATGCATTGAAATTAGCTATAAACTAGAGACATTTTAAAGTGTCATTAAACTAGAGGCATTAAATTTGTGTCTCATCTCGTGGCATTCATACTTGCAATCAACTGGATACATTGACAATGATAATTAACTAGTGTCAATGAAATTGCAAAGCAACTAAAAGCATTGAAATTGGCCATCAACTGAAGGCATTACATTGGCAATTAGCAAGAGGTAAGGAAACTGGCATTCAGCAACGAAACTGAAAATCGTGTAATGGTATTGAAACAGCGAATTAGCAAGAGACAATGAGATTGGCAATCTGCTAGAAGCATTGGAATTGGTAGTTAAAAAGAGGTAATGAAATTGACATTAAACTAATGGCATGGAAATCAATTAAATGTATTAAAATTGGCTATCAACAAATGCACTGAAATTGACTATCAATTAGAAACATTGAACTTGTCATGAACCTAGAATTGAAATTGAGTCTCTCATAGTATCATCGAAATTGTCAATCAACTAGACACATTAAAATTGGCAGAAGACTAAATAGCAATCAACTAGATGCATTGAAATTGGCGATCAACTCAATCATTTGTGGATTGTCACTGAATGAACTTTTGCATAGTGTCGGGTTTCCATCATAGCAAAATGCACTGGATATAGTTTAAAACATTGAAATTTGTCTGCGAGTACTGTTAACTTGAAACAGAAGGCTAGTAGGGGAGATTGAAAAAATGATTCCAGTTCTGATAATTTAAATTCTCATGTCAATGCTTTGAAAACAAGAAACACTTATGGACTACAATCATTAACAAAGATGTAACGATATACGATGGTGTTTATTAAACGAGCCGGCATTTTTAAAAAGTAACCTTTAATTGACCATAACACAAATGTGGATGTATTATAATTTTTTCTCTTATTTGTTATATCAAAATTGTTTTTTCAAAGTCGAAAATAGACTAGAAGTTCTAAGTAATGATTTCTCAAATATAGCTAGGGCAGAGGAGACGGAAGGTCGGCCTGTGTCTCGGTGTCACCAGTGAGACCAACATATACCAGCAAGGCAAAGAGCCTCCCTTCTTCCCCTGAAAAGATCCTCCGGCCCTTTTCCTGAACTCATCCCACTTACCCCAATCAATCTCCATCTACCTTATCCACCCCTCCCAAGACAAAATCCCCCCTAACGGGGAGGCTATTTGTCAGATAGGCAAAAAAAGAAATTACAAATGATTGGACAAGCCAGAGGAGAAGTCTCCTTAAAAAACATTACTGACGCTGAATTTGATTTGATCCTTTTGTACAGTACTTTTCAGCCATGTACAAAAGGGAATGAATCAAATGTATTTATCAGCCAATTTGTGAACCAAGCAACATAAAAGTACTTATCAGCCATGTAGAAACCTATCGACCTAACAGTATTTATCAACCATGTACAAAAGGGAACTAATCAAAAGTACTTGTCAATAAAGTGGTGAACCAAGGAAAACAAATGTCCTTATAAACCATGTAGAATCCTAACTACCTAACAGAACTTTTCAGCCAGGTACAAAAAGATCGTATGAAATGTATACATCAGCCAAGTGGTGAAGTTAGCGACATAATTTTTATCCACAATGGAGAGACCTAACGACTTAAAAGTATTTACGAGCCATGTGCAAAAAGTATCAAATCAAATGTACAAATCAGCCAAGTAGTAAACCTAGTGACATAAATGTACTCATCAGTCACGTAGAAAACTAAAGACCTAACAGTAATTTTAAGCCATGTACAAAAGAGAATGAATCAAATGTACGTATCCGCCAAGTGGTGAACCTAGGGACACAAACCTAAAGACTTAACAGTACTTATCAGCCATATACAAAGGGAAATGAATCAAATGTACTTGTTAGCCAAGTGGAGTATCTAACGACATAAATGTTCTTATCAGCAATGGAGATACCTAAAGACCTAACAGTATTTATCAACTAAATACAAAAGAGAATGTATGAAATGTACTTATTAGCCATGCGACAAAAACGTAACCTAGCGACAAAAACGTAATTATCATTATTTTTCATGTAAAAAACTGACGACCTAATAGTACTTATCAGCCATGTACAAAAGTGAACGAATCAAATGTACTAGCGACAAAAGTATCCTTATCGAACATGTAGAAACCTAACGAACTAACATTACTTAATAGCCATTTAAAATAGAAACGAATCAAATGCACTTCAGAATGGTAAACCTGGTGACATAAATGTCCTTATCAAGGATGTAGAAACCTAACGACCGAGCAATATTTATCAGTCATGTATAAAAAGGATCGAATCAAGTGTACATAAATAGTAAAACTAGCGACTAAAAGGTAATTATCAGCCATGATAAGAGCTAACGACCTAACATTACTTATCAAATATATGCAAATAGGGAGAAATAAATGTACTAATCATCCAATTGCTAAACCTAGCGACACAAATGTTTTTTTCACCCATGTGGAAAACAAAACAAACTAAGAATACTTATCAGCCATGTAAAATAAAAACGAATCAGATATACTTATCAGCCAAGTGAGAAACCTTGCGACATGAATGTACTTATAAGCTATATAGAAACCTAACGACCTAACAGTCTTGTCAGTCATGTACCAATAGGACCGAATCAAATGTACTTATCAGCCAAGTAGTGAACCTAGCGACATAAATGTACTTATCTGTCATGTTGAAACGTAACAAGCTACCAGTACTTATTTCTAGTATCCTACCATTTCCCGTTTTGTAGGAGTTAAGAGTTAAAATGGTACGTAATTTTTATTGTCGCAAGCGCTTTCAGCCAGTTCTTTAGTCATTTTCAAGAGTGTTTTTTCTCTGGTGTTATTTTTCCCTCATGTTTTTATTGTTATGCAAAAATTTATTTTGTGTTGATTTTAAAAGGAGCGTTCACTCCAAGCTTCTCAATTATTTCCCAGTTTTAAAAAAATCTTCTCATTTTGAAAATTACTTAAATTTAATACCAGCCATATGAAAATAAGGTTAGTGACAAACATTTTATGTAAATATTTGCTTTTATTAAAAAAAGGTCTCATAATCGAATTTAAAGGAATAATAAACCCGTTATGAATTTATTGTATATATTTAATTAGTAAATCTTGGATTGTGTCCATACTATTGGTCATATTTTCCTCGTTTCAAATGCTACATTTTGCAGAATTAAATGTGGTTAACGAGTACACCCGGGCAAAAAATCCCCAGACCCCGCACACACGAAATCAGGTTCTTGTCTATCTTTCTCTACTTGAGATTCTGGCTTCGACTGGTTCCTTCTTCGCTCAAAGACAAAAAGTTTAACCAGCTCAAGTTCGGACAAACTTTGTATTTGATTGCTTTGATTTAAAGGATTTTATCAAGTTTGCAGGTTATTTAAAATCATAAAATATTATTTTACTTTGTGAGAATAATAAGGAGATAATACCGACTTTTATTGATACAAGAACCTACTTATTAACTCGTAGCTTGGATGACGAGGTGGATTCACACCTTTCCGAAGTGTATAAAAAACACGTCTGGAATTGGAATTCGGCTCTCCGATTTCGAACTTCGAGCCGTTATCTATTACATCACCCACACATCTAAGCTTACAGCACATGGTATTCCCAAGTAGTAACCCATATTGTTATTGATTAGGCTTAATTTCGGTAATCATACAAGAATAGGTGTTTAAGTCTTATAAGACTGTTAGCTACCTTCTCTCTCTCTAAGTAGTAGGAATAGTTGCTGGGTCTAACAAATAATCTGTGATATGTATTTCTGATTATCTGGTTGTATATTTATTTTACTTTTTCTTTAGTTTTTGTGTACATATATTTTTTGTCTTTGATTGAGAGAGAGGAGTGATAATAGGTTAGACCTTTCTCGTTTCTTATTTGCTTTTTTCATTTAAGCATTTACATTTAATATTATATACGCTTAAAGCTTCCATTTTAAATGCTATAATAAATACTTATTTATTTTTTGTCAGACGTCTCAAAAATTATTAAGGTACAAATTTATCAAGGCTAAGCAGGAGAGGGTGGAATAGATGTAAAGTGAGAAATTATGAGAGAAAAAAGCCACCGTCACTTGCTGTTACCATCGACAGCTGATATTGTAGCGGATAAAAAATTAATTAAAATTAGCTCTCTTTACTTTTACAAAAAATTACAACGATGTGTAAACTCCTGGTTTTCCCAAATAGAAAAAGAATTGATCATGTGCTTAAAGAAAAAGTCGAAACCAGATTTCACAAGTAGGTGTTAAAGTGATTTTTGACTACTGGGAACGACTTGCAACACCAAAAATAACTTCGAGTAAGTGCGAAAATCTAGATTACAATAAAAGCACTTTATTAGCGTCAGTCAGTCAGAGAGTCAGATGGGAGCCGCGAGACGAAACATCTAAAATGTAACTTCAACTTCAAGCGACTCCGACATAGTTTTCTGTCTCTTTCTCCTTATCTCTTTCAACAATTACTACTGCGAACATATTGTACAAACTCTTGATACTCTTAACTTTCTCATTAGCATTAATTTCTACGAATTCTTGTAATCCCTCTTTTTAATAAATTTCTTTTTTAACATGAAAAATCTATATTTTATTATTCCACTCTTCTACACTAATCCACACATTCCAACTGACAACAAACCTTCTGATGATAATTCTGGATAATACTTGTAAGCTGTAGGGAGTTCTGTTAAGTCTGACACAAGACCGAATTAAAGAAACGTTAACCACCTCCATACGCTACAATATAAAGGTTTACGTAAAGTATAATACTTTACGTAAACCTTAGATCTTGAAACAGCTGCGGTGGATAGTTCATGTGGCATGCGTGCATGTCTATCATGTTAGGGAAAATTCTGTTTCATGAAAGTTTGATGCTACATAATAGATAAACAGATTCTTTGAAAAGAAGGTTGATCTTTGGAGTTGGATAGAGCTTGTAAAAAGCATTCATGGCAGTCAACATCCTTGTCAGAAAACATCCATAAAACCGGAACTAATCCTGAATGTCAAAGTTTCTTCAACAGCTGCAAAGTCAATTAATTATCTATCCATGAAACAAAGCTACCTTCATTCAACTGAGATTTCAGATTTCAGTTTTGTGGGTTAAAAATTAGCATTTCACGTTTGTGTTTGAAGCAACGGTTTCAGACCAGGTACAGCTAAATTTTGAACTTTAAATTTAGTTGCAGAAGAACTATTATATTTTGAAAGCTCATACCAAGGATTTGGCAAAACACAACATTCTGTTCCAGTCCATATAATATTGCCAAACAAAAATAATCATGGTAAATGTCAATAACATAGATCCTTCATAGAAATCTAGAAATTAATCATAGAAGTAAAATTTGCGTCACTTTACACGATTAGAATTATGGAATTTTTAGAATTTTTTTCTTTCTTTTTCGTACCTGCTCCATATTGAGTCATCCAATGTTGCAACATTTAAAAAGTGCTAGGAGTATTAGCTTTAATTTGAGCAAATTTCACGACTAAAATTTTCAAATTTTGGTCCCCAACTGCTGTGCATATTGAAAAAAGTTGGCAAAAATAATAATTAGTTAAAAGCTGTCGATATTTAGTCATACAAATTAAATCTATTTCCGTGTGATTGGTTTCAATAGATGCGACAGAAAGCTGCATCCGAAAAGTACATTGCAGATCATGTAAAAGGAAAAAATATATTTATCTATTATAACGCGGCAGTTTTGTAATTTAAAATTTATTTAATCTTATTAGTAGTTGATTATAAAAAGAATTGATTCAGTAATTGAAAGTTTTGATAATTATATATATATATATATATATACGAGACCACGCCATAAAAAATAATTGCAAAATATTTATATCGACAAGCTGTGATATATAACAGCAACATATATATTTATGAAAGGAATTGTTTGAAAATTATTTTTGATCGATACTCGTATTTAAGTATTTTGTTTTTAATTAGACAGTATTATATATTTATATCTACTGGCCTGATTATTTACGATAACTTTTTATTACGAAAATGTGTCATTCGGCAGGATTCAAACCTGCGACCCCTATCTACATAGGGAAAGCTACCATTTGATCTGGTAACGTCTTAGACCGCTCGACCACGAATGACCTCCTATCTAAACGAGATTTTAATCAAGCCTACATAACACATATATATATTTATGTACCCACGTTCTTTATATTAAGACATAAGAAAAAACTCACAATCCCTAAGAGTGACAGGAGGGAAATATATCGATATATGTGTGTCTGTGAGATTATATATATATATATATATATATATTCGAATTATTGTACAAGGTTCGTCAAATATAAGCGACAAACCTGATTTCGGTATGTCTTTTGCGCACTAATATGCATTTCTTCAAGATACTTCAAACTCAACAAAATTGATCAAGGTCTGATGCCTTAATATGCGAGCAAAATGTTCAGTTGACACTCACGGTGCGACAAAAATTAATAAAAAAAATGTTACTTTTGCGATCGTTTATTTCTTCGAAACGTATAGTTGTATTCTAACAAAATCAGATCTATTCTGTAACTTCTACATTATCATATATCATAACAAGTTCACGTTTTCTACGAGATACCAACCCCTCCGAGGTTGCAGAGACAATGCATCGACGTCTTTTGCGTCACAACGTCATGGCATCACTTTACAGGCTCCCGTAACACCCGCTCTTCCAATTATATATACACCATTCCTGTTTATTGGCAAAATTGACCAAGCATGAATCCGTCTTACTAATACAACAAAACCGAAACTTACTTCGCATTTTTATTTTCAATTTACGCGTCACAGCAACCTCATACTGGGGCTTTTTGAATAAGCATTTGAACTTAATATTTAAACAGAACTACTAAAAGACCTCGAGTAACACCGAACTATAGAGCTAATATATATATATGTGTGTGTGTGTATGTATGTGTGGTAGATTCTTGTTGAGAAAGCACAAAAAATAACAAATAACAAAAACAGATATGGAGATAGAAAATGTAAGTTATATTGAATAAAATTATTCAAACTGGAACACTGGTTAGTCGATTCAGGAATACTAGGAATACTCTTAATAGAAATCAATATATACAATCTTGAAGAAAAGAAGTATGTCCAGATAATGAGTCTATATGCTTACTGACCAACTAGCGGCGGTACAACTACTCAACCCCTACCTTTTGACAATCACTATATTTAGCTGTCCTTCCCACTAAGGTCAACATGTGACACACGGTCATTTATGAGTGGGAATTTCCAGGCTATATGGCCCGGCCAAAAAATGTCTATTTTTTCCCAGTCGTGCTTCTACCCTTCGGCGGAACCACGACTGGGTCAGTGCTCTCTGCTCGGAAGCAGAGAGCGCTCTCTGCCCGAAGGCAGAGGGCTGACAGTGAGTATTAGATTCTCTAAGCACTTCTTTCTAATTACGTGTCCCAGAAAACTTAACTCTTTTTTTAATGATGCTAAATATAAGTTTCCTTTTCGTTTACATCCTCTCGGTCTATGGTATCGTCAACAGTCTTTTGTAAAACCTCATTTTTTTTTTTACTTCAAGTCTCTCCTTCATTTATGAGGAGATCGTCTAGCATGCTCTGCCATATAGGTGCACAGATATCACATGACGTTCAAGTAGTTTTTTTCTTTGATTCTAATTCTTTATCAGAACACTTCCCAGGTATTTAGATTTCTTTACCTGTTTGATTTTAATTGTTTGCCTACACATACATTTATTTACTTATGCAACAGAAGAGTAACACACTAGATCTTAGCACTTTTTGAAAATATCTATGAAGCAGAATTTTTAAAAAATGTAAATTCATCACAGTTCTCATAAAATTATTAATTTACAATTTTTCGCCGGCCAATCAGAACACGGCACACATCATTAGCGACAAGTGACAAAATTGATGTGTGCTTTGAAATGTCATTGAAGATCTGACTGATATATAAATTGATTTCTTAGAATGGCAAAGTCTAAGGGGCTCCCTCGTGAGCTAATAGCTAACACTTTTAATTATGAAAGGAAATAACAAAAGATCTGACCAGTACAAAAATATATCAGGATATCCAAATACGTTTGGTTGACGTCCAAACTGATTTTATAAACAACTTTTATTCTTTTTTAAAATCTCCAATACTCCCGAGTAAAAGACACAGACGGAACAAAAACTTGAATTGAATCCGAGTTATCTAAGAAAAAAAAAATAGAAGGCACGTGAGAGCAATATGGCCCCGTAGATTAAATAAAGGTTTCGGTTCAAAATTCTAACGTAAAAAAGGCTGGAGCGTAGAACGGTTGAAACGTTGTGAATATGGCAATAAAGATGAGGCAATAATCCGAATTATGAAAATAACGTAACTAATTACGTGACCTCATCTCACAAATATAGACAGATGTACTATGTATTGGAAGACAGATAAAACATCGAAAAAGAAAGAATCAACAAGTTTCATTAAAAGATGGCTAGCATGAGCAGAAAATATGAGCAACGGCGAAGATTTAGAGAAAATCGACACAACTAGGTTACTTATAATTAACGTCCAGAAGAGAGTGTTGACATTTCTATTGCATATAATGGGGAAAGAGGGCTTGGAGAATTTGATACCCACAGGACACATTGTAGGCAAGAGGAATAGAGGAAACAATGCATAATATTGCTCGAGTTAGAAAACAACAAAAAATATTTCCAAACGACATGAAATAGTGGAGAACCATGATCATCAATGTGCTTTAGGGATAAGCCGAACAGAAGAAGTGAAAAAAAAAGACTACTTCGCTATTGAATTTGTTAATTATGAAGATATTCATTGTTATGTTAAGAAAGTCATTATTTACTGATATTTTGATTTTTAATTTCTTTTGTTAAGATTTTTAACAGAAAATTTTAACAATAAAAATCTTAATATAAGATTTTAATCGCTAAACTTTTCTGTTAAATTTTTTATTTTATATTTCATTTATGATCTTTATTGTTAATTTTTAGATTCCAGGTTCTTTTTCTAAAACTATAATTTTGCCGTTAAGATTATCAATGTAATTTTCTTCTGTTAAGATTCTCATTGTTACTTTCTGTTAAGATCTTTCTGTCTGGGTAATTTCTTCTGAATGAGATTGAATCGTTTTTTAAGCGTCTTCTCTGTATTACACAACTTGAAAACCACCAAATCAATTGCATATTGCTTCATATTTATTAAACTTTTATATTAGTCGCATTAAAATTGAATATCGATTTATTTGAAATCATATCAACTGGAAACTGTGTGTGCCGCAGAATTTAATGTTCATGCCGATTATACGCAGGAAATAATTGCAGATATGGTACAAAGATAATAAACATGTAAACTGAAATCACTTAAGTTCAAATCCCACCTGGCTCATATTATGTTCATTTATTCTTACAAAAGGCATAAATGAATTTCTTACAGTTAGTCCGGTGGAATTGGAAATTAATAGTAGAATGTAACTCAGTATAAGCATATTAAAATATGCAGAAACGACGTACACGGCCTAGTAATTCAACATGTGAGAAAAAATACACGATTAAGTAAAATTAGATACCCCCACTAATTTGCTAACTAAAGCATAGTGTGATAAAATATACCTCAAAATTAACAAAAACAAAAGTTTCTTCTTATTAAAAAATATATCAACGCTTTATTTTTATTATGTATTTATGTTTAAATCCTTTCTACCACGTTAGAAATTTTGGTTAAAATCAAATTTTTTTTTGTCAGCGGTAGGCCAAAGATTACTAGAGTTATTTTTGTCCCTTTTTTACGGTATAATAACAAGCTGGTTTTGAAATTCTCGCAAAACGCAATTAGTGTCATATTTTAATGATACTCTCAGGAATTATTTACAAATGATTGAAATTATTTTCGAAATTAATATTTTTAGAAAATCTTGATAAATTATCTTTTTACATCTATTATCCCCTTTTTAACATATCACTCAATAAGTCTCAGGTATGACATATAGATGGCACTACTAATAAAAACTTCATATTTTTATAAAGTACTAATCTTCAAATATCATGTAACAAAATTTAGGCCTAATCGGATTATAAGTTCACAAATTACACCTATTTATTTGAAACTACTGTTGCAAATTTTCAAAACAAAGAAAATTCTGAATTTTGTGTGTTAATAAAGCATTGCTTTCTGAGGGAAAAATACTGTTCAAGTAAAGCAATAGCTTGATAAGTGTTATTCAGACTCTGCCTCGTCAAAAACAACGGTAAAGACGTGGTATGTTGACAATGAACGCGGTCGTACAGTCACAAAAATTGCTGAAGGCTCAGGTCGCCCAAAATGAGCAGTTGTTTCGAAACACCAAAAATACACAAACTCGTTTTGACCGATCGTCAATGGAAGTTGCATGAGATAGCAGGGGAGTTGAAAATATTGAAAGGCAGTATATTCATCATTTTGAATGAACATTTATCAAGGAGAAAGCTGTATTCAATGAGAAAGCAGCGTTTGCTCACAGTCGATCAAAAACAACAACGCATCAAAGATTTAGAGCGTTGTTTGCAACTGTTTCAACGCGACAAGAAGTAGTTTTTGCGTAAATATGCGACAATAGATAAAACATGAATCCATCCCTTCAAACCGGAATCAAATCACCAGTAGGTGAAAGCCGCCAAAAGCGACCAAAGCAACAAACATTGGCAGGCAAGGTTTTGGTCTCCTTATTTTGGAATGCGCAAGATATTTTGTTCATTGATTACCTTGAGAAAGGAAGAATTATTAATAGCAAATATTAAATAGCATTATTGGTGCCTTTGAAGAAATAAATCGCCACAAAACGGCCACAATTGAAGAAAAAAAAGTGATCTTTTGTCAAGACAACACACCGATGGTAAAAACTACATGAATTGCACTTTGAATTACTTCCGCATCCACCCTATTCTCCCAATCTGGCCTTCAGCGATTACTGACTGTTTGTAGACCTCAAAAGAATGCTCAAGAGAACGAGATTTGGCTCTAAGGAAGAAAAGATATCGGAAACTGATATCTATAGTAGTATATACATGACATTATCGTTAAAAAGGCAGGTTATAAGTGTTGTATCCCCTTATAGAAATATTTTCATATAAATTTTATTGGCTGTGTGCAATTCTGGTCCATCATTCTCAGCTTATCAACACGTTAGGCTGTCAAAATATTGAATTACTCGTCAGAAAGACGCCATGGTTAAGAAATGCTTGTATACAGCATTTTATGCTATAAGCGGTATTTGTTTCTGTTGTGGATTCCGGATAAGGAACCGCACAAAATACCGAACAACAAAAACAGATATGGAGATAGAAAAGTAGGTTATATGGAACGTAATATACAAACTTGAACGCAGGTTAGTAAATCCAAGAATACTATTAGTAAGAAAATAAATATTTACAAATCTTACATTGAAGTCGTTGGAAATAGGACATCCGTGTATATTATTCTAGCTGAATGGAACTCAGAGCTAGTCTGGTCTTTGGGTAACTTTGGTATCTGTCGGAACTCTCCGATATCTGTAACGTATCTCTATGATTATTCTCCACTGCCAACTGCAACGGTATTTAACTACCTTCCCACTTAAGGCGAGATGTGATACAAGGTCTTTATAATGTGGGTCTTTCCGGCCATATAGTCAGGCCAAAAACATCTGTCTATCTTTCTCCAGTCGTGATTCTACCCTTTGGCGGAACCACGAATGGGTTAGTGCTCTCTGCCTGAAAGCAGAGAGCTGACAGTGTCATTGTAGCAGACGCAAATGCCGACTGCAACGGTATTTACCAACCTTCCCAAGCAAGGTTAGATGTGACACAAGGTCATTTTATAAAATATATGTCTATTATTACCGAGTCGTGATTCTACCCTTCGGCGGAACCACGACTGGGTTAGTGCTCTCTACTCGGAAGCAGAGAGCGCCCTCTACCCGAAGGCAGAGAACTGACAGTGTCATAGTAACAGCGGCAAATGCCGACTGCAACTTCAGTTATCTCTATGGTAGAAGTAGATGTACTCTTAGTTGAGTCCATTATCATATACGAAAGGGGAGATCCTACAACAGTTTCAAATCTGATTATCTTTGTTTAAGTTTGCTAATTTTTCAAAACATTTTGATATATATGTATTGCAGGATTTTTAAATACTAGAATTAAGTTTTGTTTACAGAAATGTGTCAAAATTTTATTGATTTTACTGAAAAACATTAATTCCGACAAATACAATTTCTGTTTGAAATACACCAAAAAGTATTATGCTTACTGAATATAGTAAATTTAATCCTTTCGCTTTCAATTAAAACTAGAATGAAAGCTTCAAATTTTTTTAAAATTTAAAACAATTTATTTTAAATCTTAGGCGTCGCAATTTAGTGGAGATACCTACGTAAAATTATTGAATCTTCTTCCTTTCAATATTAGTAAAATCATGGCGGACCCCAACTTTTGAACTTACTACTTTAAGTAATGTTTGATCGTTTAACATACTTATTTGTTCTTTTCTGTTATTCATTCGCAAATATTCATTAAATATGTTATGCACTGCTTCTCTTTTCTTAAATACCTTTTTTGGATATCAGATTCTTCATGCTCTTTCTCTCTCTCTTCAATATATATTGCATAAATTTGTACCGTTTCTTTCTGATTGTTAGTAGAATTTTTGTGCAGATCCCGTTTTCCATAAAATTTCTTCAATATTCTCGCTCGCTATTTTCATAAAAAATATTCAGCTTAACTATCTTGCTTACTCTAACTAACCCTAACCTCCCAGCTAAGACTCACGACGCCATGTATGCTAAGACAAACCATTCTCTTCCCCTTCGTTTTCCTTTAGTAAAGAGTAACTTTCACTTGAAAGGATTTCTTTGTGGAACAGATTATTATATAACAGTTGCTTTATGGAACACATGTGGAGCAGAAGAATGCTATCTCAACAATTACAATCTTTTCTTCAAATCTAGAGTAAAAAGTTTTGTTTGCCACATATCATCATGCATTGCACCACTTACTCTTGCGTACCTTAAGTGTCCCTTGGCTTTGGATAGAATGAACATCAAAATAAAGACATCATTACTCTAATATCTGTAGATGCTGAAAAGCCATTAGATTAAAATCTTGTTTAAAGAATGTTTTATAAAGTAGAAAAATGTTAGTCAAAACAGATTATCTCGTATGACTATAATCTTTAACTGACAGATTCTTGGCTAAGACCAGTAAAAATCAAAATACTCATAGATGTATTTACTGCTAAAATGGTTGAACTTCTATGTTAGGCCATAACGTCTTTCTCGTTAGAATCCATTTTGCACATTTATAAATTTACAATTCGTCCTTGTATTGAATACAATTACCATATCTGGTCGGGTGCTCCTGTTATACATATCGAAATTCTCAAGGAAATCAAAAGAATGATCTGCAATGTAATCAGTCCTGATATGGCATCTCGATTTCAGTCATTTTCTTACCAATGTGACGTGGCTTCTCTCTGTTTTTCTACAAATATTTTCATTGAAACACCTCTGAACTTTTTTCCCTGGTGAATTTAGACGTGCTACTTAATTTGGCATCTAGCACCACCCTTTTACGTTTAAAATAGTTAAATGCAACCACCACTTTTACTCGAACAGTTTCTTTTTCTCGCACTTGCCTGTGGAATTTCTTCTGTTTACTTGTATCTTTGATAGCTAAAATCTCTCAGAATTCAAATGCTATCTCAATTGTCATCTCTTCATGATTCCTGTTTATATTAATCCTTTCTTTCATAACCTCGTTACCGAAACTTGTCTCTCATTGCAATCTAGTAGTGGTCTCGCCTTGCGTGAGGTGAAATGATTAAAAAAGAATATTTGCCCAAAGCAATACTCATCCTGGTCTTGAAATATGTACTGCATGAATATTTTTATGATAAAGCCAACTTCGAGCCAATTCATTTGTTCCGTTCAAAATAATTCATCATTAAAAAATGGTGTTCAGAAATCTCCTTCATGTATTTCTTCGGCCAAATAATACCTTTTTTGTTTAACTCTGTTTAAGTCACCGTCCCTTAGAGACGTAGAGAAATATCATATTCTAACCGGTGTGACGTAATTTCTTTCTGTCTTTCATATAAATATTTTCATAGAAAAGTGAGATCAGAAGGTTCATCGAAATTCCTAAAGATGGAGACTACAAAAGAGAATTTTCGACAAGCTGTAAAGCAAGAATCAGCAAAGGATGTGTCTTAATATATTATTTTGGTCAGTGTAAAATTTTGCCCAAAAGTGTACTTGCGTTGCAAGTTTTAGAGGAAAAATAAATATTGTTTTGAGATGCCAATGAGTGTAGAATGCAAGTGGCAAGCTGAATGTTGTTTTGACAATCAAGGTGAAAAAGTCAGCGCCTAAAAAATAACAAAACGCACCACGGAGTGGCAGGTATCAGAAAAAATTATCTATTTAAGTGAAATCGGACAGAAAAAGATAATTCGAGAAAAAGATAATTCTAACAGTGAAAATATTATGGTAAAACACACTTATTCTATAGTGAATAGACTCTCCCACCTAATTTAAGTAGGAGTAGTAAGAGGAACGAGCGGGTCAGTCGATGTTGGACGATAGTAGTTGACAGGTAGTCAAATACAAAAGTAGTCAGCGACCTGGCAAGATTACACTGCGTAATACATATTATATCAAGTTCCTAACGCTTTGTACGTCGAACCTATTAGGACCTATTTTAGCACAAATACTAGCCTCTATTGCGAAAATAACTCCACAACTGAAAAGCAAGTCACCAGTTTATGCTTCGACATTTATTAGTGAGAAGAATATCGTCAAAATTTTGGTTGCAGCTTAATCTTCGTCTATGTGGGTCTACAACATTTGTTTTGGCAGAGTTTCTTTTAGCAATTACAGGAAAACCATCGCTGCCAAAGACTGACGCTGATGTATTAATGATATTATAAAATGACGAGTTATATTGTTTTATCGAATAAAACAGGGACATTTAAACAAGTTCCTAACTTTTTGTACGACGAACCTATTAGGATTATTTTTAGAACAAATACTCGCCTCTACATGCGAAAATAACATCACAACAATTTTGGCGAAGAAGATATTAAACTCACGTAGAGAAGATAAAAATAATTTTTTTTCCACTCGCCAAAAGACAATTTTGGCGACGAGGATTCGGATATCGGATGAAGTTCCAATTCACTCGGAGTAATAAAATATTTATTTATTTTCTTTTTCACTTACTAAAAAACTTGGTAAAGTTTCTCGTAAGCTAAAACGTCAATTTAGTGACGAAAAAATCTGTCTCATTTTCAACTGAGAGAGGAAATATTTTTCTCGATAATACAGTTTGCTCAAATAGGTCACGAATTGCAAATTCGTAGGACCCCCCCCCCCCTCTGCAGTATTAGGCCTTGTGTTAACTCTTTGCGAAAATGGAGGAAATTAAAAGTCTATTCATGGAATTCTTTAAGTTCCAGTCGGCACAACAGGCGAAATTATTAGAGCAACAAAAACATTCCCGATGTAGATACAGGAGGAAACTTTCAATAGACAAATGCAATTCCAATAAAAGAAAAATGGAACAGATGCATAGGGAGTTTCAAAACAAAATTCTGGAAATAACTGAGAAGAGGAAAGAGAAAAATCTACAAATTCATTCTTTCCCGGAAAATACAATATGGAATTCAATTGAAATATTCACGTACAGTCCAGATGAAGAAATAACTTTTGCAGAGTATTATAAAAAATATACGGACGTGTATAACGAGGACTGACACTCGTGGTCTGAAGGAAAGAAGGTTGGTTTCTCTTAAGCAAATCAGGAACTGCTAAGCATAACAAATTGGTAAACTACATTTTACGATAAAAAATAAAACAAAAAAACTAGCGAGTTGACTTTTACCGAGGGGGTAAATATATTAAGTGAATTATTTAGTAAAAAAACATCTCTGTTCCACAAAAGGTGGAAATGTTTAAATCTGACGAAAGATGACGAACAAGAGTTTGAGATTTTCAGTTTTGTTTAACAGCATATCAACCTATGTGGGTTATTTCATACCAGAAAGATGGGGTTTTGAGGTATTTTTTTAATGTTCGCTTATAGTGAAAAGGTTAATTTAGTCAAATTTTAATGAACGTTTTTTATTTTCATTCTTTTTTATTTTAGAAAACTGAAAATGTCTTTTAGTTTTGTATTCAAAAATGTTTTGCTGAGAATTTTTTCCTTCAAAAATGTGTTATGGTAATAATAATTTTTTTTTCAAAAATGTATTGTTGGTAATATTTTTATCTTCAAAAATGTATACTTTTCTATAAAAGTCTATTTTTATGCAGTTTACCGTCATGCCCAGGACCGACGAACAAGACTATATAACGTATGCAGCCAATGTGAATAAGCATTGTGAAGAATTCAAGCTGGCAGAATTAAGCGCACACAATTTTAAGTGCTTGTTGTTTGTTCAGGGGCTGGTATCGGAAAAAGACGCAGTATTGAGAAAGTTAGTACTGGCAAAATTGGAAAGTGATGAAAAATTGGCAGAAGACTGCACAAGATATGTTAGCGTAAAGAAAGATTAAACAAGATAGAACAGTCTGATGTTTCGTATATAAGGAAAATACGCTACAAAGGAAAATATCAATCGACCAAATAGAATTCTAAAATTGCGGATTATCAAGCAAAAAGTGAAATGCCATAGAAACAAAACTCCCGAAGCCATGTTTTGCTTGCAGTAAACTACACTGGTACAGATATTGCGATTTTAGGAATAAAACATGTTTCAACTGTAAAAGGATGGGACATAAAAACACATATTGCAGGTCAAGAAATATAGACAATAAAATAAGAAAATTAAAGTCCAAAGAGGTAAAACATGGAATGACCAGAAATGTGTTAGCGTCAAAATAAGTAATAAAGATATAAAAATGAAAATTGACACGGGTTCGGATTTATCTATCATAAATTCGCATACGTGGAAGAAGTTGAGGAAACCAACTTTAATGAAGACAAAGAAAATCGCTAGGTTAATGACGGGAGAAAAATTGCGATTTATTGGAGAATTTGTTACAAACGTCAAGTTAAATAAAAAAACGCATAAAGCTAAACTATTTTTCATAGAAAATACCACAAATTTACTTGGTACGAAATGGATAACAGAATTCCAATTATGGAATCTACCGACAAATTCTTTCTGTTACAAAGTAGAAAGTTTAAACACCGAAGCCCAAAAATTAATAGAGAAACTTAAGGAAACATTTCCTAGTGATCTTTCTTCAGGTTTGGAACGTGTACAAAGATGGAGGCAAAATTTCAGCTAAAAGAAAACGCTCAAGCGGCATTCAAAAACAAAAGGAATGTGCCGTTTGCCTCAATTGAACAGATATATATATATATAGAGTTAGACAGATTAGAGAAAACCAGTGTACTTAAAAAAAAGTTGAGTATAGTGAATGGGTGACGCCGACGGTATACGTGAAAAAACAGTCTAAAGACATTCGTGGTTGTACTGATTTTTCGACGGGTTTGAACACGGCACTCAAATATTATAACTATCCCCTACGAACAGCAGAAGAAATATTTGCGAAGCTAAACGGAGGCACAATATTTTCGAAAATAGACCTCAGCGATGCATATCTGCAAATACCGGTAGAAAAGAAAACGTCAAAACTTTTGTGTATAAACACAAATCGGGGTCTGTATAAATTTAACAGACTACCTTTTGGGATCAAGGTCGCACCCGCCATTTTCCAATAAGTAATGGATTCGATGTTTGGTGGTCTAGATTTTGCCGTAGCATATGTGGACGACATCCTCATGAGAAGTACAAGTATAGCAAAAAAAAGAATACAGGAATTTGGATTTAAACTTAAGGAAAGCAAATGTGAGTTTTATGGAGAAAGTAAAATATCTGGGACAGATCATTGATAAGAATTGTAGAAGGCCAGACCCAGAGCGAGCAGCGGGTATAAAAGACATACCGGCTCCGAAAGATATTACCACATTATAAAGATTTTTGGGATTAGTAAATTATTACCAAATATACAGCCCAGAAATGTCTGATCTGCGGGCACCATTAAATGATTTATTGAAGAAAGGAAAACCCTGGAAATGGACTAATGAATGCCAGAAAGTATTTTAAAAGATAAAGCAAGTGTTAACCTCGGAATTATGTCTAACCCACTACAACCCGAATTTAGAGATCATAGTAGCTTGTGACGGAAGTGCGTATGGAGTAGTAGCGTGCATTTTACACAAAATGCCAGATGGTCAAGTAAAACCAATTGCTTATGCTTCCAGAGCACTACTTCTGGCTGAGAAGAATTACTCTCAGAAAAAGAAAGAGGCGCTAGGAGTAATATTTGCGGCAGCAAAATTTCACCGCTTTGTCTACGGTCGACATTTTAAGCTACAAACTGATCATAAGCCTCTAATTTAATTTTGTGGGTCGAGAAAGAATTTACCAAAGCATACAGCCAACCGATTACAGAGATGGGGTATAATACTGCTAAATAATTACTTCAGCGTGGAGTACATACCATTGAATAAATTTGATGGTATATCCAGGTTAATCCCTAAAATGAGCGAACCATTAGAAGACACAGTAATTGCCTCACTGAAGTCAGAAGAAGAGCTGAAAATTACAGTGTTTAATGCATTTCGGGAACTTCCGTTAACTCTAGAAAAAAAGAAGCCACCAGGGACAAGTATATCTTGAAAGTAAAAGAAAAAATAGCCGAGAAGTACCAGTACACAACAAATGTTTTTTTCGCTTTGCGATACAGTACTGTTATATACAGAACGTGTGGTGATTCCATATACACTGCAATAGTAAATACTAAAGGATTTTCATACTGGTCATCCGGGCAGCACTAGGATGAAGAATTTAATGCAAAGTTTTGTATATTGGCTGAATATGGACAGGGACATTTAGAACGCAGTGGCAAAATGTAAAGCCTGTGCCTTAGCTGCAAAGGCACCTTTAATATAATGTAATCCCTGACCAAAAACAGACCTACCATGGTCTAGGTTACATGTGGATTTTGCAGGTCTACTGAATGGATACCATTACATCATAATAGTGGATAGTTTTTCGAAATGGCCTGAGATAAAAAAGATTAAAAACCGACGACGCAAAGTACTAACAACTTCCTGGTGGAATTGTTCGTAAGGTTTGGTGTGTTAGATACAATTGTGACGGACAACGGAAATCAATTAACGTCGAAACAATTTAAAGATTTCTGCAAGGAATACAACGTCAAACATGTTACCACAGCTCCTTATCATTCAAGATCAAAAAAATTCGTAAACACCTCAAAAAGCGCTTTAAAGAAAGCTAGGGAAATACCTGCAGAGGAAGCCCTACAGAAGTTTCTACAGGCATAGAGAATTACATCAGATAACAGAACACCAGCCTCACAATCGCCAGCTGAGGTAATGTTCACACGTCGGGTAAGATCTATTTTTGACAAATTACTACAAAAAAAAAAAAAAAGAAAAAGCCAGGTAGATAAAAATTCATTCAAGTAAGAAATACGATCCCGGTGAAAAAGTATACTTTAAGGTCTACAAACAGAATAAATCGTTCTCGGAGATTGGAAAAATAGAAAAGCGGATTTGCAAAGAATTTACGTGCAGACAGCCCATTAACCAGATCAGACGACACTCTTCGGACGTGGTTGACTGCGATACTCGGAAGAAACGCCAATGGAGGTGATTTTCGATACGTTTGATCTACCAACTCCAGCAACGATTTTACCTGAGGTACGTCGATCTAAGAGGAAAAGAAAGGCAACTAATCTAAAACGTAGGAAATACGCTACAATGTTGCTAAAAAATGAAGTGTTTTTTTCTTTTCATATTTCCTGTAAAGAATAAAAAAATAAAGAAAACTTTTTTTACTCCAACGGAGTAAAGTTTTAGGAGGGGGTGTTCTGGTGAAACACACCTATTCTATAGTGAATAGACTCTCCCACCTAATTTAAGTAGGAGTAGTAAGAGGAACGAGCGGGTAAGTCGATTTTGGACGATAAAAGCGACAGTTAGTCAAATACGAAAGTAGTCAGCAACCTGGCAAGATTACACTGCGTAATACATATTATATCAAGTTCCTAACATTTTGTACGTCGAACCTATTAGGACCATTTTTAGAACAAATACTCACCTCTACTGCGAAAATAACTCCACAACAGAAAAGCAAGTCACTTTGGGTCCAGTTTATGCTTCGACATTTATTAGTGAGAAGAATATCGTCAAAATTTTGGTTGCAGCTTAATCTTCGTCAAAGTGGGTCTACAACATTTGTTTTGGCAGAGTTTCTTTTAGCAATTACAGGAAAAACATCGCTGCCAAAGACTGACGCTGATGTATTAATGATATTATAAAATGACAAGTTATATTGTTTTATCGAATACAACAGGGACATTTAACATCCATTGTCTAAAAAATGACATTTTCAATGAATGAAAAAAGTGAGTTTACTTAGTATAGTAATTTAAATGTGTTATTCCTGTTGCTGCTGAAAGTAATACAAATATTATATATATATATATATATATATATATATATATAATGTGTGTGTGTGGAAAGAAGCGGGTTGATGGCAAAATCACAAAGGTGATCACATTAATATTAGTTGTTAAAAAAATATTGATTGAAACTTATCCTGCCAAAAACTGATTCATCCATAATAACAATGGACCCTTAACCAGTAGAATTCATAAAAAATATTACGTTCCTTAAATTTATAGGTCTTAAAATTTACCTTTCCTCTCATCTAAAAATAGTAAATTATTCAGACATCACCATTAATTTTAATGACAGTTATATTGATATCAGTTCTAACCACCCAAAAACATTTATAAAGCAGATATTCAACAGTGTTGATACTAGTGTCAACTGTTTATCGTTCAACCTCAAATTTTTCAATGAAGATAAAAAAATATATTGCAAAATATATTGCAAAACCCACCAGGAAAGTGACTACACGAATAGATTAGTATATGATAAACTAGTTTTTTGTGAGAAATAGTTGTAAAAAAAAGAAAGTAATATGGTTCAACCCCACTTTCTGTAGACTATTTAAAACCACTTGCGTACGAATAAGAAATGAATTCAGCAGGTATACAAAAATAGAAAGTGGTGTAAGACAAGGATGTATTTTTTTGCCGGATCTCTTCAACTTATACAGCAAAACAATTATAAGAGAAACAAAATCTTTGCTAAGATACGTCATTAGCGTCCATAATCTGAATAATATAAGATACACAGATGACACGGTGCTAATAGCAGACACGGAAAGTGGCGTATAACAAGGATGTATTTTTTCGCCAGATTTATTCAACTTATACAGCAAAACAATTCTAAGAGAAATAAAATCCTTGACGACATTTGTCATTGGTGGCCTCAACACAGTGCTGATAGCAGACAACGACAGGATAATGCAGGACCTCCTACAGAATGTAGTAAGAGAAAGCGAGAAGAAAGGACTAGGCATAAACTTCAAGAAAAGTAAATGTAGGGTCATCAGCAAAAAGAAGAAACCAAATTGCTAACTACGGAGTGGATAAACTAAATAAAAACAAGTAAAAAATGTAAATCCCTGGAAGGGTTTTGACAGAGAATGGAAAGTGCAACACTGAGTTCTGAAGACACATTAGCATTGCCAAGGTGAATTTCAGAAGCTAAGCATGGTGAGAGACTGGAAAATCTCGTTAGAAACAAAGAAAAGAATGCTGGACTGCCATTTGGAAATGTTGGACATTCTCTTCAAGGATGAGGGAGAGGCTTGAGGTGACAGAAATGTACTTCTACAGAAGAATGCTGAGGATGCAGCCATGTGAGCAACGACAACATGTTGGAGAGGATACAAACGAGAAGGAAGCTCATATTTAACATCAGAAAAACTCAGCTGAGATTCCTGGGACACGTAATGAGGAAAGACGGCCTCGAGAATTTAATACTCACCGGATAGATAGAAAGAAAGGGAGACATAGGAAATCGGTATAAGACATGTTTCATATGGATAGTGGAGTGGGGTTTGGGAGAGATACCAAGAGGTAAGATATTAAGAGGGACAAAAGACAGAGGCAAGAAAGTCCATGATTGCTTATGTTCTGAGGAACACGGCATTAAAAAAGAATATTCTTTTCTCTCTAATGAATATGATGTTGAATTTCCTGTTATACAACGAGAAATAATCATCCAAATTTTTTACAAAATCATATGAGCTAACTTGGTATATTTAGTTCGATCTGCCAATCCATTCCGTTTTCAAAAGATAAATCATCGTAGCCACAATCATTTTATATTTGATCATTTTCATTTAATGTTGGGACGTCCATACTTTCATTTTTTTTATAAAGTTGTAGCCAAATGTGATTTCCAGTCAGATTTTCTTCAAAGCTCAAAATTTTGACAACAAACTTGTTAAGGAACATAGTAGGCAGTATGAAAGCGTTCTTTTTGTAAGTCTGATTAACTTCCGGTCAAGATAACAATGTTAAGATCAGATAACAAAATAGATTTAGATAATTCATTATAATCCATTATAGCAGAAGGAGCACAAATTAAAGTGTTAGTTTCGTAGATTTGGCAGGTGTTGCTATTAAGCGTTCAATATCTGGTCTGGGTAGTCCAGACGCAGACAATTTCGCAACAAAGCGACCAATAATTGAGCGGTACTAAAAAGATGAGATATCACTAGACATGAACACTTTACACCTGTAGATTGAATAACGTTTCAGCTCAATAGCGATGATAGAAGTGCTACAGATATAAAGCAGAATAAACAAAGAAATCAACTCTGCATACTAGGTATTAATTTCCCGTTTAAACTGATCCTCATATCTTTGCATAAAACTGATGTAAACTCATTTATGTTAATTTATTTACCCAAAATGTTTTAATACTTTTTCTCTCTCTTTATCTATCTACCATATATACAATGCCATGCAAAAGTTTATAACACTTTACAAAAATGTTTCTTTAAATATTTGTAACACAGGTTAATGAAGCTTTACTGTTAATAATACATATGTTTAAGCCATTAGTTAAACAATGAGATTAAAAAAAATAACCAATAAAACGAAGAAAAACCAATACTTGCTCAACTATTCTTTAATAACGCAAAAGTTTACAATACATTTATTAAATCATCTATTAATATTTCGTAGCATAACAATTATTACTAATAATAGCATGTAATCGTAATTATGTAATTATTACTAATAATAGCATGTAATCATAATTATGTAATTATTACAAATAATAGCATGTAATCGTAATTATGTAATTATTACTAATAATAGCATGTAATCGTAATTATGTAATTATTACTAATAATAGCATGTAATCGTAATTATGTAATTATTACAAATAATAGCATGTAATCGTAATTATGTAATTATTACAAATAATAGCATGTAATCGTAATTATGTAATTATTACAAATAATAGCATGTAATCGTAATTATGTAATTATTACTAATAATAGCATGTAATCGTAATTATGTAATTATTACTAATAATAGCATGTAATCGTAATTATGTAATTATTACTAATAATAGCATGTAATCGTAATTATGTAATTATTACTAATAATAGCATGTAATCGTTTAAGTTTGTTCCATACAAGTTCTTTGCATGTTTCTTAGCAAATATTTTCTCATTCTTCACGACAAAATTCCTTCAGTTCATGCAGGTTTTGCGCATTCTTTGTTTGAATTTTCAGTTTCAGCGCTCCACTATCCATTTTCTAAAGCATATCAAACTTTTATCGGATTTTTATTTCTAGTGATTGATTTACCATTTTAAAACGTTTATTTTATTTGAAATTAACCATAATTTTGTATGCTTTGTAGTATGCTTAAAATCTTTGTCTTGTTGAAAGACCCAAGTTGGTTTCAAGCTCAGTGAATGTGCACTCTGACATAAATTCATCTCCACAATATCTTAATAATATAATCCATTCCTCTTACCTTCTGTTATTTCAATGTTTTTTTTTTAACTTTGGACACTAAAGCAACTTCAGATCAGAATTAATCTGCCTCCAGAATTTAATGTTGGAATAGTATTTTTCGGTCAATATTCAATACCCCACTTTCTTTAGATGTTGGTCACAGCATTTCTACCAAGAAGTTCAATTTTCGTTTTGTCTTACTAAAGCATTTTTTCCAAAATGCTGCAGGTTTGAAACAATGTTCGTTTGCAAAATTCATTCTGTCAAGTACGTGGTTTTGCTTGGAGGTATTTTTTCCTTGGAGTTTTTGAAAAGATATCATATCGATGAAGTGAACGACTAGTTTAATCCATACTTCAGTTACTTTTATTCCTCTTTGAAATTTTTAAAAAGTAACTTGGGGTTTTGCAAAATTTTCTCGCCAATTATTTTGCAGTACATTTCGTTATCTTTCTAGGACGAACAGAATAACACGTCTTCTAGCTGAACTTAATGACACGTTTAACTGACTACATATATACCTATAACCAAGTCCATTTGTATGAAGATCAACAATACATTTACGGAGGTCTTGATAAATTATTTTGTTTTTCCCCATTTTATCAATGTTTAAAGGACGGTTGAGAGAAAAAGAAGGACGCAATAATTTTAATCATTCCTAAAAGTAATCATAAATTTAATATGGGACGTTCTAAAAAACAACCCCATTGTAATTTGTAACATTCTCGTAAAATTTGATATTTGTATAAAAAAAGCTGTAGTAAACAAAAAACAAATGCGTGATAAACATTTGCGTTACTAAATATCGTTTTTTTTTTGTGGAATACTTTTGTAAAGTTTTGTTTAAAAACTCTGATTGTTTGATTGAATACCTAAATGTATGTTCAACGAGCAGTAAAGGTGTAATTAATATAACTATATTGGAAATAACTTAAAAAATTGCAATGAGTTGCCAACCTGTTTTACTTACCGTGATATCAGATATCAGTCACCTGCATTCGGATCAAATGAAAAACACCTCGACCTGTGACAAAAATGAATTCGGATATTTATTTCCCCGCCCCGACACACACAGCGAAGTAAAATGGACTTCAAAAAATCAGGAAAAATGGCCTGGACAAAGCGAAGTCACTGAATATTGATAAATTACTTTTTTGTAGACAAAGATAATATAACAAATAACATTGTCCTCTATAAGATTGAGTTGTACCAGTGAAAAGACAGTGATGCAGTGGGTGACAGTGAAGAACGAGGCAGGAAAGATTTCTGTTCGACTGTTCGATTTCCCTTTCAACTACCCTTCATCTCGGCTTCGCTCTATTGTTCGATTTCCCCTTCACCAACCCTTCATCTCGGTTTCGCTCTATAGCAGTAGGTTACAACTCTAGAATAAAATATAGTTTACTGCTAGATGTTGTCATGGTTTTCATTTATTGGTAACGATCTAGTTGAATGTTATTTTTAATCCACAAGCTTTTGACAGGTAGAAGCTGCACACTGTCAAGTAATCTGATGTCAAGTCTGAGCTGGTACGCCATATACTTTCTTTTGTTTACGCAACACAAAAATATAGGAATTTTTTAATCATATTTTCTTGTTTCCTTGCAAGTCTATTTCTTGATGTTACAAGATTTCACACCATTGTTTCTATAGTTGCTAATCTGCTACTTTTGAAATTCTCTGGGAATAAAATAAATTTCAATTGGATTAATTTTTTTAAATTTTTCCAGCAAACTCGGACTATTACAACCAATAACAGGTTGAAATATATAAATTAAAAAACAACAAAAAAACACGATCAATTTCAAAATAGAATACCAAACTATATCAAAATACGACATACAACAATACTTCCTTTGACGGATCAAGCATATAGTTTTGATTTTAAAAAATGAAACCATCATTTTCTTTTTACTAAATTATTCTTTGATCAATTTTCTTATCAGTCAGTATGTTAAGTGCCATACGTGATACACGCATGGGTGATCATATTCCGAAAGAGACATGACTGACTAGGCAGAAGATTTTCAGTAGTAGATTGCCATTGCTTTCTGCAATAGACTGCTTGACAACCAAGGTTACAGAAGCCAATCTGTTCTGTTATTTGATCCATAGCTAGAAAGAGGAAACAGATTGATATCTTTTCCAAAGGTATTTGCGTGAATTTAAGTGAATGCAACGAATTGAAATGGAATTCGGACTAGGCTCTTCGATTTCTCGTTTCGTGTTGATATCCACTACACCACAACGCATATAGCGATATATATTAATTTTAACATAGTCAATCAATGGTGAATAAATTAACTTAGAAAGACGGTATTGTTCCAATCATGTAGTGATGCTCTATCTGCATTGTAAGTGTGTCTAACTTTGACAGCATAACTTCTAACATCTGTAATAAATATGCAACGATATTTTCCAACAAAACAAACTTAAAATAATGTAGTACAACACTTGTATCGGACTAAAAATATTGGTTAAAAATACGTGTTTCTTTCTCCTTAAACCACCACATATTTTCTTTGGTGAAAACATAACTAAAATCGTTAATTAGGTGTAATATTTTGCTCTAACTACGTCCGCATGCTACTTTCTAAAGAGTCCGTATAAAATGAACAAAGTAGATTTCATCCTGTCATTTGAAGTGAACGGATGCCTGAAACCACACATTTCACAAATACGCGCACCGATGGCTAGATCAAAATCTTGTAATGAGCCAGGGGATCTGGTGTCCCTGAGTATGTTGTTACAAGTAGAAAAGTACTGACTCTTTCTTATACGCAGCGACATATACACATGCTAATACACACATCTCAGTCGAACGCTAACACGTCAATATTCTCGTAATTGTATTTTGCATTTGGTACGCCGTATTTCAAGCTTGTTTCAAATTGTTGCTTGTCTAGATGATATGATTTCGTGCCAATGTTCAGCACATTTAAAGACTGAATATATTCTAAAGAATAACTTTCATCGCTAGATCTGGTTTTTGAAGAATACAAAACAAAAATATCTGAACCTTGTCTGTCGAAATAAATCATCATTTTCACTTTACTGGCCTGTGATGAATATTTTTTTCTTTCTCTTCTCTTTTCTAAAATAAGATCCTACCATGTTGCTCGTGTTCAGTTTGAATTGACGTTAGATTTCTTCATAGTATATTTTCTTTAAATGTAAATGATTTTCTGGATTTTGTTTCAATCTGTTTTCTTTTTCTATAATAAATATTTGCCTTTAAGTCGATTTTCAACTTGTTAAAAATGTCTCTTTTTTCCGTTTTGATAAGTATGTTATTATCATTCCTTGATGAATGACCCACATCCCATCCCACAACCTTTCCAGCCAGTGTATTGTATATAGTGTAGTTAGGACTAAATTTAATCATTTAGCTTGATTTAGTCTTTGCCAAAAACTGAACCTTGTCCGTCGAAATGGATCATCATTTTCACTTTACTGGCCTCTCCAATTCTGAGCTGTGATTGGGTTAGGGTTTTGTTTGTTACTTCCACCTCTACTTGAGGTCTCTCCTAACTAAAAACACAAAAATGAACACTCGCATCTCAAGTAGCAAAGCTAAACCAGCCAAACCAAAATTACTAAACAACTCAACATTTTCTTTCCAAACATTCGTGGTATGTGTACCAACTTCTGCTACATGGAATATTTCCTCCACGATAAGTCTCCTGACATCCTAGCGATTTGCGTAAATAATCTTAACTTTTTTTCTGACATCTTGATTCTTTGCCAACTTCCTCTATTAAGGGTTACTTTATTGAACACATCCTTCTCGCTAGGGTGACTTCTGATGAATCAACTGAAAACTCAAACATGTGTGTTCCCAGCTTTTACTTCTAAAATCGGTTAGCTATCTTTTCTTTCTGTACTCTTCCCCTTCCTCTTCCGATTACTCATTGCTAGACAGTATCTCCTACAATATAGATAAGGCTACTTCCTCCCACACGTTTGCCAACATATTTGCGTTCGGTGATGTTTAATACCCATCATGTTTAGTAGTTGAAAAACTGTCCCTGATCTTGCTGGCATCTATACTATGAACTTTGCATTTACTCAATATCTTACGCAAGTGGTGGATTTCCCCGTGCGCTTCCCCAGCATCCCTACAAAACACGCCGTTCTGCTAGATCTCTGCTTTACCTCAATCCTTAGCTTCTACCCTGCCTTTCAGCTTTTCTCTCTTGGAAACTCCGATCATTTTGTTGTTTCTATTTATATTTATATCTCTCTCCACTCCCCAGGAAAAATGAATCCGGTTAATTATTCAATGTTATTTAGTTTATGAACAAGATCAGGTAATATTGTTTGGCGATTCTATATTAATAAAGCATAATTAATATATCGAAAATATAATTATTTCTTTGTGCCAATACATTTAGAAAGGTATAATAATGTCATTAAGATATCTAGATGCACCAAGTTTCTGTAATGGAACCAGACTTGTAATTAAGAAAATGATTCCACACGTTATTGAAACAAACATTCTGTCAATATGTGCTAAATGAGAAGACGTTTTTATCCCAAGAATATCTTTGATCCCAACTCATGTAACAACCCCATTCAAGAAATTGCAGTTTTCAGTGAAACCAACTTTAGCAATGTTCATAAATAAAGCCCAATAATACATCCTCTTAATATCTAACATACACTTTGCAGGATAATGTTTTCCCCATACACAACATTATGTTGCTTGATCAAGAGTTAGAAGAAAAATAATCTTTCTTTTCATTCCATTGGGAAAAACAAAAAACAAAAAACATTGTTTAAAAAGAAGTTCGTTCATGAAGATGTCTCAATGATCATTTTCAATTTTGTTGGCGGTTTTTCTGTTCTCGTATTAAAATCATTTAAGGAAACAGAATTTCAGTTGCTGTGTTTCGGACTATTGTCTTTATTATAACTGCCATGTTTACGACGTTTCCAAGCCTTACCCGATCCAATTCCGAAGTCTATTGTTTATGTTCAAAAATTCAGCATCTCCATCACGTCATCTAGTGGAATACTAGTGCGTTTTCCTAGAGGTGTGTCCGAGGCCAGTCTGTCTCTGACTACCGATAGTGCCTTCACCGTGGGTACCTTAGTGAACAGACTCACCACATCTATGCTCACCATCTGGTGGCATTTGCTGGAAGCTTCTTTGATAAGTTCCACTAAGTGGGTGGAGTTTCGAACATATGATGATGACTTTCCTGTTAGTGGGTCATTTATATCTACAAGAAAGCGACTCAGAAGATGGCACACTGAGCCTTGGCTGCTAACAATCAGCCTGAGCGGATACCGTATTTGTGAATCTTAGGTAGACCATACACGTAAGGTAGCTTTCTATAGCATTGAGACAACTGCATGTATGTATTAGGCTAGAATTGATCCTTGTACTTCATTAGGATCTATGACAACTGTCTTTCTGTTTTTAATGTGGAGTCTTTCTTTACCTTGCTATAGGTACCACTTCTAATGAGTTCTTCCAGTTTTCTCAGTATATTCTTTTTTTGTCCGTCACTACAGTTGCATTGCCTTTGTCATCTGATAGTATGATGATATTCTCATTCCTCTGTAGGATCCTAGTTGTCAGCCTCTTCTCTTTTGTGATGTTTGGTTTGGGTGGCTTGGCTTTTTCCCATGTCTATCTCTCTTCCCATTTTAGTTTATCCGCCTGAAGGATGTTCAACACTATTTGCTCGATAAGGGCAATGATGTCTAGGTATGGTATCTGCCTGATGGTCCTTACAAATTTGAGACTCTTGTTCAGCACTGACTCTTCAGAAGCACTCAGCTGAAATTGACTGATGTTGACAACTGCCTTCACTGTGGGGTGATGGACCTCATGTGTCTCCTTTAGATCTTTTAATCTATTTTATTTCTGTATTTGGCGGACCTTGAATGCATCGAATTCTTGCATGAAAGTTATTTCCAGCTCGTGCTGAATTCTTTTTTAGTCTTCTCTATCACTGATCCTGTTGAGGAAGGCCTCGAGCTTCTGTGAGATATCGGAGAGTCATTTTAGTTTCATCCATTGGTTGTACTGGTTATAAAGAAGTTTATAAAATGATTACATCTTTATGTAATTTCATGTCAAGCAAAGTCGGATACATCTGCTAGTGTACAGTAAATGTCTCACTGCTTCTTGCTTTCCTGCTTATTGGAAATCTTTTGTCGTTTCAGCTTTTAAGAACTCGGGTAAACATGCAAACTATTGGCGTATTAGATTTCTACTTCGTTTTGGTAAACTATTAGCGGCCTTGATCAATACTGAATAGTTTAATCATCACACACCACAGGGACTTCTTTTAAACAAACAATATGATAATACTTAAACAAATTCTTCTTAATAAATTTTCAAAACAAAATGCTTCGACATAAGATTTTCCGTATAAATGTCTGCTTTATATTGTCTTTGCAAACATAAATATATGTATATTTATTTTTAATGGAAATACATTTTAAATATCAAACAAATGAATTAAAAAAATATATACATGTTGTGGGATCACCCCTTTGTACATAATAATGGACTCAACTGAGTGTACATATAATCCTGCCATAAGAGAACGGCAGTTGGTCATCTGAGATTTTGGTTGAGTTGTAAGTTGTAAGGTGAGAGTTGTTCAGTTAGAGTTGGATCTGGAATCACATTTTTTAGTTGCAGTGGCTCTAAGCTCCACTCAGCTAGAATCAGTTACCCGGACTTACTTTTCACTTCAAGACTGTATATATTATTTCTACTAATAGTATTCTTGAATTGACTAACCCGCCTTCCAGTTTGTATATTACGTTCAATATAACTTACATTTTCTATCTCCTTACCTGTTTTTGCTATTTATTATTTTGTGCGGTTTCTCACCTGGAATCCGCAACAATATATATATGAATATATATAAGTCTAATTTATATTTGTGGAATAGCTATTTCTATAGGTTCTAACAAACCGCGTTATCAACACCAGCCGGACGGAAAATTTACAAATGAAATATATATGAAATAAACATCTGCTCTGTAAATTAGATTTGTATCGAGTTCTCTGTTGCATCAGATTTAAAATTTAACCTAATGTTACTTGGGTCCACTGGGATTATTTACCAAATCTTCTTCTGGGTTTATTATCGCTTTCCCTCCCTCTCTCTCTCTCTCTCTCTCTCTCTCTATATATATATATTTTCTAAACATGTACTGTTAAACATTAGAGACAATGAATGTCCACCATGTCCAACCATGAGCCGTTCCAAGCATCGCATTTTGGCCTTAAAATAAAAACAAAAATTTTCCAACATTTGGATACTTTTTATTAAGTTGGTTCTAAGCATTCGGCTGACATTGGAACGGCTCATGGTTGGACATGGTCGACATTCATTGTCTCTTTTGTTTAACAGTATATGTTTAGAAAATGATCTGCTGCCTCGATACACTATATATATATATATATATATATATATATATATATATATATATATGATAAAAATATGGTTTTAATGTATGCTATATTTATGAGTCAAAGGCTCAATACCAGGAATATATGGTGCATAAATATATATAATAAACAAATATACAATAGTATGTAATCACAAAAAAGGTCACTGAGGTCAAAACGTAGCGGCGACATTCTCCTTCAGGTGTATACACAATATTCAGCGCTATTTACCTAGTTTAAGCATGAAATAAACTGTGGCCAGTTGATGACGACCTCCTTGCCTCTGTTATAAACAGATATTTAAACAGGCTTAACATGACTATAAAATCATTTATATAATTATGTATCTCTGGACATAAATGTAAAATAAATATTTAAGTGTATAAATTTTCCTTTTCACGCCTTTAGTAAGTGTATATATTTGGTGTCCAGGAAAAAATATCCCGGAAATTAGTTTGCATTTATCGGTGTAGATACGATAAGCTGCCAGTACACCTTCATATGTATTCTTACACGCGTGGTGTGGATGTGTGTTTGTGTGAGTTCGTGCGTGTTTGTTTATGTGCGCCTGTGTGCGCGCGTACTTCGAGCCGATGTGTAAGTGAAGATGATCGAGTGGCCACTGTCCGGACTATTAATTCTTGGGTTGGGATCATTGAAGTGTCTTTAATGCGATGCCGCTTAATATATTTTAGAAAACAAAAAATGATCGACGCAAAATTTGCCCACGGACACAGCAACAACTTTACACTTAATAGCATAGCGCAACCTCAGAATGTGACTCAGTATTTACCCGAGCCTCCTCACAAAGGCAGGATGTGGCACAAGGCCGATTGCACCGTGGTGCATTCCGGGTGTGTACACTCGGGCAAAAAATCCTCGTAGACCTCGCGTACGCGGGGTCGGGCTCTTATCTATTTCCTCCGCAGAGTTTCGTCTGGGTTCCTGTTCGCCCGATGGCATAGAATTTACAAGGTCAGAACTTTGAAAAAACAGGATGGGACTCAAAATTACTATATTCGCACGAGTTCTCTTATACACATCTCAATACAACCTTACTAAAAAGAGCAATTTTTCTTCTTCCGTTTTTCTGTAAAGCTTTCACGGTCATGAGTCTTTTGAATAGCAATTAATTTTATTACAAGTGAGATTTGACCTTTTCTATCTTAGATTAATTCTATTTATACGAAAATTATCATCGTTTTCTTTGATTTTTTTTTCATTTTTTGTTCAAATTTATTTTCTTTTTTCACTCACATTCTTGAGCAATAATGATTGAGCATATGCCAAACCAAAATTTATTCTGTGTACTTAAGAGCGCGAATCTCTAACATTTTGGGTACGTTAAGTCGATTAGCAGCCGACATAGCACGATTATAACCTTCAGTGCGAAAGCTACTCCCCAACACATATATTTAACCTATTTATATATATATATATATATATATATATATATATATATATACGCTCTCGCATCCTGATTGAGCACTCTGGAAGAATGGTAGACGTTGAAAAACAATAGCTACTCTGGCATCTACGCATCGTTCATTCAGCAATGAATTAGAACACTCTCAGCTATTGGCCGTGTATAATGATAATATACACGCTAAAATCTGCCTCCTTCTACCGAGCACCCGTAGCTCAGAGGTAGAATTGCCGACTGACGCCAATTCGGTCGGGTTTCAATCCTGGGTAAAAAGCAATCGGCTGTCTAACCGTACTGATGAACTGTGATACAGCAAAACATCTGTCTGCAGATGACTATATATATATATATATATATATATATATATATATGTATTATAAAATTTATACCATAAGTATGTTATAACATAGACAGAAGTATCCCGTTTTATTACAAAAATATGACCTATTTTTTCTTATCTATATATATATATATATATATATATATATATAAAGGAAGATACTGATTTGAAAACAAGGTGATGATAATCTGTTTAATTGTTGAACGCAAACTTCGTGGCGTTCAAGAATGAAACATACTGTCAGCATTTGGCGTTTCTTTATTGTTCATTTATATATTTACATACGCTGTATCTCTGATATTAATAACTTTTGCCTAAAAATGTAGCAAATTTAAAGTATATTTTATCACGCACACATCTATCTAGATATATACATAGAGTTGTTCTTCTCCCAGACATAAAAGGCTACATGATTCACTCTGTCCTGCTATTTATCCATAGCTTGGGAGATAAAATGTAGATGAATACCTTTTTATACATTCTGCTCTATTTTTTATTGCTTTTCATATAACTAATGCTCAATCTACATTTTTTTTTGTTCAGTCTGCTATTTTCTCTCTTGTTTATTGTTTCTGATAATTTTGATTTGACCACCTCTTAATAATGATTCAGTTTCTTTCTTCAGGTGTTCTATTCACACTCAGGTTCTTATAATTTCATCTAAAATATATTTTGCTTGTTACATGAAGTGATTTTACATTTATCTCTTCTTTAAAACCGCCACTATTTTTCTAAAAGTTTTTTTTTCTATCAATTTCCCGTCTGTGAAACTCCTTTCTGTATATTTCTTTCCCTGATAGCTACAATCTCCATAAATTTAAATGCAACGTCAGCTGCTATTTTCTATCTCTTTAAATTTCATCCACCTCCTTAACTCCCATCTACCTCTGTAAATACCATCCTTTCCTTATCTTTTTTTCGGCATTCCCTGTACCCTGTTAGCTTTTTGGTTTTATCTGGTACAGGGTAAATTTTCTTGCTTATTTTTCCGGTTTTATTAATAAAATATATTTTTGTCTTTCAAATGCCAAATACTAATTAAATTTCTCAGATCATTTTAAGTACTGAAATGTCTGTGTCATTTTAAGTGAGCATTTGATTTTGAAAGCAGCTGAGTTCATTTTTGTGTATTTTCTATCTAGAGATCGGTTAATTATACTATGGTTATTCTTTCTCATTTTAATAATTATCTCTTGCTAACCGCTAAGATGATGTCGGTTTTACCTTGGCGGAGGTTTGCGATTTTTGACTGCTCTTTCTTGTTGACTAATTTTTTATGATCCTCTACTCATCATAACTTGTATAATTTGCAAATAATATGTTAGCAGAATCGACGTTGTCATCAAGTTTAAAAAAGTACTCTTTAAATTTCATACATAATCCATGGACATCATTTCTTAAGTTCGAAATGTTATGAATTAACATCAACTTTCGTGCTTCATGTTTTAAATTTCTCGTCATTTTATTTTCCCTTATTTAAGCAATGCCTTGAATAACTCACAGTAAAGACAAACTAGATATATATTCATTCGACTTGAATATTTTTCTTGTTCTTCTCGTGTTTTCATTGCCGAACAATTCCGTTATTTTTTTATGTCTGATCATATTCGCTTTTAAAAAACTTTGGTTCTATAATTTTCTTTCCCTTTGAAAATCTTGATGATTTTCTGGTTGGTTACTGCCTTCTGTTTATTTCTTATATTTGAGCATTATTTGCCTTACACATTTTTATAATCCGAACTTCTTACATCAAATTTTTTCTGTGAGTTTTGTTTTTGACGAAATTATTAATGCCAGCTATTTACATAAATCTATGAAATCTTTTATTCAGATTTTATAAATAAGTATTTTAAAATAATTGCCCCTGCAACACATAAAGAAATATGGATATATTTACCATATGAAAATTACTATGAATTTTTAAGAAATATAATTGGTTGATTTGCTTCTTCTCAGTTTGGAACTCAGTTCTCCTATTCTCAGGAATGGATGTCACCCAAATCAAGAAAGTATGGGTGAGAGAGAACAAATGAATTTGAGCCATTTCCATGGGAAGAGAAAGAAATTGACTAGGTTTGAATTTGAACTCGGTTCATCGACTACTTTACACACCGATTTATTTATACAAGCAATAATTTCATCACTAATGAAGATGCGTTTTAAAATTGTCTTCATATTTCTATTTAGTGACAATTTGTTTCATTTTTCTGTTTTCATCTTAAAACTTTCGTATGTTCAAATAACACTCTTACCACCTAAAATCGTCAAAGTCAATTAAATTTCCAATATTTTAAGAGCTTCGCTCAGACATTTCTTTCTGCTTTATCTTCTATTGGTTGCGGCCATTACTAAGATAACAATATTGTGATGAACGTTTATGGTAGAGGTGAAGATGTCAGCTTTCAGACGGTGTTCGTCTTTCGTATTTCTCATTATTACTCTTGTCAATTCTTAAGGTTTTATCGGATGAGACTTTATTCATAATAGTACCGCTGTATTCTATTCATAAAGTATACATATTCATTTGAGTATATTTGTTTTTTTTTCTTACATTCTTATGACGAAAAGAAAATTAATTAGTTCATATAAAATAAAAATGTAAGGATGGTGCAAATAAAAGCTAATATATATCGACATATCAATCAATCTTTCTCTCTCTCTCTCTTATAATTACTATATATATATATATATAGATAGATAGATAGTTAAATAAAATAAAGACAGGAGGAAAACTGTATTTTAAATCGCCTACGAGATGAGCTTTATTCTAAATTACGTATGTATAAACAAACAGTGTTGGCAACCACAAAGACGCTCACAAATCATTTCAAAAGATTAACAGAATATTTTAGTTTTTAGAATTTCTTCATGTGTAGTGCAAAGTCACGAGATATTAAAATGGAAGGAATTTGAAAGTTTTTTATTTTTTGAAAACTTTATTTTTGCTTCAGGTATCCTCCGACATTTTTATTGAGTTTTTTTATCCCCTTTGTGGCATTGATCAGCTCCTTTATGATACCTGAAAACATCCTTAAACCAAAAGAAAATAATGCACTATACACTGGAAAAGAAAAGTGAAAGGGCATCTACTTTTTTTGCTTCTTCTTAGTATTATTTCTGTTTTTTTTTTCTTTTTATAATACAACGTCAGAGAAACTTCTGTAATGTCTAAAAAGTTCGTTTCTTTTTCTTTTCTTTTCGGAAAACACTCACAAGAAAGTTTCTATAATGTTCAACAGTTTTTTATTTTCTTTTGTTATCTTCTTTTCTTTTAGAAAGACACACACTAAAGAAAATTTTATACAGTTCAAAAGTTCATTTTTTTCTGTTTTTATTTCTTTCGTTCGAATCGTATAACCCTCATAGACATTCCGATTCACGACTATAATATCGTAAAGTGTGATTGCGTCCCGAATTTTTGAATTGACATAGGGTAAATGACCTTCGCATACAGCATATGTACCTCTGCTCAAGTTTCACATCACACATGAAACTTAAAATTTCAACCATAACATGATTGAACGAAGAATCTGTCATTATTTGTAGTGCATGTCTTTTAAATCATGCCTAAGAAAAAAGACCAACAAAGACAACCAAACGAGAGGAAACAAAACAAAACGAAGTAAAGCCTATTTAAATATCTGATCGTATCTGATGATGCTGGCATACATTTCATTTAAAGAATTAGAGTTCTAAGATACCAACCAAGTCTAAAAATAGACCCCTTCCTTCTAAATACCACAAAACTCAACGTTTTTCCCATAGACTGCAGGAATTACGTACAATATCACAAGGAAGCTAATCCAATCCCGTTCCTCAAGCGCCATTCTCTTCTCCAACCTCTTAATTTACAACAGATTTGCTGAATCATGTCTAACTTTCTTTTCTTCCTGTGGTACTTATAATGCTTCAACTTAACCTCAAAGAACTTAACTATCCCGGTTTTCCTTTAGTTATTTTTTATCAAAGCAGCAATAGAAGCCAATTTCAATGACGGCTTTCACCTGACTAAAATTCCTTGGGAACGAAACTGAACTTAACGACTGAGTCCAAAATTATTTTCACGTTTTACAACGAATTCTCTGTTTCTCCTATCCCATTTCCTCATCTACTCCCTCGGAAAAAAAAACGCAACTTCTATCTTCACGATCAGACTTTGCACAAATCTGCAAAAAGTATGCTATTCTAGTCTTAGTTTTTGTTTCAACTTGCAGCTGTTTTTGCTTCTAAAAATCACTAGAGCAGAGTTCAGACAATAGAGACGAAAAGTCACCTACCTGTCGTGGATGTCTTATCACAATCGGCTAGATTTTTCTTGCTGCGGTAACCAGGGTCGATCAATCTTCTTTTTTCTCAAAAAATAAATAAATAAACATAAGAAGCTAGACACAACGCACCAAAACGATTAATGTTATATACTGCATACACCTGGTAACCAATTCGACGAAGATTAAAGCTTGAATCAAAATTGACGATCATCTCAGCTTTGCTGATAAAAACTCCAACACAGATATATAAATATATACAATAAATTTTTATTCGTTTTTCAGTGACTTACTTTGTATAGACCAGAGGTTGGTCGGAGGTAGGTACGCGGACACACAAAGGACAGTTGGCTGCTGCGTTTATCTTCCCTTCTCTTTTGTCTCTGATCTGAAGTGACTTCACCTCCCCCTTTTATAGGCCAGCTTGATTTGACACGGGATGCTTCCGCTGCATTTTGTTATATTTCGAGTGCTTATTTTCTTAATCTGAAAACCTCTTCCTTGAAACCAAGCCCAGCCTTCACTAGGTACTTTTTTACACAGTATATATTGTTTTTTCAACATAGTTACATTTTTGTCAACGCACGTAACTTAGTGTTTCACGATTAATAATAAGGATAGAAAAGTATACAATGAAATCTTCGTGTTTTAATTTGAGAGAACATTGCAGCCAAATAATACCTATTCATTTATTTATCTATGGCCTTTCTTTCTTGCTTTCTTTCTTTTTAAATACAAAAATGTCTTCTGTAAATTAATAAATGATCGCATTACACGTTCAAATATGGGTGTAACATGGTGAAATCTTCAGACTATAATTTCAGTAAAAATTGTCAAATGAAGAATAAAATTCTATCTATCTATTTTTTTATCATTTTAATCAAGCAGGGCAATAAAGCTATTAAAATGTAAGAATGCTATTTAGTTCAAAATAAGCTACATAAGATTATTGAGCAGAAAATACAATAAAATAATATATTCCCAAAAGACAGAAGATAACCAGTGATGTTGCATTTATATATTTTAAAATCACAGTTGATAGAAAAGCAAATAGTCAAGAGATTTCCACAGCGAAAAGTGTATAAGAAGAAACATATGTTAACATAAATTTATGGTTACATCTAACAATTTCATCAATAAAATGATGAGAGCAAATGGCAATTTAGTACTTCGCATAAATTCGTAAATTTTGGTGTATCAAAAACGATACCTCATAATAGACATTTTCATATAATATTCGTAGAAAAAGACGCAGAGTTACATCATTATGTCGTTTGGAAAGTGACAGAATCAGAGATACCAGGTGAGGACTTATAACCTTGCATATTCTTGTTTAGATTTTGTTAAGAATATGGGAATACACAGTGGTATTTATACAAATTTATGTATAATAGAAGATAGATGCATTAATCTATCGCTTTGTATACATACTTGTTTTCTGAAAATTACTAATGGTTTACATTACACGTGCTGTTATATATGTATAACTATACGCAGTTACACGCATAAATATGTGGCAAAAACCACCACGCTTATGTGATAAGCAACAACTATTGCGAAATATTTGTGTATTTGTATATTATTAGTTTTTGAAACCCACTTCTTGTAAGATTATTTATACGTCCACATATATAAAATAAGTAGACCTGACTTCTACACTCAGAAGAAAAAACAACGGAAAGAAACATTTATTATTTTACTTTGACTTGCAAAGTCTTACACAAAATAAACAAAACTTTAAATATCAAGAGAGAGAGAGAGAGAGAGAGAGAGAGAGAAAGAGAGAAAGAGAAAAAAAGTAATGTATCCAAATAATAGAAAAGAATGGACAAAGAACAATCTATTGATAAACAGACGAAATATAGTAATGAATGCACTGTGGATGAACGAGATGGAATTATTAACAAAAAAGACCTGAGATAAAAAGGAAAAAATATGATGTGAAAAAGAAAATAGTTTTAAAAAAATGCTGATTCTAAGAAATCAAAAAGGTCAGAATGTGAAGCAATATATATATATATATATATAATTTTCTCCATAGATTAAGAGAAAAAAGAGAAAAACAAATAATTGAAGTTGGAAGAGTTGCAGGGATGGAGATGTGCGATCGGTTTCTCATGTTTACGTGTCATTGTTGGTACAAATAAGACAGACTTAATCTCACCAGCAAAATATAAATAAAACTGGTGCCCGTTTCTCAACTTCTTCGCCAAGTATTGTCGGATTTGAATGTCGTCGGAAGTCACAACGATCAAATGTCTCCTCTGTGAAAAGATAAAATAACTGTCCTTGTGAAAAAAACGCTTTTACAGAAATTACTAAGTTGTGATGGTAGCACGTACTTCTTACCTTTTCCACTCACACAAAGTTCGTACATAAAGCAAATATATATCTACGCATACATAGTGTTATTTAGTTAACCTGATTTAGTCTTAAATAAAGCCACAGTCCAACAGTACCAGAATGTCACGAACTTTCCTTACAAATGGACAGTTATACATATATATTTAGTTCGTTTAATAATTTCACTGCAGGCAGGTAATCATACTACTAAAGAGGCGAAACACACACACACACAGAGGGAGAGAATAAGACATAAGGTCGATGGGAAAGAGACTGAATCCAGATGTCAGGTCAGATCCGATTAAATAAGACCTTTTTTTAGATTTTTGAAAATCTCGAGATATATACTCGGTGTACCAGATCAGATATTGCAGCAATATTCAATAGATGGATGAATAGTAGATTTATAAATGTTTAAGATGGATTCTGATAAGAAAATATTTCTGGTACGAAAGTGAACCAATTTTATTAAGAGCAGAGGTAACAATTGATTCAATACAATTACCCTGCTTCTTGTCAGTGGGAAATGTAAGATGAACTTTAAATTAAACAGACAAAAGGCCAGATGTTAAGGTTACTATGTACAGGTTAAGCTTGTCTCGAAGCAGTTAAGGAAGTAGACGTTTTGCAGGAATCAATGATTCTTTTTGAAAATTACGCGCAGTTTTTTTCAGCATAACTATGAATTTCATATAATTTTTTCATCCCAAAATATATGTAAATTGCATGATTGAATCTCAACATGAAAATACATTAATATTGTATTGAACAGTTTTGCCCTACTGAATAAAAGCTATATAATGTGCTTATGTATATTTTCTTAATACACAATTCTGTTTTACTCTAACATTCTAATTATGGTGTTATTTTATAATAGTCGTATAAAACTACGCCGTTACTTTACCCTGACCGTAAAAAAATTACGCTGTTATTATATACTGACCATATAAAATTACGCTGTTTTTACACTCACCGTATAAAATTATTCCATGGTAATCTGTTACATGAGATTTCTATTGCCAGAAATAACAAAACTAGATTTATTTCAGCTTTGGAAGTCCGTGGATCTATTGTTTTAAAGACTATTTCTAAGAGAATACGGTCCTATCATACTGAAACACCAAGTTCTCGGACGATCGCCGAAGTTATGCAACGTCGAGTCTGGTACCAACAATGATGGGTGACCACTTGGAAATAGCAGGTGCTTTAAGCTTGGATGCGCGGTTGGTGTAATGAATACGTCTTTGAAAATCAAAACGTCGAGTTCTAATATCAATCAGGTTTCTTATATTCTCTTATACGCAAATACCCTTGGGAAACAGCACGAACCTGCGTCTTTCCCCCCAGGTTATAGATTAATTAATAAAACTTGTATCAGTAAATTATTATTTCCAAAGGATTCTTACAATTTAAAAGTATTCACGCCTTAAATAAGCTGTAAAAGTGTGATACTCCGTACAAACAAATCAATGAAGCAAATAAGCGAATCACCGGAAACACGACCACAGGGTCTACAGTCTCATGGGCGGTGAATCCTAACACCTTTTCTCACATTTTGCTTTTAATGAATATAAAACCCTAATACGGATTGAATTCTCAGTATAATTATTTATGGTCAGAGAAATAATCTTGTTAAATATTTGGTATCAATAATTTTATATATATATATATATATATATATATATATATATATAATTTATATTAACAATAATATTTTTATATTCGTGGTAATATAGATAATTATACATTATATATATATATATATATATATATATATATATATATATAAATCTAGGCGATTTGAATTTAGACAAGGCGCAGTGACGATGTTTATCTACAATTCTAAGCGTAATACCTCTCGATATAAAAAATGATTACATTCCATGTGCATACACTCTCGATCTAAGAACTGGCACGTTTTTCAATAGATCCTACTGCTCAAGACAACCATAAAATGTGTGCCTGAAAAAAGAAAAAGAAGGCTGTCATATAAATCATAAATTCGTCAGACTCCGAAACAAATAAACTGAAGCGGTTTTCCAAGAAAGTTTCAAGCTTAGATGGAATCCGACACTTGTCAAAAGGAATCTTCCTCTTGTTATCCTCTGGGAACATATCATATCCACTATCTTAGAGACATTGTCTGTAGATTTGAAGAAAACAATAACAACGTTTAGAAATTTCTCTCTTTGGTTTTTTAGGCCCATATCCTCAAAGTATTTCCCTAGGCATGTAACATTCACTTGGACTTACAAAATTAATGTTGGTCCAACAATTTAGACAGCTGAACTGTACCTATATCAAAGATCAAAATGCTTTCTACTAAAAGCTAAAAATATACGACATTTGTTATTTTTAAAATTCATGTCGCTTCTTAAAGTAAGAGATATAAATAAATGTATATTATAGAAAAATACACTTTCTTTGGTGAGATTACTTATGTTGTCTTTTTGAGAATCGATCGCTACATATATTTAAAAATATACAATAAAATGGAAAAGGCAGTGCTTGCATACACAGCCTAGAACTGGGCATCATATGCTTATTTTGAATATAGGAATATATTTTTCTGAATATTCAGTATTAAAAATTGTGGGATTAGTGGTTTTGTCTAAGACCTTCTGCCAGAAATAAAATAGGACTATACAGAATAGATAATATGAAAAAATAATAAAATGTTAAAGAATCTTTTAAAAAAATCTTTTGTATTTATTTACAAAAGTCAAGTCTGAAGCTGGGCTTACTGTGCACCACTGAAGATGAAACATTTCTCCGTTCGTACGCAGTCATTGATGACGTAAGAATAGATTCACGATTTATTTATATGGTGAATAGGGCCTAAAAATGATTTTTTTTTTCTGATCCTGACAAGTGGTGTGGTGGTAGGAAAGTTTAATGAATATTAACTTTGCAAAAACTTTTTTCTGCATTAGTTTTAAGTGGGTCAGAAGATTTAAATAGTATCAGAAACTTTACGTTCAAATCCTGTTGATTATAAGTAGCATATGTTTACTTTTGTGACTGCAAAATATAACTTGTAAAAAATATAAATAAAAAAATTCATCAATTGCTTAAGTATAAATCATTGACTATAATGTGCTTATACACTACGTTTTGATTCTTATATTTTAGCCGTTAGAAACAGTTATGGATGGCTTAAATCAATAAGACAGGACATAAAAAATATTTTGTATAAAGGGATAAAATAAGGGAACAAAGAGTGTAAATAATTTCTGAATTAACCAGTGTTGTTTCCATAGAATATCCATGCGGTGTCTATAAAACTGGTATTAAATGTACGCCGTTGAAGTTAACCTATCTTGCTACTTCTTTTGGCTCGGATATTTCTTGACTTTCTATGTTAAATCTGATTTTTAATTTAATAAAAAAAATTGTCATCAAATAAAAAGACCTTCGTGGAGATTAAACGAACTTCTACGCTGGAAATAAGAACAGTGTGAGAAAAGGCATTCATTTCCGTTCATTCGTAGATGCAAGGCCCATTTGAGACAGTCACACGGAGAAACAAGCTAACTGGCGAGATAATAAAAAAATGACCTCATTGGAATTTAAGAGTAAAAAGCATGTAAAATATTGAATTGATAGCAGTCTAGTGAAAACAAAATTTCCGAATTAAAGTGAACAATAGTGAGAAGGCACACATTCCTAAGTTTCGCTTTATATATTCAATGGAAACTCAGTAAACCAAAGTTGGAATATTTATATTTATTCAACAGTTATATATATATATATATATATATATATATATATATATATATATATTGTGTGTATTTTGGCAGCATTTTTTCATTAATGCAGGTTTCATTGAATAATATAGACAAGTTTTGTCTATTAATTTTGTGTAGGATCCGTTCATACCGTCTGATATACTTGATGGTGATGTCGTTAAAAGACAACACAATTTGCCTTTTCACAAGGCTCCATTTATATTTCAAGGTGGTGATGGTGTGTTGGGCTGCTGGATCATGTAATTTAAATTGTGTGTATTTTGGCAGCATTTTTTCATTAATGCAGGTTTCATTGAATAATATAGACAAGTTTTGTCTATTAATTTTGTGTAGGATCCGTTCATACCGTCTGATATACTTGATGGTGATGTCGTTAAAAGACAACACAATTTGCCTTTTCACAAGGCTCCATTTATATTTCAAGGTGGTGATGGTGTGTTGGGCTGCTGGATCATGTAATTTAAATTGTGTGTATTTTGGCAGCATTTTTTCATTAATGCAGGTTTCATTGAATAATATAGACAAGTTTTGTCTATTAATTTTGTGTAGGATCCGTTCATACCGTCTGATATACTTGATGGTGATGTCGTTAAAAGACAACACAATTTGCCTTTTCACAAGGCTCCATTATTATCCATACACACAACACACCATCACCACCTTGAAATATAAATGGAGCCTTGTGAAAAGGCAAATTGTGTTGTCTTTTAACGACATCACCATCAAGTATATCAGACGGTATGAACGGATCCTACACAAAATTAATAGACAAAACTTGTCTATATTATTCAATGAAACCTGCATTAATATATATATATATATACATATATATATATATATATAATACAATATATATATATATATATATATATATATATATACATACATATATACATACATACATACATATATATATATATATATGTATGTATGTATGTATATATATATATATATATATATATATATATATATATATATATATATATATATATATATGAAATCATTATTAATAAAAGAAAGTCAACACTCAATTATATCAACTATAAAGAAGCCCACAAAGTTACTAAGTATGAAAAAAAACCTTCCTAAAACTCAAGATACATACACAAAACAATCCATGCATAGAGTTAAAAGTATAAAAATACAATCATCTTTGATAATGGCTCAAAGTATAGCCGAAAGTGTTAGAACATGTAAATCATTTCAACAATATTTACATAATTTATGTCCAGAAGTAGAAAATTAAATGAATTAAAGAAATATCAAATAAAGATCTGTATACATTAAATGGATATGTCTGTGTGTTTGTGCGTCGCCATTCTAACAAGCCCTACTCATCTGAAACCCTTTGTCTGATTTCAAACAAAATTGGGTCACTTGTCGATCATGACATGAACCTTTGCTGTACGGAAAAATGTTTTGATTCGATTTACAGGGTACGGCATAAATCAGTGAAACGCTTAGAATTTACGAACAGTTTTCCTCACAGACGCCTTATGTAAATTCAACCAAAATCGGGTAAATTGTAGATCAAGTTCTGTACCCTTGATGTACGCAAGGCTTTTCGAATCAATGTACAGGGTTCGTCAAAAATCAACGACAAACATAATTTTGGGTGGTCTTTTCTGTACTTTTATGCATTTTACCAAGACTCTTCACTCAAACTCAACAAAAATCAAATCACTGGTAGATCAAGGTCTGATATCTTGATAAACGAACAAAAATTCCAATTAACAAACAGGGTTCGGTAAAGAATAAGGAAAATGTTGCTTTTCGAGATTGTTTATTTCGCCAAAACGTTTAGTTGTATTCCAACAAAATTGTTTTTTTTTGTAACTTCTACTATAGCATATACCGTAACAATTTCACTTATTTTACAAGGTGTCACCCTCTCCGTCGTTGCAGGGACAATGCATCCACATTTCTACTTTACAACGTCATCGCATAATATTACAGGCTCCCGTCTTAGTTCTCCTACTGGAACATACATCATTCCCGTTTATTGGCAAAATTGACTAAGCATAAATCCCGTTTTACAAATACAACAAAAACAAAACTTACTTCGCATTTTTTGGCGTCACAGCAACCTCATACTGGAGCTTTTCGAAGAAGGACTTGACCTTATCATTTTAACAAACTTAAAAAAACAAGCAGCGCCGCTCTATACAGCTAATATATATATATATATATATATATATATATATATATATATATATATATATATAGTATTGTGCAAAAGTATTAGGACAAGAACTATTTTATCTTTTATGAGGTATCAAAATAAAGTTCAAAATCACCACTGTCCTAACACAGTATTAGGACAGAATTGGTTTTCTTAAAAACCTCACTAAAATTCAAATACAGGGTGAAAAGCCAAGTAAATTGCTAATAAATATTGATTATTTAAAACTAGGTGTAAAAGAAATGTATCAAAAATAAGTTATATTTAATTTTTCATATTTTGTTTTAAATATCTTATTTTGAAACTACTCATTATTCTATTATCCTTGGATATGACTGACTTTTTTTTTATCCCTCTCAAAAATTGAGCTGTAAATAGAGTCAACATAGTTTAAAGGTTCCTTTTTATAATTTATTTTGATAATAATTAGCTGCTTGATCTCGAGTAGTTCATGCAAGTGTTCTTTATTATTGAATTTGGCAAATAATTTGTTTTTTAAGCAGCACACAATGCCAAGGGTAGCAAAGCTAACAACTTCACAAAGAAGCAGAATAAAGGCTTTAAGAGACATTGGGTGGACGCTTAGAAGGATTGCAGCTGGCATCAAATGTTCCCCAAATACAGTGAAACACACCCTGGATAGAGAGAAAGAAACTGGGAACTTTGAAACAAAGAGGAATGGACGGCCAAGGAAACTATCTTATAAAAACATTAAATATCTACGATTAGCTAGCTTGAGAAGACAGCAACTGCATCCTAAAAATGAACAGATTTCTAGGTCTACAGTTACCAGAAGACTTTGTGAAAATGGATTGTATGCGAGAGTAGCGGTTTATTTATACTAGGCAGCTCTTGAATACGAAGACGACATATTTAATTTGAACTTGTTAGAGAAGTGATTATTGAAATGTACTATATCTAAAAATGATGATTCAGAAGGAGATAAAACAATAAAATAACAGTTTCTTTTCTGCACGCAAATATTTTCACAATAGTGTGTTGAGTCAAAATATTTCTGTATTTTCACTGATGATTTTTGATTATTTAAATCTCCAGGCTATATCGTTAACTTGGCGCAACTTGTCCAATTGATGCTGAATTGTTTATTCTTTATTTTCATACATTACTTATATTATTAAATATTTATTATTTACTTTACAGCTTTGACAAACTGAAATTATTTTTGGTAAAAAATTGAAATTAGTCATTTTGCGATACTTGTGAAGATGAAGACAGTGCAAGGGCAATCTCAAAAGCATGTAGAAGACTCAGGGTCTGTTAGCGAACGTATGACACAAACTAGTTCAGATGTTTGAAGAAAGGTGACTAGCTTCAAAAGTCAGGAATACACTCTGTTGGGAAGATGAGACCTTACTTGAAGTTTAACAGCAGGCAAACACAAAACTCTTACATTGACTCACAAAGCAGCCATTAATCGACACTATATGCTTGGCCATGTGAACAGAAGTTGTCAATTAATTTCTAGTGAACAGACCGATGAAAGGAGTCAACAACGTGTGAACATTTGCAAACAACTGCTGAAAACCTCTCATGTCTGTTTTGACTTTCGAATGGATCTATTTTCGTAATCTGAATAAGCTAACTCAGTGGTTTCAATTCGGCAGGGTTACAAAACCTGTTGTCAAACAGAAAAGATATTAACAAATGGTCGTATTAGTGAAATCTCGAGGGGATTTTTCACATTGGGTTTGTCTCTGATGATCATATTGTGAAAACTTAATTTTATACTCAACAGCTTCAGCGAGTATATATTAATATAATAAAATCCAATAGATTTTGTTAAAACTTTAAATTAAAAACTCTGATAAATTCGGATTTAACCGATCAAAATGAAAATTTATTAGAAAACATGAATTTCTTCATTCAAACATTTTTATATGAAAATAGACCCTTTAGCTTGAGAACAGTTAAGACTCTCTACAGCTTTCTTGTGAGCCTTAGCAGTGTTTCTCACTTCACGAAGCTTCCCACTCCTGATTCCACTATCTTCCTACACGAGCTTGTTGGGTAGGTAATCTGATGACTTATTTCTCTTGCCCTTGATATGCCCTGTGAGAGATTTTCGAAAACCTCGATTTTAATTATGATATTTCGCCTCTTTTTTTCTAATTTTAAGTTTTCATTTTGTTACCATATTCTTCCTGGTTGCTTAAGCGCGTCGGCCATGTAATTCACAGTACCCTTCTGTAGAACCATATTTCTATTGCCTCCAGTTTCTTTTTCTACTGAGAGGAGATTGTCTAGTGTTAACTACTACACAAGAAAATTGATATCTCATGGCAATTTAGCACTTTTTCCTTTTTTCTCTAACGAAGATTTTCTGTTTCTTAATAATTTGTTTAGTCTTCGACATTTATTTATCGCTAATTCAATGTATGTTCAGGTTTCAGTGTCGCATTTTTCATACTCTGTTAAAATATGTTCAAGATATTTAAACTTCTCTGCATTTTACACTAAATAATAATAAATTTCGTAATATTGTGTTTTGCAGCTTATATCTTTTACATGTATTTATTTAAAAGAATTATTATACTTTCCGTAAGAAAAATAGCACCACCTTAACAAATTTGATACTCTAAGTTGAAACTCCCACGTTGTATTTTTTGTTCTAGCAATGACTATCAATTTTATTGCGAAAACATTGTCTGTTAACGTGTTAATAAATGAATTAAAAGATTTAGGGAAGTTTTACGAGGTTTATAGTTTCATAGTTTATTTAAATTTTTCTAAATAGACTTGTTTAGGGAAGATATTTAATATGATTTCACCTGGATGTTCCATTTTGTTTGTTTCAGAAAGCGTTCTTTTAAATAAAAAAGTTGAACATAACTATAATGAAGTTTTCTTCAGTTTTAATAACTGAACTTAGAAGCTTTTAACGTACTAGCAGTATAGCCCGGCGTTGTTCGGGTGTAATGAAAGCTTTAAAACTAATCCATGGTCCTGGAGCTCAGACTCTTTCGACTCTTGGCACGAAAGACTAAAAAGCAATAGTTGTTTCCAGTTAAAGCGAAACCGTAGACTGAAAGAGAATGAATAGATGTAAGTCAAATTTTGATTTCCTGGTATCAATATCAAATAAGTTTTTCGTCGTAAATTGAATTTTGAAGGTTAAATAAGTCCTCTGAGTAAATGGTATCATGGCTGAGACTAAAAACTACAATTATACCTACTTAGAGCCAAACCCGAAACAAAAACTAAAATAAAAGGGCTGAAAAAATAGACATATAGGCAGATAAACAGACACACACACACACGCAAACATCTTGCCTTATATAATTGATTTTCTGCACTATTGTAAGAACTGCAACATTGAAACTTGTGAATCTCGTTTCTTATGTCTTTGTCTATGATTATATCAAATTAAAATCGGACCATTCCTTCTATATCCCGATTTTTTCGATTGTCGATTTTCGATATTTATCAGGGGTACCTCGACACAAAACCAAGCTAAGAACACTTGCAGACGCTTATAGTACAACTGTGTAAATGTTCAAGAAAATCGGTTCAGCCGTTTCGGAGTCTATAGGTAACTGATACACACACACACACACACACACACAATGTTCCATTTATAAATAAGTTTAGATTAATATTTCATCAAGTAGATTAATTGAATGAGCGAGATAATGCGGTAGAAGATTGTTTTTATCAACATGTCTACCAATTTAGAAAAAATGCACAATGTTGTGAGGAGTGCAAAGGTTATCTCACCACACTTGAACAAGACATTTGCCTTATAGGGACAACTAGAGATTATCAAGATCATAAATATTGTGAAGCATGAAATTTTTTAAAAAGAATGTAAACCAAATGTCGTACGGCAGTTTTTAAAGAAATCTTTTTCGGCAAATACCGTTAATCACTTAAAATCAGCGGAAATTAGAGAGCAACTTTTTTCACATTTTCTTTCCAGAAAACAATAGGGCTGCATATTATACACCAGAATAAGGGCACTTTAACGTAGGGGTAATGATTTTGCGTTGTGGTGCAGTGAATATCGGCTTGGAACGAAAAATTGGGCAGTCGAGTTCGAATTCCACTTGAACTCCTTGCATTCACTTACGCGCAAATACTCTTGGGAAAGGTATTAGTTCGTCTCTTTCATCAAGTTATGGGTTAAAATACTGGAAATATTCGGTTCTATAACCTTGGTTGGCAAACAGTATACCTGAGAAAGTAATGGCGACCCACTGCGGGATAATCTTCTGTTCAGTCAGTCATGTCTCTTTCAAGACATGATTTTCTAGATCAAATACGCCTGAGCAGGGAATTCATTACTCATTCTGGGCCTCACATTCTTTCCTAGAAAAGTATTTGGTTGCTCCAATGTGGTGTAGATTTTAGCAACGTGAAATCAATTTTGACTGTGAAGACAGTTCTGTTATCTCTGTGTGTCCCATACTTTTGGCCTTGTATCTCGTCTAAGATACGCTTAGTAAATAACTTTCTATCAGAACTAAACATTAATTACTAGATTGATCAGAAAGGATGCGGAAATAAAACAACGGAGTTTGTTTGACAAGAAGGTCATGATCTCAGTCTGTTGGAATTTTTAAGGAGTACAGCATTTCGAGCTTGTTCCACACAGTCGTATCCCCAACGCTAAACTATATTGGCTCCAGCTAGATCGTTCATACGATAAAAGAAGAGGTATCCTGATCGAGGTCGGGGTTTGTTTTAGCAAGACAATGCAAGATCACACACTGCCAAGTTGACTAAGTTCAAACAAATGAATGGTGCTGAGATTTTTTTACATCTACTATTCAGTTCCAATGCAGATCCAAGTGACAATGGCCTACTCCGCTCAATGGTATACTTCAGCGATTCAACACTTTTAGCTTGTTTACAGATTTTTTTTTAATTTAAAGCCAGTAAACTGATTGCTTGCAGAAGGTCGTCGAAAATGATAAACTATTTGGAAAAATGAATGTTGGTGTTGTTCTAGAAAATTTTGTTGATTTCTTAAGTGAGCTCAGATTTTCTGGCCGACCTGCAGGTATTTTCATACATTGCCAAATTCGCCATATGTTTATCTGTAACGAGATTTATACATCTCCAATCAAACACTGTGCCATATCTTTAATTAGTAGTGAAGTCAGTTTCGCCAACGTAGAAAAATTTTGTTTCTTCTGCTTAGCTTATTCATACTGCATAGTATTTATATTTTGTCTGCAATGTATGCACGTTTGCTTTAAAAACATTTTGATTATATTTACATTAACTTTAGTCGGATTAATGACGTCATCTTTTGGTCATGTTGATCATCGTCTTTTTGTGGGTATCTGCCAATCCGAGTAAGCTTTTTGCGGATTTCTTATTTTAGCCACAATTTAATCCAAAAAAAGTAGACTGTATACGTTCTGCCGTCTATGATTGGATATATCTCAATTTGTTCTTAATACTTATTGTTCGTCATAGTTATTGGCCTAGAATTCGAACTTTTGACACCTGAGTCAATATCAAAGTAAATAAATAAATACAATTTCAAATAGAAAATAAAAATGCATATATTTTTTCTAAAATATTATCTAGGTATATAAATTTTTAGTTTTAGTCAATACATACGGGACAAAATGCTGAAAATATGTTAAATTTTGGTTAAATCTACAAATTCAAGATTCTTAGAAGATCGTCTAGAATTTTCTGCCATATAGGAGGACACATATCACGTAACAGTTCAGTAATCTTGTCTTGGTTTCTAACGCAGTTTTTTTTTCTGTTTTTTAATACACAGCTTATTTTGAGAATGCACATTCTTATTTCAGTGTCACACTTATCGTCTTCTGTTAAAACACTTCCTAGTTATTAAAATTTTTGTACTTGTTTGATTTTGTTTTTCTCGATTTATAATTTGCATTTTGGGATCAACCTTTTGCTGATAAATATGCATTCCGTTTTCTTGCCGAGGTTTATTCCTTTCTTTTCGCTTTCCTTCACTATGTTCTGTTGAAGTTTTTATAGTTTTCTTTCCTTATCTGCTCTCAGCACTGTGACATATGCATATCTTATGTTATTAAGATTATGGTTGCCAGCATTGAATCTTGGTATGACTTCTAATTCTTTCAGAAGCGTCTCGCTGTATAGGTTGAGCAAGTCCGGTGTGAAGATACATCCTTGTCTTACACCCTTTTCTATTCATGTATATCTGCTGATGTGCGTTGTGGTGCGGAAGGACAACTCGGGGAGCCGAGTTCGAATTCCAGTTGAATTCGTTGCATTCATCTATGCGCAAATACCCTTGGGAAAGGGTATAGAAAGGGTAAATCCGTCTATTCCTTCCAGTTATGGGTTAAATAACAGAACAGATTGGATTTTATAGCTTTGGCTGGCAACCAGTCTACCGCAGAAAGCAATGGCAACCTACTGCGGGATAATCTTCTGCCCAGTCAGTCATATCTCTTTCGAGACATGATTGTCTAAGCGTGTATCACGTATGGCATGTAACTGATATCTGCTGAACTCATCTTCTATTCACATGCGTCCGTTTTAATTCCTGCATAGGTTCTTTATTATTCCAAATTCTTTATTAATTTATCAAAAAGTTCAAAAACGTCTTTATTGTGTAATTTTCGAACGCCTTTGCATAATCGATGAAACATGTTCATGTACTTATGCATTTGTATTTGTTCTTCTGTAACATGTTCAGCATAAATATCACGTGTCTTGTTCCGGTGTCTTTGACGGACCCGCACTGTTCTTGTCCTATTTCCGGTCTGATTCTACAGCTCACTATCATCATTAGGATGATAACTTTTGGTATATGTTTCATGAGGCTGATTGTCTGATATAATAACAACCAATATAACAGTTACGAGATAAATATAAGACAACATTGCGAAATATCAGCATTGATTTCAAGTTTCGATGACTGGCTGGTAACAATGAACTTCGAGACCGATCTGTAAAATAAATGTATGTATCAAAAAGTAGTTATAATTATCAACAAAAATGCATTTTGTCTGCGATTGAATAGTTAAGATTTTCAGCTATTGTAAATTTAAGAAATTATTAAGATTGTCCTCTCTATAAATGCTTTTGTTCAAACTCTTGACAAAGCTAATATTTGAAGAAAATATTTTCGTGTTACACTTTTAACTTGTATTATCATAGTTACCTCCACCAAAAGAGGAAAAAAGATACGTACATTTTAAAATATGAAAAATATGACTTGGAGCTTTTATTTTTGTTTTCATTTCAAGCTAATAAATTAAATGTAATATTTCCAATAAGCAAATTACATAAGTGTATTCTAAAAACTAATTAAAAACTAATTTTAATTAACAATTTTTTCCAAAATAGCTGATTAGCGCCCTTGTTTAATTATCTTTTATTGAAATGTAATTATTTTTATTAAGAAAATCTTCCCTAAATAAAATATACTTTTCGGAAACTTGAGGGAACTTTGAGGAATATTAACTGTAGTCGTTTATGTCGTTCGTGAGTTTGGCAGCTTGGTGACGGATTGATATTTATTTTATGTTGTTTAACGAAAACTTTATTCACTAAAAGGTAATTGAATTACCGGGAGCGTCTTATATATGTAATATTTAAGTACTCAGTATTTTTTTTTTGCTCTAATAGTTGATTAGCGCCCTTATTTATATGTATTTCATAGCAATGTAATTCTCTTCATTAAAGCAATTCTCCATAAGTATCAGAAAAATAATTTTTTTAAATAACAGTTAATATTTATTTATATTGTTCGAGGTTTTGATAGTATGTTGATAGCTTGATATTCACCTAATGTTGATCTATCAGCGGCTTTAGACATTAAAAAATGACTGATTTAACGCGAGCGACTTATATAATTTTTAAGTACTCAGTAACTTTTAAAAATTAATAAAATATCCTCCGTAATCTAATGTTTTATAGAATTTTAAATATTTAAATTAAGCTGATCAACTTTGTTTTTGAAATGAAAGCGACTTTGTTCCTTTCAGTTCTGCTCTGGTGGTTGTCAGTTGTCTTCTGTGGTATTTTCTGTTTAAACCGGGGCGAAATCGATTCCTGAAGCAGTTGTTCGTCGACTCCGATAGCCAAATCCAAGGTTTTCTTAAATAATATACAGGTAGGCTTCTCGGAATTTAGAAAGAAAACCTATATATATATATATATATATATATATATATATATATATATATAGGTAATGATGTCAAGTCCGTGAATAGCGAGAATAATTTAACAAGTTCTACTTAATATAAAATAGTAAGCGCTAGATTTGTATAGAGATCTAAATGAATTAATTCATTCGGTATAAATATTACAGAGCAATATTAATACCGAATGGAACGAATATAGTGGCCTGAAAAGATTAACTATTTCAGTTCATAGATATTAATTATATTTAATAACTATTTTAAATGATGTGTTGAGTTGTCCTTTATATATATATATATATATATATATATATATTCTAAAAATTATAAATATATAAGTATATTAATAAAACTTTAACAATGTTTTTCATATCAATTTCATAGCGTAGAAATTGACAGTGATACTGCAAATATCTGACATGTTATTCGTGTTTTTCCTTTATCCTGATTATTATCTCATATTTACATATTTCTAATCGATATCTTTTCTTTCCTGTTACCATGGACTTGGCTTATAGACTTTTTATTCATGTAATACAGAGTTGCAATGACGTATACTATTGATTATTTTCCATCTATTCGAAATTGAATAGTGATTTTTTTCTCTCAATATAACCTCGGCAATGTTAAATTACGATTCTTTAAATAAAAAGCAAGTATTGTTTACAACTTTATATATATTGTCGGAAAGTAGGTTACTTAATTGGCACTCACATACTGTTTCGTTCGAGTGAGGTGGGTTGTTAGCAACCCTTTAGGACAAAAAGTAACCTATCAAAGGGCTGACGAACTCTTGACGAATCAATGGTCAATAGAAATCACTGTGACGAAGGCAACGAGAAAACACTTTCAACAACATTCCTGATCCTAGCAGTATTATTATAGAAGATAGCGGCGTGTCTACTGGAATTTTGTTTCTTAGTTACTCTGGTTATCCTGAGAAACTTTTGAACGTTATCGAAATTTTGTTTTAGATTAGACCAATCCTATGAGGTTGCAAGAATAAACATTTTCGACGTCTTTTTTTCTTTGATTTTAATCAAGGTCACAAAACTATCAACTTTGCTCGGGACATTGGTATGATGTACAGAGATATGTTCTTTGCCAACAAAATGGCTCAGAAATGATTTTCTCGTTTCAAGGAGAGGTAGTTTGATTTGACAGACTCATTACATCCAAGTCGACATTTTTATTTTGATGAGAACCAGTTGCACGCACTGATTAAAGAAGAACTGTGCCAAACCATTGCGAAATTGGCTCATACGGTGCCAAAGTCTCAATGTACTATCGCTTGTCATTTTTACTCAGTGGGTAAGATCTAAATACACATCACATAGGTGCTACACGAATTTACAAAAATAAACTGTGTTCTTTTTTATTTTTTACTCATTCGGTACCAGGGCTACTTGTAAATACAGACACTGATTTAGTCCCTTCAGAATATCACAATTTACTCTTACGCACAAGGTTCAAACCAGAGAACCAATAAAATTAAGAAAACTTGTTCTCAAGTCAATTATGGGATCATTAAGTCAATGAATAGGGTGCACTAGCATATTTTCACCAGTAAGAATCACGTTGCCAAACGAATCTAAGATGTTCAGTTATCTGAAGTTTGTAAGTGACTGTGTTAATATAAATAAACTTTCAGAGTTTGCTCATTCAAATCACTTAGGATTTCAGTTACCGCAGAGAGGTTTTTAATCAGAGATCATTATTACATAGCAATGCAATATTATTCAAAATATTGTTTGTTATTTAAAACTGTTTTTGTATTATTTCACATTGATGTTTATTGCTTAGCAATTTGGTTGAAGAACAAACATTTAAAAGAAGATAGTCAATTCAAACATGCAGTTTGATTCAACCTACGCTTGATCAACCTATAATTTTCAAAGTAGTTACTGTCCTACATCACAAAGTAATCAGGTATTCTTTCCTATCTCATTACCTATGCCTATTTTTTTCGAAAAGGTAAATGCTTCGAAAGAATATGGGAATCGGGCAGAAACGATTGTTGTGTCTCACGTAGCTGCTATTTTGAACATGTTGGTTCGTTGAGTTTTCAGAAAAATCTCTATATGACGATAAGTTCTGGTTTAGAGGCTTTCAGCCGTTATCTCGCAGAAGCGGCGTGGCACCGCCGCTCGTTCGAGTGAGCACGCGAACCGTTGCGCCGATCCCGTGGTTCCTCTCATAATGGACGGGATAACCGTCGCCACGGCCGACGTAAAACGTACCAATCGGCAGGATAAAACTAACCTGTCTCAAGACGGTCTAAATCCAGCTAACGTTCCCTGTCAGTGGGTGAACAATCCAACGCTTGGCGAATTCTGCTTCGCAAGGATAGGAAGAGACGACATCGAAGGATCAAAAGCTACGTCGCTACAAACACTTGGCCGCTACATGCCAATTATCCCTGTGGTAACTTTTCTGACACTTCTCGGCGAAACGCAGCTCTCCGCGCGGAAAGGATCGATAGGCCACGCTTTCGCGGTCCGTATTCGTACTGAAAATCGAGATCGAGCGAGCTTTTGCTCTACGCAAGGTTTCTGTCTTCGCTGAGTTCGCCTTGGGACACCTGCGTTGCCGTTTGATAGACGTACTGCCCCAGTCAAACTCTCCGCTCGGCACGTTCCCCGGCTAAGAGTCGTGCGCGGGCTCCAATCGGTCGGGGGCCCGCACCCTTGGCGCTAGCAAGAGGGCCGCCGAGCGACCCGTCCCCTTTTGCACCGGGTGAGTGAGGAAACGACGGAAGTAGTAGTATTTCAGCGACAGCGGCAGCAGCGAACACAAGCAAAAATCCGCGCACCCAACAGCCCCCACCGCCACCGACAGCGAAAGCCACCCTCCGGCCAACACCGACGGGCCGAGCTCCCCGACAACGGACAGCCGAGATGAGAAAATAGAGAGTAAAAAAGAAAGTGATATTTATTTTTTAAAAATATATCATAATATGCCATATAGCCATAAGGGGCTATCTGTTTTATATTTAAACTTAGCTCGCATAAATCACTAAGCCTAAACTCACTATATTACTGCTGACACCAAAACATCACATTCTTATCTACCATACTTACTACAGTCACCATAATACCTCACTTTCTCTGTGAAACCATAACTAGTTTCCGTATGTACAATACTTTCTTTTTTTTTGGGCGGGGGGTGGTAAAATAACAATTACAAAAATCAAAACCCAATATGTATTTACAATTAAAATATACTATTTGCAAATCTAAAAAAAAAACGTGTTCGTAATAAAAGCCCGCTACTATAATTCATTGTGGCAAAAACATCAGGCAAGCAGACGAAATTAATACGGGACTAAATAAGTTGTCAATAAAATGTCAAAAGAAGGGCTCATTCAGGCGCAACAACAAATATGAAATGCATACTTAAAATACGAAGAGAGTACTTATCGACTAAAATTTCTCTCATCTAACGGGCAAGGGAAATAAGCAAGAAAAAGAGGGCAAAAATTAATGCGGTCAATGTGCATATATCTCTTAGCTATGATAATTTCAAGGAAAGCATCTCAAGAAAAAAACATTTTCATTTACCCTATGTTTGCCAAATGTTAATTCCAGAAGACTAAAATTCTTACGCTTAACCAACGTCAAAATATAATTTCGTTAGTTGTTTTCATTCAACACAGATATGAATGATTCACTCACCTTGTATCAAATTCATATGGAGATGCAAACGGAACTCGCCTCGGGGAAGAACTTTCCACGCAGCTTCCGAGTCAGGAATTTTCCTGTTAAGCTGCACAACAGGCGTACGACACGGCAGAGGAGGAAGGTATTTATGATGGTTTCTTCAGACTCACTTCAGAAAATACATTCTCGTCTCTGACAAACCGTTCTATTTCTACTTGCCTTCTCGGCGCTTACTTATCTCATAGCTGGTCGAGAGCAGGAGAGATTCATGTCACTTTTAAAAGCATTTGCTCTAAAGTGAACGCAACACAAAACGTTTAATAATTTGAATTTCCACGCCAATAAATGTTAGGTTATTCGAAATTATCATTTGCATATAATTCAAATTTAAATATATTTTGCAGATACTAATGGCTTCGTATTTTGGGGGAATAATCAGGGTTGGTGCAAAGCCGTAATTGTGGAACATAATTTATAGTCAACTAGTGTATCCTAACAAATTTACTGTGAGTATAATTTTCTAACTTTTGTATTAAACTATTTTATTTAAACCTAAAAATACAAAAAAGGAATTTTAAAGATGTATTTAAATAACACTATTTAAAAAGATGAATAATCTTCACACATCAGGATTTAGCGGTCCTGCTACTTATCTTGATTTCTTTTTATGTTTGTTTTAGTGGTAAAAAACAAACAAAAATAACTTATTATGATTTAATTTATTTTAGACATTATTTGAGATATATCCACGCAGCACAAAAAGCAATGGCATTACTTTTAACTGACTCTTTCGTGTCCCTAAAATATATCTTGTAACAAAATAATTTATTAATCATCACAATGTTTGCCATTGACAATAAGACTTTTCAGAACAAATTTATGCGTTTTCTCTTCGTTTTTAAATCTTTCTCCCTTAGAAACAATACCAAAAAGTTATAATAAATACGTCGTAGAGGATTTAAAACATATTAAAACTTTCACACTTTTGAAATAGCGTAAACTGTCTTTGTTTTTTATTTATTTACAAATGATATTTTCCTGAGTAAATTAATTTCTTCGTGTAGTTCTCTAAAATCCACAGAAAAGTGGCAATATTAATGTTAACAATTACTGTTTTGGCGCAAATCTATTGCGTTCTTTCCTATCATATTTAATGTTTCAATTGATAAAATGAAAGGTCATCAAATGAAAATATCTATGCAAAGATTCAACAAATCTTCCAACTAGACATAGCTTCAACGAAAAAAAGCATACATTTCCACTCACTTCACAGAGGTTAAAATCTTTTGAAATATTCAAATTTATTTCAACTTTCTTGACTGCAGTTCAATAATAAAAAAATGTTTTCCATTGTTTTACAGAGTAATAATAAAACCGTATTGCATGAAGATAATCTACACTTTCCCAAACGGAAGTGTGATTGAGTATAATGATAGTTCTATACAAATAACTTATAACCGCCATAAATAAATATGGTTACTTGTTCACGGTAAAATTCCTTATATAGAATGAACAGTGAATCAAACACGTTATCAGTATTTTAATACACTTGGTGCATTCATGTAACCTGTAAACCCGTTAAGTTTAACAAAATGAATATGTGCACTCAATATAAATGCCGCAACGGGTTTCTAATCATTCATTATTTTCAACAATTTGGGCATCTCGATGTAGTGAATTGGTTAGCAAGCGTGTCTCGTTAGAATCATTAAAATTGAGTTCAATCCTTACTGGGTATCCCATACTTCTGGCCTTGTGCCACATCTAAGCTATTCTTAGAAAATAAATCACCATTAATAAATATCTTATTTTCAAAGGTTTTGGCACCTCGATGTGATGTATTGGTAAACAAGCGTGTCTCGCTAGAATCATTATAATTGAGTAGTGAGTTCAATCCTCACTGTGCCTCATACTTTCGGCCTTGTGCCGCATCTAAGCTGCGCTTATTTCAACAATTTCTTTTTTTTAACAATTTTATTTGTACTGTTATTTCAACTATTTTCTATTTAATATTATTTTGGCAATTTTAACTTTGCTGTTATTTTAACAATTTTATTTTATTGTTTTGATAATTATATATTTAATTTTATTTTAAAAATTGTATGTTACTTTTATTCAAATTTTATTTCAACAATTTTATCTTTCTTTTGTCAACAATTTGAACTTTATTTTCATATAAACAATCATAACTTTATTAATTCATTTTATATTGATTTCAAAAATTATTTATTACTTTTATATCAATAACTTTAAATTTACATTATTTAAATTTACATTATTTAAACAACCATTAATTTACTTTTACTTCAATACTTTGAACATTACTCTTATTTCAACAATTTTACTTAACTTTTATTTAAAGAATTTTAATTATTCTTTTGCTTTTTGGAAAAATTTTACTTTACATTATTTCTATAATTTTATCTTTACTATATTTCAACAATTTTTATTTACTTTTATTTCAACTATAGTCTTTACATTTAGTTTAGTCATTTATTTATATTTTTATTTTAACGATTTTTTTCCAAAAATTTACTTTCCATTTTTTATAGCATATTTACATTTGTTTCAATAATTTTGTCTTTACTTTTATTTCAACAATTATATATTTTTCATATTTCAAACAATTTTACTTTTATATAACACTTTACATTATCATATTTTAGCAAATTTCCTTTTCGTTTCTTTTTATTAAAAAGTTATTTTTCTTTTATATTTTTACTTTAATTCTAAAATTATTTCTTTACTTTTATTTTTAATTTTACTTTTATTAATACCATTTTCTATTAACTTATATTACAATTTTATATTTACTTTATGTTAATATTTTTTTATATTTTTATATGAAAAATCACTATATTCAATTCAACAATTTTACTTTTTTATACGGATCTTGTAATATTTTAAAAATAATTAATCTTTACATCTATTTTAACAATATTTTATTTATTTTTTACCTATTTTATCAGTATTTTAATTTCTACAATTGTATCTTTAATATTAATGGAACTATTTTATATTTAAATACATTTCAGCAAATTTTATTATTAATTGTTTCAAAAATGTTACATTTGCTTTTACTTCAACAATTTTATATTTAATCTTAACAAGTTCAATCTACATTGATATCAATAATTTTATATTTATGTAGCAATAATTTTACTTTATTTTTATATCAAAATTTTTTATTTTAGTAATTTTATCTTTACATTTATTTAAAAAGATTTGATTTTATTGCAACAATTTTATATTTATTTTTACTTAAAATTTTATTTTCCCAATTTTTATAAAAAATTTATTTTCCCTTTATTAAGATCGTTTTATATTTATTTTTATTTCAAAAATGTTATATTTAATTTTATACAATTGTATCTTTATTTTTATTTCAACAATTTTCCATTTACTTTTGTTTTAACACTTATATTTGCTATTTAAGCAATTTAATTCTAATTCTGTTTCATAAATATATTTTTACTTTTTACAACTACTTTTTGACTTTCATCATGTTTTACACTTATTTGTATTACAACAAGTTCATCTTTATTTATATTTCAACAATTTTATCAATTTCCTGATGTTTCAAGTTATATATTTATTTATACTTCAACAATTTCATTTTACTTTTAAATCAACATTTGTACATTTACTTTTATAACAGCAAACTTGTTTGACATTTATTGATTTTATTTCAGAAATTTTATATCAACAGTTGTATTTTAATTTTATTTAACAATGTTATCTTTAGATGGATTTTCGTATATTATTTTATTTTTAGTTTAAAAGTTTTTCCTTATCATTATTTCAATTATTTTATCTTTATTTTTAATTCAACAGTTTTATATCTACTTTTATTTCAACAATTTAATTTAACTTTTATTTCAAACATTTTGTATATACATTTATTTTAAAAGTTTGATATTTATTTTTGATTCAAGCATTTTACATTTTCTTTACATTTTATAAAAGTTCTTTTATTTTTATTTCATCAATTTTAATCTTTCATTGGTGTTTGGCAATTTAAACTTATGTTTATTACAAAACTTTTTATACTTTTAGTTAAAAAAACTTTAACTTTACTTTTATTTTTACAAATATAAATTTATTGTTATTTCAACTATATTGTCTTTGCATCTATTTCAACAATTCTATAATTTATTTAAACAATTTTATTTTATTTTATTTCAAATATTATATATTTAGATTTATTTCAATTATTTCAGTAACTTTTATTTCAAGAATTTTATTTTTGCGTTTAATTCAATAATTGTGTCTTTCCTTTTTTAAAAAAATAGTATAATTATTTATATTTCAACAGTTTTCGTTTATTTTATTTCAACAATTTTTCTATTCCTTTACTTTGTACATAAAAATTATTTCATTTCTATATCTATACTTTTATTTTTGCAATTATATCTTTACTTATGTTTTAAATTTTATCGTTAATTTATTTGAACAATTGTATCATGAAATATATTTCAACAATTTCATGTTTATTTTTATTTCAAATTTTACTTTACCAATTTTTATAGTAATTTTACTTAACTTTTATTAAAACCATTTTATATTTAGTTTTATTTTTAGCGATTTTCCTTTCTTCTTGCTTTAACAATTTCATATTAATTTTTTTTTAAATTATATTTTTGTTTTGAACAATTTTGTTTTAATTTTATTTGAAAAATATTTCTTTACTTTTCTTACAACCTTCTTGTTTTTACTTTTATCATTAGTTTTACTTTTACTTACAATTCAAAAATTGTATCCTTTACGTACATTTCAATTATTATATCTTTTTATATCTAAAAAGTTTTATATTTACTTTCATAAAAAATATACTTACTTTTATTTCAACAATTTTGCTTAGAGATTACTATTAACCTTATTACTATTAAAACAATTTTATCTTAACAGTTATTTCAACAAAATTGTACTAACTTTTTAAAAACTGATCTTTATTTTCATTTCAACAATTTTATTTTTTCTTTATTTTGAACAACTTTGTTTTTAATTTTTTTCAACAATTTTATTTTTTATTTCTTTTTTTCAAAAATGTTATATTTAATGTTATTTAAACCATTTATATATAATTTTAACAATTGTAACTTTAATTTTAATAATTTTTTTTTACATTGATAAGCAAGAATTTTATAATATTTTATTTCAGAGTATTCATTATTTTTATATCAACAATTTAACTTAATTTTCATTTCAACAATTTTAATTTTCCCTTATTTTTTAGGAAAAATTTACTTATTTTATTTTCAGTAATTGGATTATTACTTTTATTTCAACAATTTCATTATTACTTTTGTTTCAACAATAAGGTAAGTATAAGTAGTTATGCGTTCGTTTGAGGTTGGGTTGAATAACCTCGCTAACGACGAGTCTTCACCCACCTGGATGATGCTGTGAGAACTCCTCTAGATTAACAAGAACCTACTTGAAATTTTTCCCGGGAAGATAGTGGTCCCAATTTTGGGAGGTATAAAAGGCATTGTGTTTGTTGATTTTCAATGGATTTTCAATGGAGAATACTATGTCAAAACACCGAGACAGTTACGAAAAACTATCAAAACTAAACGCCCAAAGAAAAATTGTATCACACAAGTCTTTGGCCTCAATGCGAAGCTATGACTTTGAACTGGTTGACCAGCCTCACTATTCTCTTGACTATTACCTGTTTCTTTACATCTAAAAACACTTGGCTGGGAATCAATATCGCAGTAAAAGACGTTATCTCTTTTAATGATTTTTTTTTACCAACAAGATGAAAGCTTCATCACCAAACACTGCAATAGATAGAATAAGTATTTGGACCGCAAGGATACTATGTTGAAAATAACCAACATTTGGTCAGATCCCATAATAGTTTCATGATTAGCCTATGTACTTTTTAGCCAACCCTGGTATCTTGTAGTTTTCTTTCTGTGTTTCCCATCAACACAGCGTCATTTGCATATCTTATACTGCTAAAATTTCGCCCATTCCTAATAAATAATGGTAGAGTGTTGAGGCTTTTTAAAATTTTATTGCTTTAGTGGTTAAATAAATCAGGCGAGGAGACACATCCCTCTCTTACGTCGACTTGTATTTTTATATTTAAGATAAAAAAAGTATTGTAGTGGAAATGAGACATTTAAATTAGTTTTAGATGTTCGCTTCACCAAATGAGAAAAATGAGAATTGAAGAAATCAATGGTTGATGACATTAAATCAACGTGGATTGCTGCGATGACCAAATTAGATGCTCTCAGCTCTTCACATGTTGGATACTAAATGCCCAAATCCGGGGGTGGTAGGCCGCACAATAGTCCTTCATGGCGTTGTAGCCAGTGGAATTCCTGGAATTGATTTCGGCAAGCTTCAAATCATTCTATGGCCTACAAATAAAATTCTGATATCAGATTCTACGACCAGAAACATATATATATATATATATATATATATATATATATATATATATATAAGCATCTGTGTGTGCGTGTATATATATATAGAGAGAGAGAGAGAAAGAGAGAGATATTTATATATATATATATTAATTAAGTCAGTCGACGACGACGGCTGCTTAACCAAATGAGAAGAATTGAAGAAATCACTAGCTAACGACGTTGATGGCTGCATAGACCAAACTGACTCGTACATTTTTATTTATAGGTTGGACACTGAATGCTAAAACCTGATGGCGGTGAACCTCGCACTAGTCGATCATGAAGAAATCTCTGGTATTTAGTTTGGCTAGTTTCAAATTATTCTATGGTCTATAAAATAAATTACAATATCAGATCCAACGACCGAAAACCATAAAATGTCTGTCAGCTTGGTTCTTTATTCCAATACAAATATCAAACATTACGCTATCTATCTATCTATCTATCTATCTATCTATCTATCTATCTATCTATCTATCTATCTATCTATCTATCTATCTATGTACTTGCACACATATATCTAAAATATGTACTTGCACACATATATCTAAAATATGTATTTGCACACATATATCTAAAATGTGCTTTATACATATATCTAAAATATGTGCTTTATACATATATCTAAAATATGTGCTTTATACATATATCTAAAATATGTGCTTTATACATATATGTATAAAGCACATATTTTAGATATATGTATAAAGCACATATTTTAGATATATCTAAAATATGTGCTTTATACATATATCTAAAATATGTGCTTTATATATATATATATATATATATATAAACATATGTGTTTGTATATTTATATATACGTGTGTGTGCATGTATTGACAGATGTTCATATATTTTTTTTACTTCAGTCAGTTGATAACGACGACGACGGCTGTTGAAGCAAACAAGAAAAATGAGAGTTGAAGAAATCACTAGCTGATGATGGTGATGGCTGTGTAGACCAAACTAACGCGTACATTGTCATTATCAGGTTGAACACTGAATGCTGACACCAGGTGGCGGTGGTCCTCGCACTAGACAATTATGACGATGTGGTCGGCAAAATTCCTGGTATTGAGTTTGGATAGTTTCAAATACTATGACCTGACGGCATAGTGACAATGATAATCAAAAGGTAGAAGGTTAATTAATGAGGTACTGCCTGATGGGGTATGCAGGCAAATAAAGAATATTCTTGTAAATCAGGATATACTGTTTTTGCATTTTCTAATTATTTCAAATTGTATGTTCTTTGGAAATAATTTTATACAAATGTGAAAATATTATGATGTAATTTGTTCTGAGGACTGTTCATCCTAATAATGAAAATAAGAGATATAGTAGGGACTATATTTATATTATTAACTGGACATCCCTTCTAAAAGAATAAAACTTCAATATCTTTTGATTTTGACATATATTTTATGCAGAGGAAAATTAATAAATACAAATCTATAAAGACATTCCAAAAAAATTTCCTTGTTATTAAGAGAGGACCAGTTAATTTAAAATGTTCGTCACACTTTAACTAAGAAAATGTATCCGCAAATTTGTCGTACTGTTACTAACGAAATATAAAGTCAAACACAGTACAAGGTCCAAGAGCAACTCAAAGTAGAGGGATACTGAATAAGGTTTCTGCAATGGCGTAGGTCCAGGAAGTAAAAACTGCAGATTATGTGGATACACAGGTTAGATAGTGTTTGACTCTGAAGAAGGAAAGATTTAAACCATTGAGAAAACATCCTCACAGAGTCTTTTTCCCAAAGGAAGATTTTTAGAGTTCTTGGAAAGTAGCTGTCTTACTGGAATATCCTCCGTATCCAGAGAATATAAAGCGAATGAGGATGATTCGATCCATATAGCTACCGCGTTGTAATACGCGAAGCTTAGTATGTACCAAGAAACAAACAATATATAGTGATGAGTAGACTGACATAAATAATTTCAATTTGTAAGAAAAGAAGGCGGAAACATTGAAAGATTATACACAAAACACATAAATGATTCCAGTAAAAGAAAATATCAAATACATTCTAAAAACGTTTAGAAAGCATACATGACTAGAAGGCATTAATGGTTTAGTTTGGTTTGTTTAACGCCATGAGCGGAAATTTTATTTTCTTGTGTAATTTTCCTTTTCCCCCAAAATATATTACCGGAAATTTTTTTTATTACTATGCAAATGTATTGCTGGTAATTTCTTCTAGTTCATTTTTATAATTTCCTGTTTTGACTTCATTTTGTGTGTTCACTATATATCCATAGCTGGGACCCTAAAAGGTGCTACCAATCTGAGGACAAAAGTAATTAAGCTTTGGATTCAACCTTTAAAGCCTTTCACTCAGAGGTCTTGCTGCCGCATATATTTTATTGTCATACCCATGGTTTTAGAAAGTATGGAGACAATCGAGTGTTCCACAAGAGAGAAGTGCAAGAGAAGAAACAGTTAGCATATAAATAACGAAAATCTCTAGAAATTGTAACTGTAAAATGATGAGAGACTGGCGCCAATTTATGACTGTGCATAAATTTATAATGTCTAAGTACCACGAAGAAAAGTTCATCAGGAAAACTTTGATAAAAATATTTATAGAAATGGCACAGAAAAGATATTTTCCATCGTCGGCAAAGTTATTGAAGCCTAGATGCCAAGACAAGACAAATGAGATCGTCGAATATACTTTGAATTTTATCAAGGATCTCTAAATATATAACAGGAGAACCAAACCATATGCAGCAATAATATTCAAACCATGGACTAATGGTAGTCATATAAATCTATAATGCAAATACGGACGAGAAAAATTGTCTACCATAACACGGCGAATCAATTTTCATTTGATTCAATAAATGTGTAAAAATTAATTGAATACAAATAATTTTACATATTACTTATTATAAGTGGATAAAATTAAAACTGAATGTATTTATAAAATCTATTTAAATGTAGTAAGAAAAAATTGGCATTGATTTAGGTAATAAATTACAAGTGTTAGTATTTTGAATTAAACTCTAATAAATAATCAGGAAGTTTTTCAAAGTATAGTTCAAATCCACATCAGGTATCGGATTCCGAATAAATAAGGTTACTCAACAAAAATATAATGTGTTGCTATAATTGCATATTGCTCATCTAGGCGTCACAACTTGACACAATTTTTATCCAGTCTTTATTTTCTGTAGAATGCAGGATTAATGATGATTGATAAAAATGACAATGAATGTGTACGCAAGTATTGCTGAAATTATTGTAATATTTTGGGGAGCTGTTATAAAGAAATTTTAAGGAAACACAAGAGTACGAGTCATTTCTGCCTGAAAGATTAAGGATCAAAAATTGACATTATGTACATTACGACTAATATCCTCATCTTTGTTTATATAATCACAATATTTCTGTATTTCGGCCTTTTTCTAGCCGGTAAATGAACACTTTATATAATCTACTGTGGAAGGCTGTTTTTTTATTCCGCAGTCGATGTCAAGGGATATTTTGCTTTCTTCTTGCTTCGTTACTGCCAGTCGGATTTTCGCTAAGTATAAGTTTTTACTATTAGGCCTAGTGATACAATTACTATGGCATCATATTCACTTTCCTTTGGGTCGTGAATATGGTGTCAGTTATTTAATATGGTTTAAGTTATTTTTCCACAAAAGACTCAGTTGGAACAGGACCAACAATAACTAAACATAACGATAAAGAATATGAATAGCGAAATGAAACACTGTATCCCCATTGGTTAAATAAAGATGTCATCTTGAAATATCTTGAAGGTTCAACGGACCTACAGGCTATCAAGAAGGCTAAAGTGCAGAAACGTGATAATATAAAAAAGACGAAAATATTAGCCTGACAGAAGATTATGTAAATAATAACCATGGGTAAATTCCAACTTTATTCTTCGCGACATTTAATAAAGCAAAGAATGAAACTGACAATGCTTCTTTCCAGAAATTCCAACAACTTTATTTGCTTTTAGAATAATTCACTTGTTTTCAGATAGTCAAATTCTTGTAGATTTGACTAGAGGCTTAGTCAATTTTTTAAGCGCTGCTTAGATGTATTACAGGGCCAAAAATATGGAGTACTAGTAAAGATCAAACTCACTATTCACTTGTAATAAGGTCTGGCATGAGACGATTGTTAACTATTACACCGCGCTTACAAAACGTGTACTTGCGATTCTTATAAAAAAAGAAACGATAAATTATAAAAATGAAATAAAATAAAAAATAATTTCCTTTGCATTTCTTCTCGTAATTAAAAATATTTTTATGCGCTATATAGTATCAGGTAACTAATTTTTAGAACTAGATATATACACAAATAAATAAAAATTCAGTAGATCATTATTCTGCAAATTAAGCCTACAAAAGTTTAAAACCTGAATTTAAAATGTAGATAAGACATTCTCAGAGTTATAAAAACATCATTTAGAAATAGCATTTTCAAGTCACTGACATTAAACTATTTTTAACAAAACAAATCCCGTCTGCCACATCCAGTAAATATCATAAAGTCTACTTTTTTATGCATTAAAAGAATATCGGTTGTAATGGACGCACACAGATATTTTACATTAAAACTATAGAAAACAAAATAAATATGAAAAACGAATACAGAAAGTATTAACAGTTTGAAATTTCTTACAATTTGGATGGTTCGGAATAATCCGTATGTGTTTTATTTTCCTCACTTTTTAGACATTTTTCAGTCCTTCAATTTTATGTCAATTTTATTTTTCTTGTGTTTTTTACAATTGTTTTTACTTAATCCACCTAGTATTTTGTTTAGGTTTTTCAGTTCTGTAATATTTTTTCAGGAACTTCCATTTTGAGAGAAAATCATACTTTAAAAATAAACAGCGTCAAAAAGCTACTATAAGACCTTTCTTATTCCAGCTGAGTTTCTAATTTCGCAGTAGTTGTCAACCAGAATTAAAAAAGAAATAGGAATCAAAATGGGAAAATTGTTTGGGCACTTACTGTAAAAATTGATCAGATGCCAAAATTGTTGTTTCTGCAACTTTTTCAAAGTAATTATTTATTTGCTTATTTTATTTAGGGTAATAATTTTTCTCCTTGTAATCGTCTTTTCGTATTTGTACTGAGATGGAAAAAGGCTAAAAAAAAAACAAAAACAAAAAAAACAAAAAACAAACATTTTCCTGCCTACTTAGTAGCAGAAACGGTAATGACTTCTCTTCCGAGAAATTTCTAATCTCAAAGTTCGGGTAAAAGGTATATAGAAAGGGTTAATATATATTGCAGTTAAATAATTTTATTTTAAAACAACGCAAAGAACGTTGCGTCATAAATAATTTCCTTTATTGGGAACCGCTTGTAACGACAAATAAATCTGTATAACTAACCGTGCGTTGAACACATCATAGAATATCATGAAGAATAAAACAATGCTCATGTAAAAAAAAACTCAATTGACAAGCATAAATTTCCACAACTTCCAAAACTTTTAGGTCCATGGAAGAAAAGTAATGTGCGTGGGATGAGAACATCATCATATTCTTCATTAAGAATACTTAAAATGCAATAAAAGGCTAAATGCATATTTGTACATCAAGCAGCTGCTACGTGTTCATAATGGTTTAGCTGAAAAAACGAGCTGGCGCTCCTTAATAAAAAAATTGTTTTCCTGAATGACAAAGCAAAGCCGCATACAGCACGAAAAACTCATGAAGAAATTTTAAACCTGTTCTATTCTACTGCACTGGTTCACACCCCACCCTTTGTTAAACCGATTATTACTTTTCTCAACAGCTGAGAATACTTTCATGAGGGAAATTTTCTCAAATGAAAAATTTCAAAGTTCATCGAAATATTTTTCGATCAAAATCTATAGAATTCTCATGTAAATTATCAAGAAAGTATTAAGGAACTTGGAAATTCCGTAAAAACAAAGAAAACAACACTAAACTGATGTTTAGTATTTGTCCTATATGTCAGCAAAGTCTGAACAATTTTCTCACAAATGAAGAAAAAAGGAAGCAAGGGAAATTTTCTGCAGAAGGATCCTAGCAATACCATAAAATGAACATGTAAAAAAGAGGAAGTTCTGGGGTAAATGGAAACAAAAGAGACACTTAAAATCAGAACGCGACAGTTCAAATTCCTAAAATTCATAATATACAAGAGTTGGCTTAAAGGTTCATATGTTATAATTTATATGAGCTGGTGATTAATTTCCTGGAGAAGTGTTTTTTCATGAAACAGTAAAAATAATCAAACTGACTAGCAAAAGAAAAATAGAAATTGTTTTGATAAATATTTTTCTGTTGTCAAAATACAGGCAAAATTCTCCATATCAGGAAATTATTTTATCGTTATGAAAACGGCGTAGCCATGGTTGAAAGCGAATGCAATTTACATTAAATTGTTTCGGGCTATAAAACAATAAATTATATTTTCGAGCCGACGAGAAGTGTGTTTTGATCGACGGAAACTATCAGATAAGCACGCATTTGTGGCGTGTCAAAGTTTGAATAATGTAAACAATGTGTCATGATATGACGTAATCACTGATATAGGAGAAAGAAACTATAAGCAGCAGTCAGTCGGTTGATAGTTGGAACTTGAACCAAGACAGAGAAAGACCATATAAAAACCGCGGATGATGAAATAAGAACCCTTTCGTCAATTTTCCTGAACGTTTGGTTTTTGGTAGCCTTTCGCAACTGCCTAAGCAAGTACTCTCCCTTTATAGTGTGGTTGTTTCAAACATAGTCAATAAATATAGTACTTTTTGAATCCCTCAAAAATGAGGCCATCACTTTTCTATGGCTTTTTTTTAAGTAGGTGAGGAGAGATTTTTTCACTGCATGGATTATCTTTCTGTCTCTGACTGAAATTTATGAACACAAAACCAATTCTAGGTTAAGAAACCTTCAAAGAAACTATCTGGATTTGCCTTTAAAAAATTCAGATTTTCCCGTGATGTGATCAACCAGGTGAACTTCCAGTCAGGTGTCAAAAATGTTACACTCACCGAGCAGAATAATTCTTACTGGCATGACTATTCTAGATGGAATTTTTATTGAAGTGGATATAAAAAATAAAATATAAATAAACACTGTAGGTATTGCTATCAAATAATTTCTAATTTGTCTGGTTTTTCTAAATTTAAACTGGCCAGAAACAATTTAGATATCACTTTTTCTATATGCCATCTCCCTTCAGGACATACGCATTCATTGCTCCCAACAATTTTCTTGTGGCTTTTAGCAATGTTTCTTCCTTTGCTAAGTCTACTCTCTTTCGTTCTATCACTCATTCATACAAGATCATCTGGTATGTGATTCGTTGCCGCTTTCTGTTTCTTTTGCCCCCAGTATGCCTTGTGAGGTTTAAGTTTCCCAAGCCTTGCATCCAAGAAATTTCAGTTCTTTTTTTTCTGATTATAGGTATAAGCATTCTTTTTGTTGCAGTTTTCTTTAAGACTTTCTCTTATACTGCGATGAATGTTGGCCAATCTCGACGGAAGACAAGAATACTAGCGGCAGTATAAATATGATTATACGGAAGAAAACTGAAAATTCTACTGACGGCGCAAGTAAACATTAAATAAGTTTTGAAGAAAAGTTAACAGAGATAATACTTCTATTCAGAATTAGAAAAAATGAACTGAAATTACTTGGACGCATAAAAAATATACACTTTTGTTTACTTCTATGCAACATTATTTAACATCTCAGATGGGTACAGCCTGCTGTTGTTGATCATAGACGTGCACAAGGAATTTGGGTAGCATTTTTAGAATCGTTTAATCAAGGAGCCTAGTCTTTGGAACGAAGATAATTATTCAACTTCTACTCTAGCAACTTCTTTGCTTGCACTTCCCGCCTGTGGAATTCCCTTTCGTATACTTGCATTCCTGACAGCTACAATCTCCAAGAATGTAAATGCAAAATCAGTTGTCATCTCTTATCTTCTTGACTCACATCTTTTCCCTGGAAACCCTTGTATCATGTTCTTCCTTTCCACTCCACTCTCATGCAGCCCTCTTCACACCTGTATTCTCATCCTTTTCTTACTCATTCTCTGATTCCATTGTAATTTGTTCCCCTTTCTTATCACCCACCTCTTATGGAACCCCATATAAAACAGTATCAGTTTTGCCATGCTTGGGGTGAAATGATTAGAAAAAAGAAGAGTATTTAGCAAATTTTCCTCAACTTTCGTCGACTGAAGCGGCTGGCTGTGAGAGTGTCATCAGCGAGGGCTAACCCCACGAGACATTAAGGAAGGTTAACAGTGGCAAGTTTTCAAGAATTGATGTTCTGCTCTACGAATTGTACTTGAGGCGGTCGCACATGTTTCTTCAAATTTTAACAGTAATGTTCAACGACTTGTACGGCGAAGGTCCGTCCTTGATCGAGTCTCCAGAGGTCTTGAAAGATGCTGTTGAAAAAGAAAAATCATGTTGGACAGGATTTGAAGGTTTACAGGCCACAGGCAGATTTAATGTTTTGGGCCATGATCCTGACAAAGCGTTTGCAGTGTTGCTGAGTTTTTGTTGCGACTGGAGCAGGCTTGTGCTGTGAAGTATTGAACAATTCTGGTCAACCTGCATCTGACCCGCACAGTCTTAGAGGGAGTAGAAGAGGACAGTGGAGCAGTCGACAGTGTCAACCACCAGTAACTTGCAGCTGTGTAGCAGGCCTCCGGATTCCACTCCGGACTCACGTTAATCAATCTGCCGTATCACTCAAGTATTACGGTGGGAAAAGTGAATGCAAAGCCGTCGAGCGCTTTTGTACGGTCGGTTTGTCATGGTTGTCTGCTGTCGTTCATACTTTCTGCTTTAGTGTTGGAGCCTCTCCCTCGTGCCAGATGATCAACTAGGCATGGAGTCTTGCCCTACACGGAATCGGTCTCCCTGTTGGTGCTCGAGAATTTTGCATACAACCATGATGTATTTATTTTCGCATCGTGTCGCAGTGACATTGGCGCAAAGTTGCTTGAATGGTATAATATGGTCATGAGGGAGCACGATTAACCGCGACAAGTCTTTCGGTTTCAGTTTAGATCCTTGGAAGTGCATTTTTCTTAAAGAACCTTACAATTGAACTAACGGTCCCCCACCGAATTCTTGGAGTTTAATACCGGTGGGAGAAAAATTGGTCGGAGCAAAGGTAAGATAATCAATCCGGGCATGGCTTCAAAAGTGGCTGTTCTTAACCCTCTAGGGCCATTCGTATCATATTAGTGGGGGATCTGTTTATTACTTCATAACAATATAGAACTGATCCCCCACTTTATGACAAGTAGAAGCCTTAATCATATTATATTATTAACCCTCTAGGGCCATTCGTATCATATTTGATACAGTATGAAAACAAGCCTTGAAAGAAATATTTTCCTGAAAAATTTTTTAAGAGAAATATTTTATAAATTTCAAATGAAAGCAGTACTGACTGCTCAGTCAATGAATACCAAATGTTTCCTTATAGGGAAATACCAAATGTTTCCTTATAGGGAAATACTGTATCAAATATGATACGAATGGCCCTAGAGGGTTAAGTAGTAATTAGTGGGGGATCTGTTTATTACTTCATAACAATATAGAACTGATCCCCCACTTTATGACAAGTAGAAGACTTAATCATATTATATTATTAACCCTCTAGGGCCATTCGTATCATATTTGATACAGTATGAAAACAAGCCTTGAAAGAAATATTTTCCTGAAAAATTTTTTAAGAGAAATATTTTATAAATTTCAAATGAAAGCAGTACTGACTGCTCAGTCAATGAATACCAAATGTTTCCTTATAGGGAAATACCAAATGTTTCCTTATAGGGAAATACTGTATCAAATATGATACGAATGGCCCTAGAGGGTTAATAATATAATATGATTAAGGCTTCTACTTGTCATAAAGTGGGGGATCAGTTCTATATTGTTATGAAGTAATAAACAGATCCCCCACTAATATGATACGAATGGCCCTAGAGGGTTAAAGGGTAGAGCTGAAATATGCTCGTTTACATCTTTTCCCTCATTTTTTACGAAATGTTTGAAAGACATAGAGTACTTGCTCTTCTCCCTTATGTGACGAGAGAAGGAAAGACACAGATCATCGTAACCGTCTCTGTCCAGTGTCTGTGTCATAAGTTCGATTTTCGTACTTCGGGTGTTAACAGAAGATTCACAGTGAGCCAGGAGTTTTAGGGGTCTTTTCGTAACCTTACCATAACGCTTTTCTGTTTAGAAGTTGATAGCCATCGTAAACTTCAGAATTAGTCTCAATGTTTCACTTGGGTGCTTCTCTTCAGTACTGCGACCTTGTCGGCGACCGAGATGCTGTTTTTCTTGTCTAGCAACTTACCTTCCCGACCCTGATCTTTGTTTTACCTGGTGATTGATCTGGAATGCACTATCTGTCAATCACTTGTTTTTCAGAGAATGCTTGGTAAAGATGCCCGATTGTCACCGTTGCGATAGGGATTTAAAAGAAAGGGCTATTCACGCTTTCTATCTAGTGGGCGCAGGTGCGCCTGTTCTGAGACCCTATCGGTGAGTTGTTGGCCAAACATTGTGTGTCTATCGATCTCGTATAATCTGGGGTGAAACGAATTCTGTTTCTAACGCTTCTAACCGTGGCAAGAATGGTAGTGGGGATGATGCAGATAAAGAGCATTTTACGAGACAAAAATTAATTTCATCAGCATCTGCATCAGCTTAGAAACAAGATCAGGACTGTCAGGCAGCGTTTGTTGTTGTCAGACTTCATCTAAAGGTGGGTGAAAAGTTGTGAGTCTGGATCGCGTGAATCCGACTAATCTTGGATTCATTTTTCAGTCCACTATAGAAACAACTAGGTGGGTTTCTGTCGGGCCCCACTTCCAGTCTCTCCAGTTTATTTTTGTTCCCTCTTTATCTTTAACTAGATCAGTTTTATTTAGTTTCCAACTTCATAATTTAATTTGTTTCTCTCTCGCCTCTAGCCGGCGAGCTTCATGATATTATCGACAGAATACAACGGGTTTCCTTATTTTCTGGTTGGTAGGGTTAGGGTTTTACTAAAATAATTTTAGTTATGTTTGAATGTTTCGTCTCCTTTTCATTTTCTTTATTAGGTTTATCCTCTCCATCCCTATTTCATGTTAATCTTTTTACATATTTACGTATAAATCAAAGAAAGAAAAAACAAAAACAATTTGTACATTTAAAATTTTATGTTATGTCTGTTTCAGTAGGATTTTCCTTCTACACCAAATCGCACATTGAACCACCAATCTAAATTTAAACTTATTTATAAATGGAACTTTGTCTGTTTGTGTCTGTGTGTGTGTGTGTCCGTTACCGATAGACTCCGAAACGGCTGAACCGATTTTCCTGAAAATTTGCACAGTTGTACTATAAGCGCCTGCGAGTGTTCTTAACTAGGATTTGTGTCGAGGTAACCCCGATAAATATAGAAAATTGATAATCGAAAAAAATCGATTTATAGAAGGAGTGGTTCGATTTTAATCAAATTGGATACACTCATAGACAAAGATATAAGAAACAATATTCAGAAGTTTCAAGGTTGCAGTTCTTACAATAGTGCAGGAAATCGATAATATATATATATATGTATATATATATATATATGTATATATATATATATGTATATATATATATATATATATATATATATATATATATATATAAAAGGCAAGATGTTTGTGTGTGTGTCTGTTTATTTGCCTGTGTGCCTGTATTTTTTCAGTCCTTTTATTTTAGTTTTTGCTTCGGATTTGGCTCTACGTAGGTATAATTGTAGTTATTAGTCTCAGCCATGATACCATTTACTCAGAGGACTTATTTAGCCTTCAAAATTCAGTTTACGACGAAAAAAATCTTGTCTGATATCTATACCAGGAAATCAAGATTTGACTTACATCCATTCATTTTTCTTTCAGTCTATGGTTTCGTTTTAACTGAAAATTGCTTTTTAGTCTTTCGTTCCATAGTCCAAAGAGTTTGAGCTCCAGGACCATGGATTAGTTTTAAAGCTTTTATTACACCCGGGCAACGCCGGGCTATACTGCTAGTATGTGATAAATATGGTATTTGTTGTAGAATGATGGTTTCTTATCGTGACTGAATCACTTGTAAGAATGAATGGGTCGCGATTTATATTAGATTTATGTCGGATAGTAAGTGACCAACAGTCTTTCTTATATTTGTATAATTGGTAAAATAAACGAAGGATACAGACGTCAGTAAACAGTAGGCATTGGAAATAAAGAATAGGCACTCGGGCAAAATTCGAACACGCATTATTTTTTGTTATGGGAGTTTGCATGTTCATATCAATTGCTACTCACCCTACTCACTACCGCAACAACCAAACTTTCTGTTTAACAGATCAAATCTGTCCTGGATAAAACAATTCATCATTTCTATCAAGTGTCCGTAGTTTTATTCGATTATGTTTTTGCTAGCCTGAATATTACGAAAATAATAATACTACTTGGGACATTTAGTAGATGAAACATTATTAACCATAACTAATGGTAGTTGAATAAGTGGCAAGAAAGTATTTAAAATTAAAATGAAAGGACTAATAACCATGAATTTTTATTTGAAAATATTTTATCTAATACAAATTTCATATGATATTAGTAACCCACTGGAAAGAAAAATCATAATATATTAAAACATATATTATGTTTTGTGTCTATTTAGGACGTAGGCGTTCATGTCTCTTTGTAACATTTATACCCTTGTAGATCTAAATAGAATTTGTCTCTTTATATTTCATTCAGGTCCCTGTTCTGTAATCCATTTACACAAGCCCGTTAGGTAAGTTACTGGTTGTTTCCCTCAGTCCCACTTGTCATCAATTTGTCCTGGGAGTGTCATATTCTCCAGATTCTCTTTTCTCATTATGTATTCTAGTAATTTCAGTTATCTCTTTCATATTCTAAATATAAATGTCTTTTTTGTTTCCAATTTCCTTAAAACCTCAAAGTTACTCGCATGTTCAGTTCTTGGGATTATTAACTTTCCCAAATATTCTAACTTGGTAAACAAAACTTTGAATTAAGTACGACTTCACCTTTAATGTTTTTGTATGAATATGTCTGATTTAAAATCCACTAATGTATACACCATTTTGAATAATCCGGCTGGGGGCAAAATCAACATCCTTAAAATTCTCAAGAAGTCACCTTTGAAGATTAGGTTTTCTGTTTTCGAGGAAAAAACAAGGAAAAGGCGACCTTCTTATAATAATTACGACTATTGAAAACAGAACTTTGTCTGTGCTGTGTCTATTCATGACATAGAAGATCATACTTCTTCAAAACTTCCTTTGTTTGTAATTATTAGTAAGGTTTTTTTTCACCATCCCTTACATTGTTCGTTTTTCTATCCATTTACGCACTATCTTCAGGTGGGTTATCGCTGTTTTGTTCTACCCATTTTGCCTTCAACATATGATTTCAAGCACGTATCCTATTTATCAGATTTGTTTTAAACGTTCTCCTTCCATGATGTTTTCAACATCACTTTGTAGAACAACATCTCCATTACCTCAAGTATTTTATATAAGAGAATCGATATTATATAAGAGGCCAGCCTTCTTTTAATTGTTTCTATTACATATTCCCGTCGTTTCCCTAATATTTTGCGTATATTTTGGAAGGCTTATTTCAATATTTCGGATTTCAATCATCTGTGTAAAACGTTTCTCACATACTTCTGTACATGCTGCATTTTTACGCCTCTATTTTGTAGTTCGCATTTTGAGTTATTCCTTTTGCTAATGAGCACAAATTCTAGTTTCTTGCACTTGAAGTTTGTAGTTTATTGCAAGTAATTTATTTTAAATTTGCTATAATATTTTTTGCGTCGTTTGCAGGTTTATTTATATATCTCTAATCAGTACAGTGCTATCTGAGTATCTTATTTTTTTAAAATTGTTTCCCTCAATAACAAAATCATTGTAGGATTTCAGTTGTTTGAGAAACATATCGTCGTATAGGTGAAATAAATATGGCTAGGACGGATCATTGTCTTCTTACTATTTCTTTTAAAGTAGCTCAATTATATTTCTTCTCCGTTTGCAGGTGGTTTGTTCCCAGAAAATCTTCTAGCATCATAATATCGTCCGTTTGCAAATTAAATAAGTTTTTTTCACACGTTAAAATTGTTTTTTGTCGTACCTTATCAAATGCCAGAGTCTCTGAAGATCCGGCAAGAACATGTTAAAAAATGTATAAAATCAATGTAAGAAGAGAAACTAATTTCTAAATATAAAATGTTAACTCTTTATAAAATCTGATATTCTAAACTTAGAAACTGCAGGAGTATCATGTTTGAAAGTCTAATGTACTATGGATAACAGACAGACAACAAGAACTTTAGATATTGAAAAGTGGCTTACATTAATCTAAAGTTAGATTTCTGTGTGGTGTTTATAGTGTTCTAACACATTGCAAACTACAGAAAGTTCTAAAAACTAGAATCAGGTATTGCCGGTAAAAAAAAAATAAATAGAAGAAATACATAAAGCGTCTATACATTTTGCTGGTAAGAAAAAAAAGAAAAATACAAAAAATAGTTATGAAAGAAGTAAAGAGATTTTTTTCATCAAAATAAAAATACCGCTTATCGTCGAAAAAGTAGGTGAGAAAAATATGAACAAACAGTTAAAAAATCAGTCATATGACAGTTTTGATAACAAACTCGACAGTTATTATGCAGTAACATGGTTGCCACCTCTCGGAAAGTTCTCGTTCCAATGAGAAAGAGAGTTTGCGTATCTTGCAGCCTTCCACTTAGTTTTTGTTAATGGTAGTGAAATGTTATAATCCTGAGGCGGTTTGTCATGTTACTGCAGCAGACTATTCAAGCTGCGTACATATAAAGGGAAACCCACTTTCTCGAAGTAGACGTGGCAGGAGAATTATCGACAGAAAAGGAATTAAAACCACTATTGCGGTAGAGGCTTCAATGCTATGACAAGAAGCTCTCAATAATCTAACTCATATAAACATTATCATAATATTTTTTGTTTAATTTTCAGATTCTAAAGGTAATTAGAATTTTAAAATTTAGTTTCTCCTCCGCCTCAAGTAATTACAAACGGAAAAGCAAATTATTGCTATTGGGATATAGCAACAATTCTAAGTAGACACTTATGACGATTTATTTGACTAATTCAGCTTTATCGCTAAAACGTTTATTTTATTATAGTGGATGGTTAGATAGCGAGAAGAGGGATATGAGGTGCTAATTTTATTATCGCAACAACAACAACAATAATAATAATAATAATAATAATAATAATAATAACATGAAGAAGATAAAGACTAGCATTTAAACAGAGTCAATATTTTTCTAATAACAGGTGCAATCATATGTGCCCTGTTTCTTTAAGACTTGAATGATCATGGTTCCCATAGCGTCGTATCATGCGTATCTCTTAACAGTGTTTTTTATCACCACTGTTCCTACTCTTGTCTTTACCATCCATTTACAAAAGCTAGTTAGATTGGTTACTCACTGTTTTTGTCTTTCCATTATGCAGTTAATATGTCTTTTGAGTGTTAGATTTTCCAAGCTTTGATTCCTCATTGCTTTTCGTAGAAATTTTAACTGTCTCCTTGTAATTCCAAGTATAGGTGTCTTTTTTGTTTCTATTTTACTTAAAACTTCCTCGATTTACATATGCGACGTGCATGACATTCTCAGCATCTAACTCTAGAACAATATCTCTGTTGCCTGAAATGTTCGTTTCAGCTGAGAGTTAATTGTCCATCATTAGCAGAACTAGGAATAATTATAAAATTACTGATACGCATAGGACAAAATTCCAACGAACTGCATTTTTTCGTTTCAATAGGTCAGGTTTTTACAACTAGGATACTCAGTGACATTTCCAAGGAATCGAATCATACTAACTTCCTTCATATTTAACATTAAGTCCCACTAGTTGCTTCTTTTTGGCACAGATTTCTACGTTTCTTTCTTTATTGAACCCTTTATTTTGATCTGCTCAATCGTCATTTTTTGTCTCTATTTACAAACTCTTTACTTTCTGCTACTTTCTTTTACATTCATATAACAAACCTAATTTAGCATTACGATTTTGAATGGCCTGCGAAACTGGTAGAACTCAAAATTTAATATTTTAGATCACTTTACCTAAAGTCTCAGGTAAATGGCTTGATGAAGAATTCTGTGAAAAAGCTAATAAAAAAGAACTAGAAATAATGACAATAATCACTTCAATGAACAAAAAAAGAGACACGAAAGAATGTAGAAAACAGTCAACATCCCGACTTTGGTATAGATTTGAAATTGTTTGAAATGTTGACAGTCGTGCAAATGCTTTTCGGAACATTGCAAACAGTCGTGAGGACCCTGGAAGAAACTAGAAGTAAGGAAAATTAGGGATAAGCAAAAGCAATTCAGTCGGCGGCCTTATTGAAATTAACTTGAATACTATCAAGTGTACTTGGGTATTTTAGAAGTGTTGTTTACGTGATACGCATTTGTGTTCATTACTCATTATAATTATAAACATAATACAGATATCCGATATCTGTGGACAATTATTAAAATTCATGTCTCAGTAGTGCTTCAATTGTTTTCTGACCAATTATATAAATGACGTCATGTTCAGTTGCTGTACTCCGTCGCATTAGGATCACTAAATTTTCTAAATTTGTCATACATCAAGTCAATAATTTTTTTATCTCTTCATTCATTACTGCGCTAGTATAGAATTAGTAAACATGTATCCATAGTTCATAGACAATGCAAAAGTATTTGATAATTTGAGACACAAAGATCTATTTGAACAGTTAAAAAGACTTGATTTATTTGGGGAAAGTATTAGAATAACCGAGAAAATTTTCAAAAGTAAACTGCCTACATGCGGGTAGAAAATGAATAGAATATGTGCATCAAAATAAAAATATACATAAGATGAAGACATGCCATATCATTGGCTAATTTAATCTTTACGTCAAGGCAATCTAAACAGGATTAGAATTCCTATCACGTTCCATTGGTTGACATATTTCAAACGGCATGCGATTAGCAGATGGCACAATTTCAATGAAAGACAGAAATAAATCTCCTAGATAATATAGTAAAAGAAAATAGGAAGAAAGAACTAATTAATTCAACTTCAGTATATAATCTACCTTCTAATATGATCTATCACAACAACGCACCATATAAACGATCTACGTGTTAAGAAAATTCTATACATTAAAATTGATATATAAAGTATAAGACAAGAAAAAGAAGTAGCTTTTATAATAATACCATTTGATAAAAGAACTAATTAAAATTATTATTTTAACTAATACTCTCACTATTTGTAAACAGTTTGAAAATAATTGAGAAATTAAATAAATAAATTACAGGCATTGGATCACATAATTTTCTAGCAAATAAAAATCTAGATAAGATTGGATATTTAAACCTCTCAAAGTTGTCTTACACATGTAGATAATTTTTTTAAAAGTAGATCTCATATTTAAGAAGAATCATGTACGTAGATCACAATTAAATAGCACTGAACTAATAATTGTAAGTAGACAGAATGTTACCATAGCTACGTATTTGTGACATCAAAACCAATCTATATCGTATAAAAATCTCTCTCTCTCTTGTAGTGTCATAACAAGCGACTGAAAAGGTGATACAGAAATCTTATAATGCACTGCAATAGTGAAATGTACATTCGAAACGTTAAACGAAATATTAAGAAACATGAATATTTTTCAGAAACAAAGAAAATAATACTGAAGTGATATATAATATCAAGAAACTTATATAGCAGTCGATGCTGAACAATTTCTTTACAGATGAAATGTAGATTTGATATATTTGTGGTTCTATGAAGCGGGTGCTGGTAATACTATGGATGGAATATCAGAACAAGGAGGAAATTTTAAGTGAAATGGAAAGAGAATGAAGTTTATGCTAAGACTAAGAAAGGGAAAGTTGAAATTTATAGTACATATAGGAAGGAGGACTTGGATTGTTTGATTGACTGAATAGTTTTTACTGTTTATCAACATATTTAGAGATTATTTAAAGCAGAAACTTATTGATCGGATTGTAAGAACCATCCTTCTTTTGCGAGTGAATATTGTATTAACAACATTTTGCAAGTAATGATTTTATTTTTAAATTTTTACTATTTAACACCAAACTGGGAGCACAAGGAAAGGCTAAATAGTTTTCTCGATATCAAATGTAAGTGAATGTAATAAACTCGACTGGATATCGAACTCAAGGACTTAAAGATCTTGACACGTACAGGGTTTATGAAAGCAAAAGTGGCAGTGAGAAACAGCGAGTAAACTATCAAATAAAATAGACTAGAGAATAGAAAATGAATGATAAAGTAACTGGAGGGACACAATATCTAAAAGAAGAAGAAAAAGAATAAATGTAGATGAAAAAAAGAAGAAAAAATAAATGTAGATGTAAATAGGAGTTAGTAAAAAAAAAAAGATAAGAAAAATAAAAGAAAAATAAAAGAAAAATAAAAGAAAAACAGTTGGAAAATAAGTGATGAAAGGTGAAAAAAAGACAGGCTTGTCATCTCATGCTTAACTATTTCTTTAACTGTTTAAAAGTCGGTGATGCATTATTTAATATTTGTCTTGTTTTAGGTGCTTAGCGCACATCTTACATAGCAGCAAAGATAAAATCTTTATTCATTGATAGACATTCCAGTATAAGAGCGAACAGAAGCAGATGGGATTAAGTCAAACACAAAAAAAAAAAAACAGACAAAAGAATAGCAAATTCTAAATTCAGTTTTATTTGTTTGACATTGCTTTATGTGTTTCTTATCAAAAAATTTTTCACGATTTTCTTCCACTCTGTTGTGTATTGCATCACGATTATTTCAACAATGTTCTTTCTTCAACTCTTCACAATGGGTTTAACTCTTACGATTTTCGCATAAACGCATACAAATGACCAATACATAAATGAAAGCAATTTACCGTCAAACAGTATATTTATTTTCATTCTTTATAATATTGCGAATAAAATCAACTTCCAATTGTCTATTATAAATCATTCTAAATCTATGCAAACGAGCAGTTTTTGCGACAATTTTTGTATAATGTTATGGCTTGATAAACGAAATAGCTAGTATAGTTTATGCTGAATCTAGTAAACATTAATTCCTGAAATGCTCTTAAAACTTGCCCATCAGATTTATTAAATGTGTATGACTTTCTTTCTTTCTTTCTTATTTTTCCTTTCGCTTTGGAACCTTATTTTTGATATTCGCCACGTTCTTTTCTATCTGGAATTCTTTTTTATTTTATTCTCTCTATCATTTTCTTTTCCTGTCTGTTTTCTTTCCGCTAAACTCGTTTCGCTTAGCTTAGCTAGACGTTACTTGTATATATTTACGAATTTTTCGTCTGCTCTTTTAAAATGTCTATATATTGTTTTGTTTTTTTTCTTTTTAATTTTCATTCAATATTTTGCTTCTGATTCTATGTTTTCTCTTTTTAAATAATTGGGTTTAATTGTTATTGTTTTCTTTTGTTTCTTTTTCTTTCTCTTTATCTTTCTGTGTACCATTTAATTTTTAAAAACAACTGACCTGTTATTCTTTCTTTCTTTTTGTTTTATTTTTCCTTAGTTCAGGGATATTTTCTTTATTTTCTAAATTTGATTCGCTTTCGTTTACTTTCATATCATTTAATGTATTTGCTTATTTCATTACTTCTTTTTAAAAACGAACAATTTTTTTGCTTTTTATTTTGCTCCTTTTTTCTTGTTGTCATAACCTTCTTTGGATAATGACACCTCTAAATTTGTTGGAAACAGAGGATGGATAAACTTTATTTCACAGACTTTTAAATTCATTTATGTCTATTGAGGAGAAGCTAACAAAGAACGAGATAAAAAATCTCAAAATAAATATATTTCGGGGTCAAATTCAGATCTTACACTCATAGATTAAACAGATAAATAAATAAATAAACCGATAGAAAATTGTTTCTATCCTTTAATAAATGATGAATAAATGTTAGTAATGGTGCATTACGGCTAGAAAAATTAAATAAATACGAACGAAAATCGACGAAAAGCATTATATGAAAGAAAAATAAGAGGCTTGAAAACATAAATAGTAATAAGAAAAAAATTAGTCAAAAATCTCAAATAGTTTTAAAGTTGGTCATTTAAAGCATTCAAAACCATTTTCTATTCAAAATAACTAGTTTAAAAGTGAATTCATTGGCTTTTACAAGCATTTTGAGTACTGAATTTAAGGATTTAACTAACACCAATATCTGTAGTATGATTATAGTACAAATGAATATGAAAAAAGTAGTCTATTTGGCGCAACATTTCTGCTACTAATTTTCTTAAGTTTTATTACTAAAAGATTCACATTAAATCCTACATTACTCATATAAAACAAACATGTAAACATGATCCTTTCCATACGAATACTTATTCCCATGTTTGCAGAGGGGCAGAGTTATACATAATATATAATTTTTAAACGTTAACACGGCGGCTAACAATGCAAATTTCTTACTTAAAATATTGCAACTAAGAATAAGATTTGAATTATTTTTAACTGCAATATTTTAAGTAAGACATTTCTTATTTTTTACTTCACTAGAATATCTAGTCCTGTTTTTCCAGGTTTAATATAATTTTAAGCATATTACTTTTATGCGCGCATTTTCCAATGTAATAAGCCTATTTATTATTTCACTCTCAAAAAGTGGATAGAAGCCACTGAGTAGCAGCGAATTATTGAGCGAGAAATATATATATATATATAGAGAGAGAGAGAGCAATGGACAGAGCAAGTCACAAAAAGGCAGAATACAAGGATTGAGATTGCATTTAAATTTTCAAAGTTCGTAGTTGATAGAAACTGAGGAATCCGGAAAGAGAGTTGCACACTAGTCACGACCAACAGTTTGAGTAGAGAATCTACTTATCCCATACTTAAATTTAGTGTATCGAGGGAGCAGATAATTTTCTAAACATATATTGTTAAATATAACAGACAATGAATATCTGTTATGTTTAATCATGAGCAGTTCTAAATATCGTATTTTTGCTTTAATTTCAGGTGAAAATAAAGACAGAAATTGTCCAACATTTGGATAGATTTTTATTATGCTGGTTCTAATCTTTCGCCTCCCATGAGCCATCTTCAGAGAGGTTACAGGGACGTTAACATAAAGACATCCACCATCAAAAATGATATTATTTTGTGTTGACATAAAACATTGCTATGCAACGATAACAGTCACCGAATATCAGACGCAGCTCGTAAATTTGTAATGCGCTTCTATGAAGTCATACAGTGTGAAGACCAAAATGTTAACAGAAACATGTCTAAATGCAATGAAATGTATTGTGATCAGATGGAAATGTGATTTTATTGAGTGTGGGTTGCTTTGATTTAATGTAGATGGCCTCCAATATATGAAGATTCTTTTTACTATGTTCTTGCGTGTGTATTATTGTATTATTGACTAAAATCTGTCTAACAAGAAATGCTGTTTAATTGAACTATGATCAGAAAGGTGTCAAGTAAGTCTACGTGAGAGCATGATTGTAGTAAAACCAATATACGTATTGCGTTTATTATTAGTACCAGTGATACAATCTCTGAACAGGCATGCAAATTGATACACTACATTGGTTTTCTGTTTTAGTTGTGTGGTTGTAGGGTTATTAGAGACTATGAGGTCATTTGTTTAACATTTTCTATAGTATATGATGAATTTAATTTGATTATTATTATTATTAATTGGTTTAACATTTCTACCTATTATGTTTTTGAGTGTTGTTTTATCATGTTTGTAATTATTATGCATTTGGCTCCGATAGTATAAGTTAATAGTCTTATGTTTACTTTGATGTACATCATTATTAATATTATCAATATTGTTAAAGGTATTAAGTTTATTATGATTCATTTAGTTTGTTTATAAATGACGGCGTTGGGAAATCCATTGTTAACAAGTGCTTGTTTAGTGTTGTGTAATTCTTTATAGAACATGAATTTGGAAGCAGATATCATTTGTGTGCCTTGAATTAAGTTTCTTATAACAGCTAACTTATATCATTAGGGGTATTTACTATTACAATTAAGAAGACACGAGTATATGCTAGATGGTTTCCTGTATAGAGAAGTAGTAAATCTGGTTGTGCTGAAATCAATAAATACATCAAGGAAGAGAGTTTTTTTTATCAATGTTAGGTTCTAATATAAATTTGAGGACGGAGTGACATTCAGTATTTTTTTTAAGTTGTGTAATTCGATCATTAATCTATTTAATCTATTACTATGCATAAATCCGTGAATTCAAGATACCAAAGAAAAATAGATCAACAGAACAATTACCGTGAAAATATTAATAGAAACAGCACATGGAATCTACATTACAGTATTGAGAAAGTGATTGAAGCCGATATACCAGGTCAGGACAGATAAAGTTACAGATTATTATTTGGATTTTTTCAAGAATGTCGGTATAATGCATTTAAAAATGTAATGTTTAAGGCTAGTAGTCAGTGCAACAAATTACAAAAGAATTTTAGATATAGAAATATTGTAGTTCACTTTTGTCAAAAACAACAAACCACAACCGCCCGTTTACAACTCTTTTTTTTTTCGTGGCGGTTCCTTTAACAGACATAGTTTTCTGTGAATATAATGTCATGTTTCCCAAGTAACTAAATTATCATTACATTAGTTTAATTACGGTCGGTCTCTTACTTCTGCAGTTTCCAACTGGTTAAATATAGGAGTGTGTTGAGGTATGGATCAAAATATAACGGCGAATGTTTCTCTTACTTTGTCAGGATAATCCGTTTTACATAATCACAAGTAATAATAATAATAATAATAATAATAATAATAATAATAATAATAATGTACTGAGTCAACATCAGACATGACTACTATGGTTTCTGATCATGTTTGAATCTAGTAACATGTACATGATTTATCTTGGTGAATTAAGGTGCACAGCGGTAAATATTTAGTTCATTACTACGGATATACTTGTGATTTGCTTACCATAAGCAGCTGGGCATGTCTCCTATGACTTTACACGCTGTGCATCTCAATTATGAACATTGTGAGTGAACTGTAGCATATTAATTATCGAGTCTCAATAAAATTTGTGGGACTTCATCAGTAAAGAAAGACATGTTATGAAAATTAAATTTTGCTAGAAGATATTTAAGGCAAAAAAAAAAGTCAATTTAGTTTAAATACATCAGAGTAGCTGAATGTTCTAATCTTGCATTGTTCTTTTTCCCGTAGAATTCACGAAGGTACAAAAATGGCTTTCGGTGATTGAGTTGTTAGCCAACACCTACCGGATTTTGGATTCAGAATACTCCCTTTCGTATCCTTGTTCTCAAGCAAGACTATTAAGACGACTCTGTTTTTCTATTTAACATATAGCTTAGAAGTCATGGATTCATACACTATTCAATTGTATGTAAGTGAAAGTAAACAAAACTGTCTCACCAAATCCAATTTTCGTGATGCAAACGGTTACGCGTTTATTTATTCACTTTTATAAAAGTTTGTCTTAAATCTTTTAATATACATATAATTAAATTAAAATCATTTACTTGATTATGCAGATTTTGATTGTTTATGAGTAATTTTCCTGCATTATGGCAATGTTATCATAAGAGAGATAAAGACACGATCAGGATTTATTGTCGGTAGGCATAAATTTAATAAAAGATAGACAGATTATAATGTCTTGATGCCAAACTCAGTTCAGAAAAATAAAGGAAATATTTCGACAAAGTAGTAACAGAAAGCGGAAGAAAAGGACTAGTCATCAACTACAAGAGAACAGGTATTAGTGTCATCAGCAATTGAAATATCCAAAAATGCGAACTACGAATTGAAGATGTCAACATCAAAAGATTGGTACTATATCTATGTTTCCAGTCGAAACACGCTAATGTAAACAATGACATGCGACATTATGGTTGTTTTCTCATATACCATCTTTTATACCGGATTAGATGACCATGGTTCTTCACAGCTTTCTCTCCTTTTCAGATTTTAAAAGTGTTTATCATTTTGCTATCTCTTCTCAACCCTGTTCTTCTAGCCATTTTCACTATCTCCAGCTGTCTATATGCATTATGAGTGTCTACATTTCTAAGCCCCATTTCCCTTTTTTATGAGTCTTAAAGATTTCAACTCTCTCTTTCTGGTGCTTAGTGTGTCGTTTATGTTTCAAATCTTTCTAAACTTTCATTGTCTCCCACGTTTTCAGTATATATTGTTTTCAGCATCCTTATATGGGACCTCAAGTCTCTTCCTATTGTTTTGAACGGAATTTTCTCGTTTCTTTTTCTCTCCGTTGTTAGCTTTTGGAAGGCATCTTTCACTATCACGATGCACTTTTAGATTTCGTTATTACATTTTTGTCTTTTATATTTTACAGATAATGATTTTTGTACCACCTTCATTTTGGCGTCTCTAAATTGTAAACAGCATGGTAGGATGTTCTTTTTTTTTAACAAAAAAAAACATTGCCTTTTTACAAAAGATATCTGCTCATGTCTCGTTACTTTCTTTTACTTACTTTTGTAAGATTTTCTGCAGTTTTCTTTCTGCGTTTTCTATCAACGTTGTGTTATATATATCAGTCTTCTGCCGATATTCGGGAAAGTATTCGAGGCCATAATCAATAGTTCAGCATCTTACTGCCCACAAACTCTTCTCTGACAGGCAATATGGCTTCCGCTTTGCCAGGTCCACGGTCGACATGCTAACAACTGTAACGGAGAACATGCTACAGGCCCTTGATGAGTCTGACGAGGCTCGCACGGTTGCTCTGGACATCTCCAAAGCTTTTGACAGGGTTTGGCACTCTGGCCTCCTATGCAAGATACGGGGTTACGGTATTACCGGTCGCATGCTTGACCTAATCCAATCTTTTTTAAATAACCACAAAATGAAGGTCGTTTCGAATGGGCATGCTTCTTCATCCTACAGCACGAATGTACAGCACGACGCTCTTTCTTATTTTCATCAACGACCTCCCAGATGAGATCAAGTGTCCAAGTAGGCTTCTACGCAGATGACACTACAATATACTCCCGCACCAGTAAGAAACCTGTCGTGGTTGACAGACATAATCTCGCTACTGACCTTGAACGGGATTTACACTCTCTGGTGAACTGGGGCAAGAAGTGGCTTGTCAACTTCAATTCGTCTAAAACCAACCTCTCCTGCCTCCCATAAGCATGGACCAAGCGATTCTCCCTGAGAGCAATACACTACACCTCCTCGGCCTTACGCTCTCCTCAGACCTCAAATGGAACCACTATATTGAATCCATAGCTAAATCTACTGCTAAGAAGGTTGGGTCACTATGTCGATCCAGGATGTTTTTTCCACCTGAATCCATCCTGCATATATAAAAGTCAACCATCCGTCCGTGCATGGAGTACTGCTGCAATCTATGGTCAGGCGCCTCTGCCGTTCTCCTCAGTGTTCTCGACAGGTCCCAAAGGAGAGTCTGTAATGTGATAGGTACTGATCTGGCGGCTCGACTGCAGCCACTTCCCCACCGTCGAAATGTGGTCTCCCATTGTCTGTTCTATAAATATTTTCATGGCTTCTGCTCGGACAAACTTAAGTCACTGGTGCCTCCTCAACAGGTGTTTACTCGTTCAACCAGACTGGCAACTGGGTCCCACTCATTCACAGTCAGATTAGCCAAATGCAAACGACAATTCTACTCCTGCAGCTTCTCCTCTCGCACTTCCCGCCTGTGGAACTCGCTCCCATATTTTTGCTTTCCTGACGGCTACAACCTCCAGAAATTTAAATGCAATGCCAATACTCAGCTATTAACCACTGGACTCTAGCTCTCTCTCCACCTCTGTATATCCTTCCCTTTCTTTCCACCTGTGTATCTGTCATTGCACCTGCATTCTCAGCTTTCTATTGTTCCTTTCTAACTAGTTTGTACTCCTCACTCTTTTCTAATTAATCTTTTTACAGTTATGTAGCCCCCAGCTCATCAGTGGCATTTCTGCCTTGCTCGGGGTGAAATGATTAAATATATATATATATATATATATACTAACAAAATAGCAAGATCGCCAAGACCGACCGCGGTTTCGCACAACGGCTCGTCAGATCCCTGACGAGCCGTTGTGCGAAACCGCGGTCGGTCTTGGCGATCTTGCTATTTTGTTAGTGTGTTTGCTCTGCGTTACTGCCTTCTAGTTAAATACTTTTCGGTTGTGTGTATCGAGCACTTTTCTTTTCTGGTTGTTTGTTCCGTGGAGGGTTTTTTTTCTTTTTACTGGGAGGAACCGTATGTATTGTCGGTCCCAAGCAGTTTTCTTTTTTTCCCCCTCTTTGCCCAAAGCTTTATAGCCGAGGGCAATAACGGATTTAGATTCTGCTGGTCATTCATAGTTTTGAGATTAGAATACACGCAGAGTCGGTTTAATAATTATTGTTATTATTGTTATTATTGTTATTATTATTATATATATATATATATATATATATATATATGTATCTATCTATCTATCTATCTATCTATATATATATATATATATATATATATATATATATATATATGTTGTTAAGATTGCCACTATCAATGATATATCGAGATAGTACTACTTCTAATTCTCTCAGGACTGTTACACTGTAAACCCGTCTCCAAGAGATGAGACCAGGCCGGATATACGCAATCAATACCAACAATTTGATAGTGAGAACTTTTTCTGGCAGTTCAGATCGACAACAATGAAAACATAAATATTTATCTGTTGATATTTTCCTTCGGTCTTTCTCTTTTCATTTTGTATAAAAAATGTTGTTTCACACAGCATGTACCTCTTTATACAGTTTATATGTAAGTACATTCAGCCAAGCAAACGGCACAGAGGACCTGTTACAAAATTGATATTTATAAGCAAGTCCTTAATTACAGACGCAGAACATCTAACAAAATGTGCGCAATTTGTGGAATTTTTATGAAAATGTAAAAAAAAAAAAATAAATAAATAAAATAAGCCGAGATAAATTGCAATCAACAGACAGAGAAAACAGATAAATTCCTGCTTTCTATTTATTTCCACAGAAGCGACAACAAATATAAGAATCCATTTCAGCTGTAAAACACTATATATAGCTATGCATTTTCAGCATGGTTTAATTGTTTATCAAGGGTTGACAGATGTGCAGAACTGTCTAAAATGTATTTTGTCATCTCACTGTCATGACTGCAAATGTGATTAATTTACTACATTTGCTCATATTCACTATTTGGTTTTCGTAAATGTTCAGCATCTATCGATCAATTATCAATGAGTCCATTATGCCTTGCATCGAGGACGTTAATAACAGATGCCATTTTACCAAATTAACACCCAGTTGCTATTTGTAGTAGGTAAATATTATGCGTTATTGATGGGAAGGTTCTAGTCATCGTGCGATACGAACAACACGTACCACTGATGTTAACGGCAAACCTAATAAAAAGAAGGAAATATGTTTAAGATATTTTCAGGGGGTTACGGTTTAATAGAGGCTGTCATGTGCAGGTCCTTTATGGAATCTGTCTTCTTTACTTCATCGACGTCAATGGGTATACAAGTGTGTATCTATGTCTGCGTTTGTAACGACGACAAATTTTCCTCCCAAGTTTCCCCTATTTCCACAAAAATACACCAATATACGCAGCCTTACACATAGTCATTTTTTGTTTTAAAATCTGTCTGACGGTCGTAATAGCGTGAAGCCTAAAATTTGTCTGACGGTCGTAATAGCGTGAAGCCTAGGGCCACAAACTCACATCTAACTATATAAATATGTCAGCTCTATCACTGATATTGAGCACTTTCAAGTAAATACCACACATATATTATATATATATAACAAATTGCATATATATATATTTATATCTATATACATACACATTTTTCACACACACACACACACACACACACACATATACATATATATATATATATATATATATATATATATATATATATATATATATAACATAGTACACTTGGTATGTAATCTGGGTAAATTCCAAAAGAGACGAACTCAAGAGAACTCAATGCTAAATTAATTCATTTAATTTAACAGAGTAATAATTTATAAAGGATTTTTGATTATTACAATGGATAATACATATTTCACCTCTTTGATGTTCTTATCACGGCTCGTCAGATCCAAATGGTAGAACAGTAGGCAATCAAAATATCACCCCTCCAAAAATTTCTTCTCTTTTATTTATTTCTACTTAGACGCTCACATGTCCATATTAGGACAGACATTTGGGACGGTTATATACGAAAAGGTTCTCGTTCATTCGAAAAAGAGCCCCAAAGAAAGGGGATGGCGAGGATACAGGAGGGTTGACGATTGATTAATGCAAGGAAGAAGAGAAAAATTTGAAAAAAAAGAAAGAAAATGGGGGAACAAGACAAAAGAAAAAAGAAAAAGGGAGAAGTAGATAAAATCGGAATGGAAATCAAAAAGAGAAAAAGGAAGGGACCAAGAGACACAATAAGGAAGAGGCAAAGAGATACAATCACAGGAAATACCGTATCACAAGAAATAAATGTTGACGCCATTTCTCCTGATAACGTCTCAAAACTCCTACCTGTTTTCACAGAAAAGCCCGGAAAAATTTAACTGTGAAATTTAATTTCAAATATACTGGGATACATTTACGGTACGGAAAAAAAATCTTATATCATAATTTTAATACAACTTGAAAACATAATTACTCTTACTATAACTTAAAAATTAATTCTAATTTAAAATAATTTTAAAACAATTGAAAATATCCAAATTAAAAATATAATTAGAGAAACAGGAGAAAAGAAACGTTACCAGGAATTTAAATTAAAATCAACTATAGGGAATCTTTATGGTGAAATTAAATCAAACATCAAACATCTTAATGTACATTATACCCCTAGTCGTAATGTATTCTAATTATAGTTTAAAAGATTATCTAAGATACATGTAATACTAATAATAGATAATAGTAAATTGGAGAATAATAATAACAAATGAAACGATAAAGAGATAACAAATCTATGCATACCTACGCATAGACACATATAAATTGTCATAAATGCACATAATCGGCCCTCTAAATACAGAGAACAAAGACCGTAGAAATTAAAAATAAAAGGAAATCGATCCCACACCCCACCTGTAAATGGTGGTAAATTAAAATATCGACACTGCATAAGGTAAAACAAAAAGGACCATATGTCCCAGTATGAGATACCTAAACTAAACGAAAAAGCGACCTGTTCGAAACTAAGTTACCCCACACCCTTCTAACCACGAAGGGACGTCCAAATTCCACTACACTTGGATAGCAGTAAGATAAATAAAATGTCTACCCTTCCTTAAGAAAACCATAAACCCCCATATAAGAACTCCCCAAACAACATAAATAAGGAACCTGTCTTAAAGTAAGCTACCCCTCCTAACCCATATCTCTAAGGCTACAATGCGGCAGACAAAATTGGAATAAGCTCCCAATCCCGCTCTCATTTCAACATCATATCAGCATACACAGACCGTTTTCACCATTTAATTTACATTACAATTCTTCCTCGATGAGAAGTGCACCTTGGAAGTCAAAACATAAAACGTTAGAAAGATAAACATAAGGGGTGGGTGGAAAGGGAAAGATTAAAAAGAAAGAGATAAAGATTAAAACGATATAGACAATAATTTAAATTGAAATAGCTTGCAGTGAATTTCATATATACAAAAAACTGTCTATTACATTAGTACTCATAGGAACACGATATGAGATTTCCTCTTAAATTAAAATATACCGATTTTACAGCAGTTAAATCAAAAGACACAGATCCTAATGTATGACCATTAGTGGTAATTTATTGAAGTTTATTTAAAATCAAGATGAAATAATAATGCCTAGTCTGCAAAACTAACTAAAATAAATTTAAAAATCAACGAAAATCTTTAAGTATTCATAATAATATTCATAATACATAATGACAATAAAACAACAAAAAATTAAAAACAATAAAAAACAATAAAAAAATTCCAGTAATGGGAAATCGAAAATTCGTAACAATATATCTATATCTATATATACATATACATATATATGTGTGCGTGTCCATCAAACCAAAATGAGAATAAAAATTATAGCAATAAGAAATAAAGGTAATAACATAAGACTATTCTATAAATCATGACATATAAAACGACATATAACTATAATATTTATAAAAATAAAAAAAATTAAAAAATTACAAAAATTAAGAATTAAAATTTAACAATCACAGAGACAAAACAACCTTTGCTGCAAAAGGATATTAACTGCTCATTCCAGAATTTTCTCAAAATAAACACCTTTTTAAAAAAAATTTCAATTCATGTAAATCGATATAATTCACATTAATTCAAAACATAAACTGTATTTATCTATACTATTTTAAATCTATTTTTGTGTCTGCATTTAAATTTTAATTCGTTCCGCTGATTTAGTAGTTTCTTTGGATTATTATATTTTATAATCATTAATTTCTACTCCAGGCATAAATTTCACCTATCCCTGAAATTGTTGGGAGTGTTGGCGTATTTCACAATCTTGCATCTGACCAGTGGGGTGAATACTCTGTCTTTGATATTCCAATATTGCTTAGATAGGGCGGTTTGATTTTTCAAGGAGGCGTTGGAGAAAGATTGTCTGTGGTTATATATATATATATATATATATGATGTAATGAATAGGTAAGGAGTATGTATACGCTTTGGTTCCCCCTCACTGGAATGGGATTAGCTGGTGTCAGTCATAAATATAGACTAAGGCGAGGACGTCTAGAGATACAAAGATCTTCCACCAGAGATCTATTGGTTTACCACTAGAGACCTACCAACTACTGATCTATGACTATAGACTAAGCCTACGTCCCAGGATACTGCATACGACGAGTACCGTCTATTATGTCAAATTATTAGAGTGTCCTACCCGGTTACATTTGACTGAACTACTTAACTACCTTGAATGATATATATGTATATCTCTTTCTGGGACATATCAATATATATATATGTATATATATATATATATATATATATATATATATATATATATTAGAATTATATATATATTATATATATATTAGAATAATATATATATTAGAATTATATATACATATATATATTAGAATTATATATATATTAGAATTATATATAAGAATTATATATATATATATATATTAGAATTATATATATATATATAAACAATTTATTATTTCATATTAATTTGTTAAGGAGCATATATTTTGTTATTTTAAACACTGAATGTGTGGCAGGGGCAATATTACCTCTGAAATGATAATAATGTTAGCAAGGTTAATAAATGAGGATATGCTGTAAAAAAGAAAACAGCAAGTGAAAGAGAAGCCTTTTTCAATAACCAAGAGTTTGATCGACCGTAAAGAATTTGAAATTTTAACAATGCTAAGGGAAGATAAACTAGTACATGAGATACAACCTTTTTAAGTGTAGAAAAGGTTGCAGATTACTAATTGAAATGTTGATTTTATCTATAAACAGAAAACACGAGTTTTGTGAAGTTGAAAAAGAGTATCAAATCTATTAACAGGAAAGAATATAGAACAATGATATATGAAACCTAAAACGGCCGACGGATGAAGAGTAAAGTGTTTGAAATTTTTAATATCAACTCGGGTTGGCGAAGAGTTGTTCATAAGCAATGCAAAGAGCAAGATGGATAAATAATGAAAATGTCTGTCACGAGACTTGCGAGTGTCAGGATATGGGTCAAAGTCGAATCACATGTGAACCAAAAAGGGTTAAAGAAAACCACATTTCTCCTTTACAGAAATTAGTTGAAGTATTTTGTTTTATTTGATTATAGTTCATATACAAGAGACATTAAACATTTTGCAACAAGGGTTTCTTTTGTTTTTTATTCATATATAAAACCTGTTGTCGTCCCCAAATCGAATCGACTTGCTTATATTTATTTTTCTCTGATTCTCACCCGGAAAAACTGGTAGACCAACGGGGAGTTTCGGATTTCTACAATGTTTTCCAGAATCAAGAATTACAACATGGCAGATGGGTGGCATCAAATTGACAGTTGTAACCGCGTGCTCAGGCCTAACCTGTAATACTGAATTATACAGGACCAACGATTAATTCTTGTGGAGTACGTCGGTTCAGTTGGGTCAGGATATGGTGTTACAAATGTAATAACGAGCGATATATAAATCGAAAGTTTAACTAAAGAACATATTTGTTGAGAAAATAATAGATCCGAAATAGAATAAGAAAAGTGAAGTTTCATTAAAGACACTGAAACGTGGAATGCAATATTTATGGCCAAAATGATATAAGAATTAGCAAAACAAACGCAACATGATGTTCACCTATTATATAAACGTTTGATTGAGTGCAACACAAAGAACTGTTTGAACTGCTAGGTAAGTTTACTTTCTTTTGGAAGGATAGAATAATTCAGAAGTTATACTAGAAGCAAACTGCCTGCATACAGTAAGAAAATGAATTCAGTAAATACATCAAAATAGAAAAGGGCGTAATGCAATGTTGTTTTATCTTACTGGACTTATTCAATTTTACAGTGAAGCAATCCGGAGAAATTAGAAGCCCTACAAGAATTCATTCTTGACAGCCATATTCATAACAACATCAAATATACAAATGACACAGTGTTGATAGCAGACAAACTACAGAAAATCTTACATAATGTAATAGACTTAAGCGAGAAAAAATAAATAAACATCAGTTGTCCGAAGATAAAATGTATGGTCATCAGCAAAACAAAAAACACGAAATGCTAAATAAACTTTGAGACCCCAAAATCAAGTAAGTACATAAAATTTGTTTGAACAGATAACGAAAAAATGTGATAACGCCAGCGAAAAGGATTAGAAAGCGACAGTTGAAATGTTAGGGTACAGTATGAGAAGAGATATTAGAAAATTTGATTGCGTTACTATTACTTTTGAGATGATTAGTGATATAATGTATTTGCCCTGTCAAACGCTGACTGACAAAGAAAAATTTTGAGATGAACGCACTTTCAATTCTTTTGGAATCAGAATGGGATTTAGCAGGTCGAAATTGTAGTCGATGTGTTACGATGAACTTTTGGAATGCTGCTATTTTATATATAATTTAGATTATTACAATGGGTAATACATATTTCATCGCATATTGAGGCTCTTCAGACCCAAACGGTACAACAGTTGGTCCTCAAAAAACCCCAGTTTTTTTTCATAGACGCTCACATGTCCATATTTAGGATAGACCTTTGTCACGGTTATTTACGAAAAATTTCTCGCTCACTTAAAAAAAGAATCGCATATAATAGAAAAAGCAAAGATAAAGAAAAAGTGGACGATTGATTAATTGTAAGAAAAGAAAAAAGGGAGGAAACAGAAAAAATGAAGAGAAAGATAGAAGGAAGAGAAAAAGGAGAAAAAGAAGGAACAAAGAGATACAACAAAAAGAAAAAAGTACTGGAATATTACAGATGTAGGATTTATCCTACCGGTCAAATGGTGGATTGTTAAATACGCGAACACTCTCAACAATTTCAGGGATAGGTGCAATTTATGCCTGGAGGAAAAATTGATGATTATAAAATATAATAATCCAAAGGAACTCCTTAATCAGCGGAATGAATTAATATTTAAATGCAGACAAAAAATAAATATGAAATAGTCTAGATAAATCTTGATTATGATTTGAATTAATGTAAATTATTTTACATTAATTTAACTTAAAAAGCAGTTTATTTTGGGAAAAGTCTGGAATGCGCTGTTAATACTATTTTACTGCAAAAGATTTTTATTTTTGTTGTTTATTTTTATAATTTTTATATTTATAGGTATAGTTTTTAAAGATTGTTTTTTTCGTTTTTGATAGAATCAGTATTATTATTATTATTATTATTAACGTCTTAGACAAATTCTGTTTGATACATGTATATATATATATATATACATATCATTATTGTTTTTATTATTAGATTTTTATTATTATTATTATCTATTATCTATTATTATTATTATTATTTAAGATGTTTTTAAGATTGTATTTTAGTGTTTTATTTATTTTTCTTACTAGGCGTTATTACTTTAACTATGTTTATAATAAATTACTATTAGTGGTTATATTGTAATTTATATTTTCACCATAAATATTCCCCATAGTCGGTATATTTTAATATAAGAGTAAATCCCATGTCCCGTTTCTAAGAATGAATATTAGTGTAATAGACGTCGGTTTTGACCTAGGTTGTTTACTTTAAATTATTTTAAATTCCTTTCTTTCTTGCTCTCTTTCTTTTTTCGTTCTTTAACAATTCTCCCTTTTTAATAGAATGATTATTATTATTATTATTATTATTATTATTATTATTATTATTATTATTAACGTCTTAGAGAGATTTTGTTTGATACACACACATATATATAGAGATATTATTATTATTATTATTATTATTATGTCATTTTTCATCATATTTCGATTTCTGCTTTGGTCTCACTACCAACCAAGTCTGCGGGGAGACCTAAGGCAGGTAGTGGCGTGTTGTTATGACTCCATTTCATGTTTTTCTATCTTCCCTATCATCTCCAGCATTACATAGATAAAGTTTTCCTTAGTGTGTGGGCTGTACTTAATAAGACAATTTTTTGTATATCTCTTAAGCTGGGGTTTCCAGGGATTCTTTCAATGTGTTGTTTTGTTCCATTTTTTATCATTCCAAGTGCACCTACTATCACTGGCACAACTCTTGTTTTCAATTTCCACATTTTTTCTATTTCAATTTCCAGGTCTTTATATTTTGACAGTTTTTCAATTTCCTTGATTGCTATGTTACAATCCGCTGGACAAGCCATATCAATTAATAGACAAGTTTTCTCCTTCTGGTTTTTAACAATAATGTCTGGCCTGTTTGCTTCAATTTTTCTGTCTGTGTAGATGGTGTAATCCCATAGAATGGTTACATCTTCTATTTCTGTAACGGGTGCTGGATGATGTTCATACCAGTGTTTGTTTACAGCTTTTCCATAATGTTTGCACATTGCCCAATGTAAATATTGCACAATTATTATTATTATTATTTTTTATTTTTTATTTTATTATTATTTATTATTTGTATTTATTATTTTAGTATTATCTATTATTAGTATCATTTTAGTATTATCTATTATTAGTATCATTATTATTTAAGATTTTTTAAACATTTTATTTTAAAATTTTATTCATGTTTCTTACTAAGAACAATTATTTTAACTATATTTATAATAAATAATTACTAATGGTTATATTGTAATTTATATTAGGATGTATGATTTATGATTTATTTTTCACCAAACATATACCCCATAGTTGGTATAGTTTAATTTTTAATTTAAGAATAAATGCCATGTCGCGTTTCTAAGAATGAATTTTAGTGTAATAGACGTCGGTTTCGAGCTAGTTTTTTTTTATTTAAATTATATTAAATTCTGTTCTAGCTTGCTCTCTTTCTTTTTCTTTCTCTATTTTTTATATTTAACTATAATTTTTATTTTTTAACTGAATTTTTCAAATTAATATGAATTTTTAAAATAATAGTAAGAGTAGTTGTTTTTTAAAATTGTATTAAAATTATGATGTATAATTTATTTTTGTGCTGTGATTATATCTAATCATATTTGAAACTAAATTTCAAAGTTAAATTTTTCACGTCATGTTTTTTTAAGAAAGCAGACGGGCGTTAGAGACGCGATTTCGATAAATGGAGTTAACATTTATTTCTCTGGATACTGTTTATTTTCTTTTTATTGTATCTGTTTGTCCTTTCTTTTTCTCTTTTTTCTTTCTTTCTATCTTTCTCTTCATTTTTTCTATTTCCTTCCCATTTTTTCCCTTCTTTCCATTAATCAATCGTCTAATTTTCTTTATCTTTGCTTTTTTCTATTATTTGAGGGTCTTTTTAAGTGAGCGAGAAATTTTTCGTAAATAACCGTTACAAATGTCTATTCTAAATATGGACAGGTGAGCGTCTATGTAAAAAAAAATTTAAGGGATATTCGAGGACCAATTGTTGTACCGTTTGGGTCTGTTAAATTAAATAAATGAATTTAACATTGAGTTCTTTTGAGTTCGTCTCTATCGGAATTTACCTGGATAGTATACGAAGTGTGCTACATTATATATATATATATATATATATATATATATATATATATATATATATATATATATCTTTATAGAACGAAGAAAATAATAACAATGGTCAAAACATTAATTTCATTATTAACTACCTGATGAGACATTGTTTTTTCGATGTCGAAAAGAAAATGTACATATTTGTAATAAATTATAATTTGTACATGTTCTAAACTATAAATTATAATATATATATATATATATATATATATATATATATATATATATATATATATATATATATATTCTTGTGTGTGTACCTGTATCTGTTTGCATGTGTTTATATGTGTATATGTGTATCCAAAACGTTCAAATCAAGTAGGAAGAAATTAGAAAATAAAAATTACATGTAGTTTGGCCTTTGATAGGCTTTGGTAAATGGTAAATGGAACATATTTTCCTTCATCTGCTCTCTCTCTCTCTCTCTCTTCTTTTATCGTTTTCTTTCTCGTGTGTGTGTGTGTCTGTGTGTGTTTCCCTTCATGTGTGCTATGTATGCACACATAATGAGATCTAAAGAAGTAAAGACAAACAAGAATTAAAAGTATAAAATTCTTGGAGCAAGTTGGACAGGCTGAAGAAATGGAAGAATTACGTTGATTTTTGAATCCCAGTTAACTGAAATCCATTGTCCAATGAATTATTTTAAGGGAACTGATGGTATTTATTACCAACAACAGAGAAAGAAGTTCTACACCTTTACGCTATCGGACTTTAATCTCTCAAATGTTAACGCCGCACGATGACAAACCACAAAGAGAACACCTGACAGCAGTCGGATTAGGATGAATACATTGATGTATAAAATCATTTTCCCTTATAGGAAACTTAGGTTTAATACGAACTGTCACAACTGATATATTGTTTCCAGACGATGAGGCTTAAAGACGGGCCAGTTTAATGTGGTCTTAGTTGATAAATAAAAATGTCCGGAGAAGTTTTGGGACAAGAAGCAGAATCTACGAGTTAATAGTAAAATTCAAAATGTAATAGGAATCTAAAATTCTATGGATGTTGTTTTATTTTTATTTTTTCTTCTTTTTCTTCTTGTGCCATTACTTTAAAGACGTAGGCGACCAATTTCCAATTCTTTTTAGCTCTTAGTAGTGTTTGTTTTACATTCATCTCTCTCACTGCCTGTTCTGCTATTAATATAAAATGCTAGTTAGAAACGTTACTCGCTGTTTTCTTGTCTTTCAATGTATTCTAAGTGTGTCAAATTCTCTAAAGCCTCTTTCCTTGTGTGTTTAATGACATTGAATATTTCATAGATATTACTTTAACACATTTCTTATTCTTTGTGCCGTGCCTAGCTAAGACAGAGACGATCATGTCTCTTCACAGCTGTCTATCTTTTTTGGCTAATAGAAAGGTTTATGATTTTATTATTTCTGCCAATCTCTGTCTTGCCATCAATTTGAAAAAAAAACTCGTTATACAGGTTAAGTGCGGTTTTCCTGTCTTTCAATATGACTTGTGAGTGTCAGATTCTCTGGTACCTCATTCTCCAGTATGTGTAGTGAATTACTTCCATAGAGAAGTGAGTGTTGAGGTTCGAATACAGGGCTAATCAATTTTTTTACGAAAATATTCTATGAAATTTGTAACAAAATTTGATGTTATTTTCTAACGACTAAGAAAATGAAATAAAACAGTTTATAAACAAATAGGAAACTTTTGTTTGAAACAAAGAAAATACCGCTGAATTACTACGTAATAGATAATATTTTATATGGCACTTAATTCTAGAAGATATGCTCACAGATGAAGAAGAGACTTGAAGCAATATTCGTGATTCTACGAAAGGGGGATGAGAATACCGTAGTATGAGAGCAAGAGAGATATTTATATGGAAAAAACTTAAATGAATACTTACATTTTCAAAAAAGAAACAGAAGAATTGTTTGTGACACGTAATGAGTAAAAGTAAAACCGCAGAATCTAATACTCACAGGACGTAATGCCTGTCATCAATATGAAAATAACCAACCACATCTAAAGAACTCACTGACCTACGATTTAACTCACAACTGGAATAATAATAATAATAGTAATAATAATAATAATAATAATAATAATAATAATAATAATAGTAATAAAGCCGAAATATTAAACAACGAAGAAAAGCACCACGTTGTAGGTTTTATCAAAAAAATAACTATTCCAAACGGACATGATGTTTTACAGATAAATTTGAAAGCAGTTAAGGAGGGCATCTATTTAGGAAGAGTAAAAATTTTGAGACAATTTTCGAAGCAATTTAAAGGAATGTTATCAAAAGGCAGCTTGGATCAAAAGACACTAAGAAAGAGTGAACAATAAATTCGTGCTAGAATGGAAAATTGTAACCAAGAACAATGTTATGCAAACTCTAGCAAAATCTCAAATAGGGAAATTCACCGTGAATGACAAGGAACCCGACTTTTATCTATATCATCTGTTATTAATCGTGCAAACTTTATTAATGCTAATTAATAGCCCCAGTGAAATTTTTAAAAATAATAATTGAAGGTATTATATATCTCCTATCAAAAAACGAGTGAAACATAATCAAATCAATTTATTATAGTTCATGTCTGTCAACACATATCAATTAATCACATCTGTCCTGTCAAACTGTACTTACTCTTTTCTCGACGACAACAACATTCTTCTCCTGGAACAGAAGGGATATCAAATACGTACATATGGTTGAAAAGATCAATTACTTACGACAATGAGATTAAGTGTTTCCTAAATAGTGTAAGATGCTTTAGCGAATCTTTGGTATAGATTTCGGATAAGATAAAAGCCCAAAAGTAACATTTAAGAATGGAAGATTTATAGAAACACACTCAATAGAGCAAGATTTTGTCAGAATGATTAAGGGGCTGGAACAAAAAGAAGCCATAAATGAGTGAACAAAGGAAATGGCATACAGCATACCGAAATGAAAGAGAAAGTAGCTCCGGTAAAAAATCTGCATGAAACTTGCACCTTACAAATGGAATATGAAAGAGATAAGGTTCTTAGCTGTGGAATTCTAAAGCTGACGAATATGTCAGTGAAATGATATAGAGTAGTGAGAGTTTTGAAAACACAACTTGAAGGAAAACTATCTTTTTAAGGCTGGTCTTCACATCAAAGACATCAAAGAAGTTTTTATTTAAGACTTTTCCTGCCATAGGGCTGCTTCTGAGTGGGTGCATAGAATAAAATAATCTAAGCACATGGATTAATCTTTTGTCAATGTAGGGCTGGAAATCAGTTAGTGTGAACATAATGTGCTTTCACATTGACATTGCAGTCCATGCAGATTGTAATGTATCTTTGATGATCTACAAAAACTATCAAAATACAAGGATCTTGAAATAGAAATACAAATCATGTTGTACACTGGAACATCGATAATTCCAGTTATAGGCAGAGCCCCCGGATTGTTTGAAAAAAGATTCTGATAGACTCATTGAATGAATTCCTGGTAGCCCATGATTCAAATACAAAAGTAAAAAAAAAATTCACAAGTAAAATACATGTAAAAATTATGTGATCTTATTTTTTACGAAAATGATCAGTGGAAAATGTGATGAAGACACTTTTGATCTTAGGTTTCTGGTTTGTATTACGAAAAGAATTGTGCATATATATAAATTTAAAAAATATTATTAAATAATAATAGATCAGGAAGCCGCTAAATAAAACATATCTATTAACAATATGACTAAATAAATATAACTATATTGAAATCGAAAAAAGTGGGATTGTAAAAATTTTGTTGGAACTTGAAGCATCTGATACGATAAAATGTACAGAAAAGCACGATAAAAATGTCTTTGCAAGCTCAGATTTACAAATGATACAACATATTGTATGGTATAGAACTACTCATATGCTCAGAAAAGCATAATCGATATAAAAAGTTATAAACGATGTATATGTTAAGTAGCAATTCAGATCAAAATGTCTTCAAACCGATTACATATATTTGCTACCTAAATTTAGAGCTGCGCACAATAAATGAGTAAACAGAATGTAAATGAATTGTAATAAAATAAGAAGAGTTTTGATGCAATACCAGAAATGCCTCAGTTTTTTTATCTTAATTCATTGAAAGTGATAACATTTACATGGTGTGTTTCCATTAATTAAGATGATTCAGAGGAAATTAATTTAAAGTAAAACACTGATTTTCTTGTTAGTTTCTTTACCATAACAAATTAAGCGCGAATGTATGGTTCACAGTGAATCTATCTTCATGAATAAAAAGAGCATCATGGTCAGATATCTAGAGGAATGTTCTTTTAGTTTAAAAAAATAATTTCACCTAAGCAAAACAATAAAGCCACTAAAAGATTAGGTTTTATTAAGAGTTAGAGAGTATGTAAATAGAAAGAAAAATACTGCGTGTATGAGAGAGAGACACGGAGAGAGAGACACGGAGAGAGAGAGAGAGAGAGAGAGAGATTAAGAAAACGAAGATAGTGACAAGTTACATTTAGATTTTTAAAGTTTAAAGTTAACTGTAAAGCTTGAAACCGAATGAAATTTCTGCAAGCGAGAAATGCGATAAAGGAAACTTTCAGCATATACATTACGTTTCATTTAGCGGTTTTAACTGTAAAATGATAAGACTTTGCCGCCAATCTAGTTCAAAATCTTGAAGTCTTGATACAATAGGGGAAAATTCCTGAAAACAATTACCATGAAAGAATTTATTGAAACGGGACATTGAAGCTAAATGAGAATAAGAAAGTAACTGAAGCCAAGATGTTAGGTCAGGATCAATAACATTGCAGATTCTACTTTGGTTTTTATCAAGAATTTCTAAACTGAATTAACATCATTTATTCAACAAGCATACATGTGCTCACTACTCTTCTTAGTCTCAGAATTCTGATTCATAATGACATTCAAAGCATAAGAGAACAATGGAACGTTCAGGTTACTTTGTCCCTCCTCTAGCAGTTAATGTGACATCAGAGTTTTCTTATTTCTATACTGGTTTTTGATCAAGACCATAAGGTCCAATATGTCTTGTTATTTTGCACTTGGAAAAGTAAGGGAATTATTAATGCATAAGTGAATTATTAACACGTAAGTGAATGATTCAATGCAATAAACCCGACTGGAATTCGAACTCGACTCTACAACTCCTCAGACCGAGCTGCTATCTGCTACTACACAGTGCCTCCATGTGTAGATGGATAGAAGGAATAAATGAATCACAGATATTATTCAAACTCAATGGAATATACAAGATTAATTGCTGAAAATTTGATGTTGACAACTCAGAAGTTGCAGTAGAATGGACAACAAAATAAATGCATAATAAAAAGGAAAATGCTGTGTTTTTTGTAGTATAACAAAAGTATCTGTCTGACTTAAGAAAATATTTATTACCAATGAAAGCGCTCGAATATACCGTAAGAATAATATGGAACGTATGCCAGTTGAATCACAGGTGATGGCATAGATTTATACAACATAGGATTCAACACCGTATAGATGTGTATGCAGCACATCGAGTTTATAAATGTTTTGAGCTTTTCACGATTTTTCCATATCCCAGAAATATTTGTATAGACTACTGAAGCCTTGATTAACTTTATACAGTCTCTGTGTTATTTCTTTTTATCGCCTAGAGTTTGGGAATATGACACCGATTTGTTAGGAGCTCTGAACCAACGTCTGCCTTTGTCTGGACAACAAAGATAGACAATTAGGGATAATTTTGTGACTTTTTTTAATTCTATTAATATTGTTGATCAAAAACAAGGTTCAAGTGCTGTTCAAGTTACGAAGAATTTTTTATGTGTCTACAAAGAGTGAGAAACAGGTGCATATTATAAGAATATATAGAATAAACACCGGTTGAACTAATACGTGAAGAGATTAAGGTTTTAATAATTTAAAATTGTCTTCTCAGATGTCCGTTCTATAATGTAACAGTTCTGAAGAATAATTAGTCTGAGAGAAACTTCTTAATTACTAATAGAATATAAATGTAATGAGGGCGGGTTGAATCAGTGTATCTGGCCTGGTAGATTCTAGCTGTGAAGACACTAAACCTGAATAATATCTGCCAAAAAAATAGTAGCGAGAGTTTAGTAAATTTTGCAGAACTTACAGGATAGCCATCATTTAAAATCTGGTCATCGTGCTGAAAAGTTTTGTTAAATGTTTAACGTATGATATTTACTGAAGGAGGACAACTTGTGAGTTATTGCTCAGAAGCAGATTGCCTAAGGTAGATGTGGGCAAACTACGACCCTTTGGCAGCATACAGCCCGCCAAAAGAATTCATCGGCCCGCCAAAGAAAATCATGCGGTCTGCAAAAGTAATTCATATGGTCTGACAAAGGAATTCATGCGGCCCGCCAAAGGAATTCATGCGGTCTGCAAAATTAATTCATACGGCCTGACAAAGAAATTCATGCGTCCCGCCAAAGGGATTCATACGGCCCAACAAAGAAATTCATGCGGCCCGCCAATGGGATTTATACGGCCCACCAAAGAAATTCATGTGGCCCGCCAAATGTTTGTTAGTTTGGAAGATATTTGTTTCTTTAAACTGAATTATTTTTTATCAAACAAATGTGAAGTTTCTACTTGAAAATCTGAATAATTTTTCTTTTAATCAAGTTAGTTGATACCCCGTTTCACTTGAAGGTTCAACATATTAATTAATAAATTTTTTTTATTTCTTTAAAGTTATTTTAGTTACTTTATTTTTCAAATAAATGTATTTTCTAATTTATAATATTAATTAATAAAAATAATTGCTTTTTCTTAAAACAAGTCTATTTTGTCTTTCAAATTTGTTTCATGTGAAGCTTCTACTTAATACTTATTTATAAAAACCGTTTTCCTTTAAAATTTAAACTGAGTTACTTTGTTTTTCAAATAAATGCGTTTTATATGAATTTTCTACAGTTCTATATAATATGACTTAATAAAAATTAATAGCATTGCTTTCTTTTAAGCCTTTTATATTGTCTATTTTAAATATTAATTATTTTGGTTAATTTTGCGTCCCTATAAAATTGTGAAATTTTGAATGCAGATCTTGCACTGAAAATTTTGCCCACCACTGGTTTAAGCAATGGAGCCTTATGCCTAGCGTAATTTCTATGTTAGTTTAAAGTTGCAGATGAATTATGCTGAACAGCAGAATTTTAATACGTGTGCAGATATGCGTTTCCCATGTAACAACACTCAGTTGTAGAATGTTTTTAATATGATAAATAATATTGACACCTTTTGCCATTAAAATTAATCTGGAGCTGTTACTACTGCTGTTTCTTTTCTCAATTCATCCTCGCTGATTTAGATGATCATAGTAATAAACTTTTGTGGAAACAATCCCGTTTTTCTAAGATTATAAAGAGTTACAACTTGCTAACCATGTTGAATGTCTCTATCAGATCAACACATTCGATGCTTTTCTTCTTATGGGTCTACTTTAATATAACAATTTATTTTTAAAAAATTACTGCTTCTCAGGCCGGTTATCCTCAGGAACATCAGTTACGAATCTGATAATGGTAACAGTAATGCTAGCCGTTTCCTAGTGAGTAAATACTTGGAATTCATTGACCAATAATTGTTATACTCTTATTATTATTGACTGGGGTTATATTCCAATGCTTTTGTTTGAATTATCGTAGTTTTCGTATTCTGATCATTATAGAGTGGTAGCGTGACCGCCATTTTGTTTACCTTATCTAGTTTGCTTTGATCTCAGAAATGACGAAGAATTTCATGAAGTCTTTCCTGCAGAGTATGCTTTCTAATTTATAGAATTATTCTCTTAACGTTTGCAGATTTGGCAAAATTTATCTTTTGAATCGACATTTAATTTTTTTTGAAGATATCAGAATTTTATATGTATTTTCTCAAAGTAGTGGCTCAAAAACGAATTACGGTTTGAGCTAAAACAATTACTCCGAGTTTTGGCCAGGCAAAACTAAACGCTGACTAAATTTTGTACATAGCACTTGCCGTTATCGACACTGACATAAAGTTAGGTCGTCCAAGAGAGGTTCCTCCATAACACATAATCTACTCTTCATAGAACAGATGTCTCATTGAAAGTAGGAACCTACTTAGTAGAAGGAAATTATCATACTAAGTGGTCATGATAATTTTCTACGCGTAGCTTAGAATGTGACACAAGGCCAAAAGTATGGGGCGTTTAGTGAGGATCCTATTCACTGCTCAGTGTCTTTCTAACCTTTTCACAACACTGAGGTGGTCTTTACTCTGTCGTATTGGTTGAGCGAGAGATTTCAGTTGTGTTGCTCTCTTTAAAGTAAATCAGATCTCTACATTATTATAAACGAATGAATCTCGAATTTTGTCTGAAAAGGTGCCTCGAACACGGTGCAAGCTGGTATTTAATATGATTCCAAATGTACCTTTTCATAAAAATTGACATTTGTATCACATTTTAAGTGATTTTGACTATCAACTATGAGCTCTGAATTTCTGTGAAACATTTAACTACTTACATTTTCTCTTTGTACAATTAATTACATGTATTTTATCTTCGAACTTTTTTTAATAGATTTTTTATTCAGATCTATTAATAAAATTTTACTTATTTCATAAAAAAAAACTTTTATTTTTTCAACAATTCATTCAACCTGATGATATTTTCAATTGTGAGGACTTCGGTTGTGTTTGGCACAAGATACCCTCTACTTCTTGGTTTGGGTTTGAAGAAAGAACTGTTTTTGAACTGGACAAAATGATAGCTTGTGTAAAATGTTGCACTTAGCATCACATTAGGCAGGTAGACGTCTTTTAAGTGCTTTTTGTGGATATGAACGGGGCGTGTCCGTGTTTACAACTGCATTTATATAAAATTTGAGTTATCTGCCTTCTTAAATAGTGTTCTAACGATGCGTAGTCCTGGCTTGTACGGTAATCAGAGAGGAGTTTACTATTTTTGCTATTTAAATGTTCTACATTAATTTTATTGATTACACTATCTGACAAGGCCAAACCTATCGTTGAAATTTTCTGGGACAAGAACCCCATTTGCTGCTGGGACATTAGTTACCAATATCTGAAGGCTAGAGTATAATTTATGCAAATCACAGGAGGATACACACCGAAATTTTTTGCATGTTATGTAACGGATGGCGCTCGTTGGTGATGCGGTTTGAATAATTTGTGTGTATCTCGGCGAACTTTCAGGTAATGGCGTTTCCTTTCATAAAGAGTAAGATAAACAGGCATCTTTCTACTTAATATGGATCAATGGCACGACCAATGTTGGGCTGGAGGCTGCTTTACGCTAATTTAAAACCCATTCGCCTGGAAAGCTGATCAGCTTTGTAAATATCAAGTTTGTCTCGTTCAATAAAGTCAGTTTTGCCATCTTTTTTCTCGAACAGATTTTTTTAGCGTTAAAGTTGTTATCGTTCGATTTATCGACAATGATGTTGTATGATGGCCTTGTGAAAAAAGCCCGTTATTCACAGTAAACCAATTAAGATAAAACGGCAAACATGACTTCTTTAAGTCACATTGGCTAGTTTCTCTCTCCTCATAATGCTTTGTAGCGAAGTATCTAGAATTGGTTACTTCGTCATTGAAAGTTTCCGAGAATGGTGCAATTATCATCTATGTTTATATCAGTTAATCATTTATCTATGCACGGCCTAAATGCAGAATTAAAACTGCTGGGTTTGTCTTGCCTCCGTGGTGTAAGGCTTTGTCAGATGAAGAAATCCCGGCCTTAGGTTAAAGCGATTTTAGCTTGCTTGTGATGGGCACACTTATAAAACTATACTCAAAAAAAGGTTCGTAAGGAAACCAAATATTCTGAGTAAAATGTATTCTATTTAGTTTTTCCTCTTCTAGCCAGATTTTTCGACCTCAATATTTATATGACTGACAAAAGCGGATCGGAGGTAGAACTTGCTGCTGAAGTTGACAGTCTTTATAGTGTGAATTATTAACTAATTTTAATATCAGTCAGTCAGTTAAGTGCCATACGTGAAACACGCTTGGGCGATCATGTCTCGAAAGAGACATGACTGACTGGGCAGAATATCATCCCGCAGTAGGTTGCCATTGCTTTTTGCGGTAGACTGGTTGCCGACCAAGGCTATAGAACCCAATCTGTCCTGTTATTTAACTCATAACTGGAAATAAGAGCCGGATTAATACCTTTTCCAAGGGTATTTGCGCGTAAGTGAATGCAATGAATTCAACTGGAATTCGAACTTGGCTCCCCGATTTCCGAGCCGATATCCACTGTACCACAACGCACATGAAATTTTAATATACTTTGCCTAAAACCTTGAGTAAAACATAAAGAACACGGCACTAGTAAAATTATTCCGGTAATTTTTAGATTAATTCAAATAGGAAAGATACGTTTATATCCTCATTTTACATTGAAGACATGTTCTCCATACTTTTGAATAATGTGCCAGTACGTGTTGAATATTGTTTGTTTTGGGGGTTTTGTGTCATTATATCTTTCTTGCAGTATACGTAGATTTTGATTCGGTTACAATTCCAGGAAATAAAATAAACACTGGCGTTTTCGTGGAATTAAACTGTAAAATCTACAGATATTCTTCTAATTCCATAGAAATCAACCGCGTTTTGAAAAGACGAACACGTGGTACGTAAAACATTTTTTCTTCTTGAATCTTGCAATCACTTTGTCACGCTTAAAATAGTTATAAAAACAAAGAAATACTAACAATGAACAAGATTTCTGAAAATACATTTTCAATTTGACTCAACAAGAGTTAATTAGGATACGAAATCATAAATAAAATCATAAATAAGAATTTTAGCAAATATATAAAAGACGAGAATTTCCTGTTTAAAAGCTGATACAGATCTAATTATCTTGAATTATACATGATCGTATTTGCGATACTGTATTAGGGAAAACATCTGAGGTGTACTGTTAAATAGAAACCCTCAATTGTTCTCTCGGAAAATAATAAAAGCGAATATTCCAGAGGAAAAAAATGTTCCATCCTAACAAGTTGAACAAATATATATTTTGCTTCCGCGATAATCAAATAGATAATATACTGCAAAAAATAAGCAATGTCGGGGAGTGCTGAGAAACATTAGGCTGGTTATACTGACTGAATAAGGGAGAAGAAGAGATGAATATGACCGATTTGAAAAGAAGAAAAATAATAATCAAAATAAGTAGTAAAAGAAAACAAAATTAAGACGAATGTAAAAATGAATATAGCTACATTCGTAACAGCATATCATAATAGAAAAAAATAACAAACACCGTAATAAATGATAAATCAATCGATTCTTGAAAAATGTCCGTTTTTTCTTAAACTACCACTGAAGATGGAACAAAATTAAACTGAAAAAAATCGAGAATATAGAGATAACTTTATCAGAAAATAAATGAGTAGAAGAAACTTAAAAAAACTTCAAAGACACAAATATAGCAAAAAATATTTACAAACATATTTATCGAACGAATATGATTACTACGTCATATTTTATTCTATTTTTTACTGTTGACATTTTAAAGAAAATAGCTGACGGTCATCAATGTGCTTATTTTTTTCGGTATTATGAAAAATTAAATAGCCTATTTGTGGTGACAGGACTTCCTTTGCAGAAACGAGAAGCATCTGCATTCAATAAAAATATCATAGCAATTATTCGTTTAGATGATTCTGTAATTTATACCGGTGTTAGAAAACGGTGTTTCAGCGGAGGGGAAAAAGGGTAGAATAGTTGGAGCAAAATCTTTTTACTATGGTTTCCTCTATTTAATGCTGCTGGCATTGTAATTTTCCAAGCCTATTGTAAGTGAAAAAAAAACTTTTCTCAATATGACCACATGTGTTTTAAGAAAAGCGAATAAATATTAATATGAATATATCAAATGTACGCGATTTTGTCTATTGAAGTTATTTAAAAATTAAATGTAATTGTTCTGTAGTATATAGAATGTAAGTATTTAAAAGAATTCGGCGAGCCGAGTTCAAATTTTGAAAAAGTTCCTTTCATTTTTCAAAAAATAACATTGAGAAACATTCTAGAAAGAATAATTATAAGTCCTTTATTTAATGAATGCTTTATTTCTTACAGCTTACCAACTTTTATTGGTTATTTAAAATAAAAAACGACAAATTGGGAAGCTGAGTTCAAATTCCAGTTGAATTCCTTGCATTCATTTATGCACAAATACTCTTGGGAAAAGTATTAATCCGTCTCTTCCCTCCAGTTATGGGTTAAATAATAGGATAGATTAGGTTCTATAGCCTTGGTTGGCAACGAGTCTACCGCAGAAAGATATGGCAACCCAGTGCGGGATAATCTTCTGCCCAGTTAGTCATGTCTTTTTCTAGACATGATCTCCCAAGCGTGTATCACGTATGGCACTCAACTGACTGAAAGTCAGAAAATATTTTAGATTGTAAAATGTTTTTGAGACAATAATGATTTACTGAAACAAGTCATACTAATTAAACTCAAGCTAGGAGAGAAGATGTGGACTTATTTTCCAAGTGTATTTGTGTGTAAATGACTATAACGAGACCGACTCGAATTTGAACTGGAACTCCGATTTCCATCCAAGCTTGCAGCACGTACTATCTCCAACTGGCCACCTACTTAAGTACTCATCATACTGAAAGTTGCTTAACATCGGTGATTGTGCTATAACCGGTGTTTGAACGTAATATGACCATACATCAATAATAAATTAAAACCATATGTAACCCTGATGATGCTCTTATGACAGAACAACTGAATATAACATGGAATTTAGAATTCACCACTGCATGAAGTTGAGTACTATAAGATATCTCGACAGAAGTTGAATAAAAATGCGATGCCACTAATTAGTCTCTTTTAAGATTGTCTATGTTTAAAAAGACTGATGCTGAATTATCTAAAAGTAAAACCAATTCATTCCTGTGTCGAATAAAAATAAATTGTAGTGGTTGAATAATATATGAATAACACAAACTGATATTGTGACGACGGTTATTGTAAATATTGCTTGTGTCCGAAAGTTTACTGTATGAAAAGTGAATTATGAGTAAAAGAGAATCATTGAAATGCATAAACCGTAGAAAAATTCAAATAAAATCATTATGAAGAAAACAAATTGTCATAATTAATCGAACTTTTCCAGCAGTCATCGGAGCAAAACTAGAAGGATTAAGGGACCTTAATCAAAGGATTAAGGGACCTTGAAAACTGAAAATGTGAAAGATATGGAAATCTTCAGTGTGTTTGCAACAGCCCCAAAGATTCTTGTAATTGTTACAAGAACGGTAATCTTTTAAGAAATTACTTCAGCTCAATTCCCGTATTACTAGAATTACCAAAGAATACTGTCGAGAATACTGGACAGCACCAAAATTTTACAAAAATTTCGCTCAATTCAAGGGCCAGAAGCCACTGAAAAATGATGTTGCATGGGAATAAGTAGAAGGGAAAAATGTAGATTAAGATAAGATATAGGATTGTTAATGTTTGACCTTCTGTATGAAGTTGTTGGGATTATTGCTATGGAGGGAGCATTCCACGGAGTAGCGGAGACCAGGAACAACCTGTCCAAATTGAACTTCCCTTCTTACCAATGAAGCACGTAGAGAATGAGAAATATGTGTGCCTGTGTACGTGGTAAGATGAGTCCAAGATGCGGAACAAAGAAAAGTAACTCTTTTGAATATGTGAGACTTGCTGTAAAATAAAGCTCACCTTAAACGACTTATTAATAGTGGTGTAAACACTCAGTAATTTTAAACAAGATTATAATTGATGCCGGGACACTAATCAAAATCCATCAGAATATCAAAAAAGAATCAGGAGTCCTACTAAGATTGAATATTGAGAGCCTCGGTTTTAAAAGCGTAATATATACAGATGACACGGTGCTGATAGCAAATGCAAGAAGGAAATTACAGGTAATTGGAGATATCAAAATCAAACAAATTCAACAACTGAAATATATGGAAAGCATTTTAACAGAGGAGGCAAAGACTACGAAAGCAATGGCACTTTGGGATTGCAAAAGATTCCTTCCAATAGCTAGGCAAAGTATTAAGAAACAAGATTTCATTTGAAAAAAAAGGGAAATGAGTAGTGATCCGATAAGTGATGTTAGTCCTCTTATATGGCAATCTGTTATGTTACCCTCCTACGATGAATGAACTCTTCCTCTTGCTATATACCTGCGTGACTTCTGAACTGCAGTTAAGTAACGAGCATTTACGAGCAGTCAACTACAGCAGTTAACGGAAGCAGTTAACGACAGCTACTAGTCAGGTAGCGTAATAATATCTTTAGATTTACTTATTTCTATATTACTTATTTCTCTATTATTTATTATTAGCACTTCTTGGAATATCATGTTTCTTTGTACTAATACACTGTTTTGAACCTACCTTCTTGTTCCGTGTCTTACTTCCCGTACAATCCGGTCACTACAACTTTGCGGCGAAGTTTCACCACAACTACACAAAAAATTGATCGACGAAAATCCACAATACAATCGATGCTGGACATTCACATCGCAGATGAAGGACAGAAGTTATAGAAATGTAGTTTGAGTGAAGGATATAGAAAATAACATGGATCAAATAAGTGGGCAACGATGAAGTTGCACACAAAATAGAAACAAAATAAACACATGAATAACATCAGAAGGCAAAAAGTTCAAAGTTTTTTGGGCGTATAATGAGGTAAGAGAGCTTGAAAATTTTGATAATCACAACAGGGATTGAAAACAAGGTGGGTAGAAGCACACAAAAATTGTGGAAAATTACCGCTATGAAGGGTCACTGTACATAAATAAAGAATAATCAACCTAGAAATGGTATGTATTAATCCTTATAAGAGTCTAGTGTTACGGCGTTTGGTAATAGTGAGTCTATTACGGTTCATTATTAATATTGAGTAGTGACCACTGAGTGTTCCTTAAATATTGAATATTAAATAAATCAGTAAAAAAGGCTAACAAGGCGTTGAATCAACAACCGTAACAGCATAATATTCAGAATATTCATACAGAGTGCACCTGTAGATAACAACTCAACGAACCTGACTGCTAACATAAAAAAGACAGAGATGCAAATTTTATAAAGATTTCTGCATGCCAGAGCCTATATTCCACCAGAAATTGATTATGAAAATTCGTTATTATTTAGGGAAACGGCTTCAAACAGATAACGCTATTAATGCTGAAATGCAAATGTGACTCTACTTATTGATGCCATAATCTTCGGTTTAAATACATATGTAATTGTGTACCAAACTGGATGAAATTTACGTGCAAAGGCAGTAAAAGATGCACAGTGTTTTATTCACATACTAATATTCATTTTACAATCTCTTTAGTATATTGCCGTGCTCTACATATACAGAATAAGTGAGGATGATTTGCAATCAGAAAAAGACATCTGATGTTTTTGAAACATGTAATGAGGAAAAAGGGCTTAGAGAACCTGTGCTAACGGGATGTATAAAGGGAAAGGGGGACAAAAGAAATCAGCGCACAACATACCTGATAGACGGGAGCAGATGAATAGTAGAGCTGGGATGGACTGGAATAACAGGAGGAGGGGTGTATATATATATATACAATTAAATAAGGAAGGAAGAAATTAATTGCAACGTTCAAAAAATTAATTTAAAATAGTGCTTTTATTTTATATATAAAAATAGACTAATGAATGTTTGTTAAAAGTTATTACCTTAGAACATGCAAAAACTACTACGAAATTGTACATTTTGTTTCGACATTTAAAGAACAATGTCACATCGGGTAAGTGATAAGGATGATAATAAACATTTTATTAAAAAAAAAGCAAAAAACTTCCATTTGTTTTTGGAAATCTTCTTTTGTGCGAGGGAAATAAATATTAAAAAAGAGGGGAAAAAAGAGGGTAGAAGAGATGAGAAATAAGATGAAAAACCAAGAAAAAGAAAAGAAAAAGGAAAGAGAAAGTTACAGAGAAAATAAAAAGTAAAAACAAAACATTTTAATTAGTTTGCAGCATATAACTTATGCTGCAAACTATATATATATACACATAAATCATCAGCAGACAGACCTGTTTTGTTGTATCACAGCTCTTTAGTGCGGCTAAATTAGACATTTGACTCAAATAGGGACTGAAACCCGGCTGGTTTGTCATCAGTCGGAGTTTCACCCACCAGGCTATCGGCGTACGTCAAAGAAAAGGTAGATTACATAGCGCGCACGCACACACACACACACACACACACACACACACACACACACACACACACATACATATATATATATATAGAGAGAGAGAGAGAGAGAGAGTGAGATAGCGTTGAGGTGTGGTAATGTTTAACGTCGAGTCTGTGCTTATACCTCGATCACTACTCCGATATAGACCGCTTTTCGATAAAAACCTGCTCGCAAAAATTACTTTCATCAGTAAAACCACTGAAAAGAAAACCTACCTCCAAGCATTATCCCAATTCAACACTATATATATATATATATATATATATGTGTGTGTGTGTGTGTGTGTGTGTGTGTGTGTGTGTGTGTGTGTGTGTGCGTGCGTGTGTTTGTGTGTGTGTGTGTGTGTGTAGGGGATGAATGTGTATAATTTATTAATTCATTAATCCTATGATCTGTGTGTGTTCCACCATTTTTTTTTTACTGAACTGAAGCACGAAGATAAAGGTTTTAAGTTCAGGATCTTCGGAAACACTTTTGTCGTTTTGCAACGTAATATATAATGAAATATTATTCATTCGTAGAGATTGTTCTCAACGTGCGTCTATATAAAGAAAATAAGGTCTATGTATGCATTGGTAGTGTAGTTGTGTCAGGTGGTATTTACTCAACATGTTAAATTCTAGGGTTTCCATGAATATGTTAGCATATTTTATTCCCACCGCTCTGACTCTAACTTGAAGAAAATGGTGGCTATTGACTTGAAATTTTTGTGCGTGAGTATAAATTACATGATGTTGGTGTTGTCTCCTGAACTAAATTCCTGAAAGCCTCTAGTACACAAAAACATTTCACAAGCTCGTATAGTCTCCGTCTATGAACTGTTGCTTTATAGAAATATCTCATCCATGCTCACAAGGAGTAAATCGTTTACTAACCTATCTATTTTTATAGAAGTTCTAAGAGATGGGTAGTGTCTTTGATATAAATCTGAATTGTGAGTAGTATAGATTTGAGCAACTGTTCAATGGACCTGAAATGCATTGTGTCAGATTTACGGTTACTGAAAGTATCAGGTTTCGTTATATATATATATATATATATATATATATATATATATATATATATGTGTGTGTGTGTGTGTGTGTGTGTGTGTGTGTGTGTGTGTGTGTGTGTGTGTGTAAGCTATAGTATGTTTAGGCAAAAATATTTTATCTATACATGTTTTATGAAATGGGATGAACAAAAATGTTTCTTAAGCATTTTGCTGCGTTTCTCCTGGTGTTGAACAAATCATTTGAAATGATGAGGAAACATGTAAACAAAAGCGATGAGCATAATTGTTCTTCATTTGCATGGTTTCATTTGAACAGTGTTTGTATCATTGATGTTATTATGACAAATTTCGGTGATTGTTCTCTCTGGGTTTTTTTCAGTTGACCGTCGATATGTGCAACCTTCAGTGAATTTCAAAATGAAAACATTTATTTTATCAACGTGGGTAAATTGATTTTGTTCCACTCTCCATATCTAGGAATACCGAGTTTTTGTTAATTTATTTTCTTTATTTTCGTACTGTTCCTTTACGTCCCTCTCTGTTTCCACTGGTTTTAATTATGTACTCACCGACCCAGAAATTGAACTCGCAATTACTTTGTCCCCAAATTCAAATTCCACAAAGTCGATGTCATATACTCCACGGCACACCTTTCACTAATTCAAAATGTACCTCCATACACACCGTGCAAAAATAAATGCGGGTCAGACATACACTTGGCAAACTAGTGTATCTCACGTTAACAAGCTTTTTTTTAGTTAAATCAATTAAATGTAGGTAAATTACAACTGAGCAGTGTGTTTTATCCCTATGGAATTTTTTTTTAATCATTTCACCCCGAGCAAGGCTGAAATGCCACTGATGTGCAAGGGGCTACATAAATGTAAAAAGATTAATTAGAAAAGAGTGAGGAGTACAAACTAGTTAGAAAGGAACAATAGAAAGCTGAGAAAACAGGTGCGATGACAAATACATAGGTGGAGAGAAATGGAAGGTTATACTGGGGTGGGGAGAGAGTTAGAGTCCAGTCGTTAGTAGATGAGTATTGACTTTGCATTTAAATTTCTGGAGGTTGTAGCCGTCAGGAAAGCAAGAATACGGGAGCGAGTTTCACAGGTGGGAAGTGCGAGAGAAGAAGCTGAAGGAATGGAATTGTCGTCTGCATTTGGCTAATCTGACTGTGAATGGGTGGGACCCAGTTTCCAGTCTGGTTGCACGAGTAAACACCTGTTGAGGAGGCATCAGTGACTTAAGTTCGTCTGAGCAGAAGCCATGAAAGTATTTAAACAACAGACAAAGGGAGGCCACATTTCGACGATGGGGAAGTGGCTGCAGTCGAGCCGCCAGATCAGTACCTATCACATTACAGACTCTACTTTGTAGCCTGTCAAGAACACTGAGGAGAACGGCAGGGGCACCTGACCATAAATGGCAGCAGCACTCCATGCATGGACGGATGGTTGACTTTTATATATGCAGGATGGATTCAGGCGGAAAAAACATCCTGGATCGACATAGTGACCCAACCTTCTTAGCAGTAGATTTTGCTATGGATTCAATATAGTGGTTCCATTTGAGGTATGAGGAAAGGGTAAGTCCGAGGAGGCGTAGTGTATTGCTCTGCCGGAGAATCGCTTGGTCCATGCTTATGGGAGGCAGGAGAGGTTGCCTGTAATGGTTGACAGACAACAGCTTGGGCTTAGACGAATTGAAGTTGATAAGCCACTTCTTGCCCCAGTTCACCACAGAGTGTAGATCCCGTTGAAGGTCAGCAGCGAGATTATGTCTGTCCGCCACGACAGATTTCTTACTGGTGCAGGAGTATATTGTAGTGTCATCTGCGTAGATGTCTACTTGGGACTTGATCTCACCTGGGAGGTCGTTGATGAAAATAAGGAAGAGCGTCGGGCCCAGGATAGAGCCCTGTGGGACACCAGCATTCGTGCTGTAGGACGAAGAGACACGCCCATTCAGAACGACCTTAATTTTGCGGTTATTTAAGAAAGATTGGATTAGGTTAAGCTGGCGACCGGTAATACCATAACCGCGTAGTTTGCATAGGAGGCCAGAGTGCCAAACCCTGTCGAAAGCTTTGGAGATGTGCAGAGCATCCGCGCGAGCCTCGTCAGACTCTTCAAGGGCCTGTAGCATGTACTCCGTTACGGTTGTTAGCAGGTCGGCCGTGAACCAGGCAAAGCGGATTCCATATTGCCTGTCGGAGAACAGTTTGTGGGCGGTGAGATGATGAACTATTTCAGCATTGATTATAGCCTAGAATAGTTTCCCGAATATCGGTAGAAGACTGATAGGGTGATAGTTGGATGGGTCCGAGGGTTCACCACAATTCTTAAATACAGAGAACTTCCAGCATGCAGGAAAGCAGGAAGCAGAAAGGCAGTAGTTAAATAGTTTAGAGAGGACAGGGGAAAGTTCAGGAGCACACCTCTTAAGGACTATCACCGGGGTTCCATCGTCTCCACACGCCTTATGGGGGTCGAGTTTTGAAATTACTCTGGGTACTACTGTCGGAGTAATATATACGTCGTGCAGTTTGGCCTCAGTTCTAATAGGGAAGTCGGGTGGGTGTACTCGAATGTGGAGTTGGATGAGAATCTGTGGGCAAAGCACTCAGATGACGGAAGAACCTCAAATCCATGGATTAAAGGAGGTATTGAGGATTTCCTATTGTTGATCACTCGTTTACAAATCCTCCAATAGTCCTTGGGGCCGAACTTGCGGTCAGCTATGTGCTGTCGCATTCTCTCAGCAAATAACTGTTTGGCGTCATTTTGGGTTTCCTTGCACTCATTGCGAGCAGATGTGAACAGGCGCCTATTGTGATCAGTTGACTGTCACCGGAATAGACGGAAGTAATGGTTCCTGTGGGCAATGGCGGCTGAGCAGGCCGGAGAGAACCACGGAGAGGAATGAGGTTTTAAGCAATACTTCCTGGTGGGTATGAAGGCATCAATGCCAGCTTTCACCCATGACGAGACCTCAGAGGCACAGTCATCAACTAATAGGTCGAACACTTTTCCCCAAGGGACGTCGCAGAGGAAATCGCGAAAGGCATCCCAGTCAGCTTTTTGGTAGAGGTAGGAGGTCCTATAGGTAGGAGGCTCCTGGGGGGAGTGTGATTGGAAAGAAATACTGAGAGAGACTACAGCGTGGTCGGAGTTGCCGAGAGGGCAAAGCTGCGAGACTTGACAGGCGTCAGGCGCAGAGGTGAAACATATATCTAGCAGTAGGAATGACCCGAGGGAGTGCTTGGGAAGCGAGTGGGGAAGTCCACCACTTGCGTCGGGGATTGGGAAATAGCAAAGTTCATGGCGTGAATGCCCGCTGGATCAGTAACGGCGTTTTCAAGCCACTCAGAGTGATGGGCATTGAGGTCTCTAAATACAAATATGTGGGCGAATGGGTTATAGGAAATAGCCTTATCTATGTCGTCAGCTATGCTATCTAGTAGGGAGCAGTCAGGAGAGGAGGGAGAACAGTAAAGAAAGAATAGGTAACTAACCGAACTGAGGAGAGACAGGCGGAGACATATGTATTCGAGTGAGGTCACCCTAGCTATGGAGAGGTGTTCGCTGACATAGACACCCAGCCCATGCATGTGGACAGTGGAATCCTTCCTTAAAAGGGGAAGATAACCAGGGATGAAGGGGTCAGAGGAGTGAATAGCTGAGTTGAGGTTAGTTTCGCAGAGCGCAAGGATGTCAGGGGACTTTTCATGCAGGAACGCTTCTACACTAGGAAAGTTAGTACGAATGCCCCGGATATTAGTGAAGGAAAGGTTAATGGGTTTAGGTGGTTTGGATTTAACTGGTTTAGGGTCATTTCTGATTTGTTTAGTCATGATTCTGTTTGTAGAAGGGGACCTAGGGTAGAGGATACAGTCATTATCCACGATCTGTGCTGGGAGGGAAACTGGCTAGGGCTGCAACAAGGTGTGGCCTCGTGGTTGCCCACCTAAAGCGCTTGCAGGGACACCTATCCATGCGCGACATGGCACTACAAGAACCCCGATATTATACAACTGTTGTTCAGAGCAGCCGCTCTTGACGCTACGCAAGAGTTAGGACTCCTAACTACCAGTCGGAAGCAGCAACCAGGAAACTGCCAACCGGTACCCTCACAGTGATGAGCCGTTGCCACCAACCGGCCAGATAGCAGGAAACTCACGGAAGCACCAATACCAAGGTCTGAAGAGAGAGAAGAGAAAACCGGAAACCACAACCTAAACAGGAAACAAGGGGCAAGCCTCTACTCCATTTCAATAGACGTGGGAGGAGTATTGACCGGGCGATAGTGTGACCTATCTACTCCTATTTAACAAAAAAGAAAAAAAACACAAAACACAAACTTCCAAAAGTGGAGAGTTAACTAAGTTTTAACTTAGTTAAAGTCAAAATGAAGCATGGATGCCAAAAAGTGAGGAAAAAAAAAAACGAAAAATACAGCTTTTAAGAAATAATTCGTAACATACCTCACAGTTTAACACAAGAAATTTGAATTACCGCCTTGCGACACATCTGCATTTAATAAAGCACTATTTATCAAGCTATTTGATGAGGCTAATTTGGTTGAAATAATGGTAACAAAAAACTCTATTCTATCTTGTCTGACCTAAAATCAATTCAAATTTAATTAAATAAAACTAACTAAAGCGTTAAACATTAAATAGTATTAAAAGTGGTATAATCAGGAATAACGAAACCATTTATTTATACTACCTGAGCAGAAATATTTCTATAATATTCGACAGAAAATCACTTACGAAACGCAATCAGTAAGTGTGGCCGAGATAAGATTATTAGTTTCGTATGGTACACAATTACAATAGAATTAGAAACTAGCCTCTACAAATAGCTTTTTTTTTCTACCAAACTAACATTCATAAATCTCTAGATTGGCGTAACTGGTACATAAAAAAGCAATTTTGCAGTTACATTGAGAATAAATGTTGCGGTGGCGCCATCATTAATATGTATATTTAATGAGAGATGTGTGGAATAGTCACTCTCTTATATTCCTTCACATTAATTCGCATCCCATCCCTCTATCGCTGGTCCAACGTTGTTTTTCATCTTCACCAATAAACTTTCCACTGTCAACAATTCCCAGTTCGTTATTTATCCTGATGAGAACGATTTATTCCTTACTTAATACTTCGATAAAATAAATCTGGTAACTAATCTCAAAAATGACCTTTATCATTTGTTAGTTAGAGCAATAATGGCTTCAATATTTTCATGCCTTCAAAAGAAAAGCTGTTTTTTAGTCTTCATAGTGAACTAATTTACCGTTCATCAGCGTTGTTGATGCAAACACGATGAGAGCAACACATTACCCTCTTTTGGCATTAAATTTTCTACTGACATAAAATAGAATGATTGCATTGAAATAATTGCTTGATTTACAACCAGGAAAGTTGGTTCATTGCATTATGACAGACAATTTTTATTATTAGAATCTATCATGCAAGTCGATGAATTCGTCGGTGCATTGACTATAGCTGCATTAACTGATTTAGTGCGCTTGATATATATATATATATATATATATATATATATATCGAAATTGAATAGCTAGATTTAAACGTAAGTTATATTCTAATTGTTTTCTTTTCTCGCAATTCTAACCTGTGGAACATGATTCGGGTTTCTTACTTCCTTGCAACTTAAGTTCTTCAAAAATTTAAATTCTTTCTTCATGAAACACGTTAGGTTATAGTCCTTAAGTTTTCTTATTCTCTTTCAGTTCAAGCTATGACTTGCATCTTAGTAGCATTATCATTTGCTTATAGTGAAATAAAAAACACGTTTTCATGGAAGGGCACATTTTTTTTATTATAGTGGTCAATATCAAGAGATAGACAATAACAAGGAAACATTTAATTTTATTTATTGCTCTCTCTCTCTCTCTATCTCTCCCACTGTCTCTTTATATATATATGCGTGTGTGTATGTGTGTTTCTGCGTGTGTCGTTAATTATAATTAAAAGTACAAAAAATATATTCCGGTAAATTGTAAATTTAATTTTACGAAATTGTCTGTACATAACAGAAATACTTGTTTAGCATATAAATTTAAACCAAAAGTTATTACAAGGTCTGACTTTCGATTTTATGAAAGTGATCTTATAAATAATATAATAAAACAATTCAAGATATTCAAAATAACTAGAATGCAGTTCCAGCTTGAAAAAGCTTTTTAAATATCATAACACTACAGTACTTATACATATATAATGAATTTTACATACATTTATATAATTAGTCATCCGCAGACAGATCTGTTTCACTGTATCACAGCTCATCAGTACGGTTAGACTCCGATTGCTTCTAACCTAGGATTGAAACCCGACCGAATTGGCGTCAGTTGGCGATTCTACCTCTAAGCTATGGGCGCTCGGTAGAAGAAGGCAGACGTTTTAGCGTGTATATTAGCATTATACACGGCGAATAGCCAGAGTGCTCTAATTCATTACTGAATGAGCGATGCGTACATGCCAGAGTAGCTACTGTTTTTCAAAGTCTACGATTCGTCCAGAGTGCTCAGTCAGGGTATGAGAGCATAAATAGTCATCCGCAGATGTATATATACATACATTTATGATTGTATACAGTTATACATAGACACACACACACACACATACACACACACATATACACACACACACACACACACACACACACACACACACATATATATATATATATCTATATATATATATATACAGGGTAGGTATGATGGAATAAAATTTCATATCCAACAAAAAATATTTAAAAAGTGCCCAATACAAAGATATAGACTTAAAGAGTTTTGAAAACTCTTCAACTCTAAATCAGCTTCATCACTCGGTAAGACACAAGTAGTGTCGAAACAAAATGGCTACTTTTGTAGTGATATTATAACATATATAAGTTAGAAAATTTAAATAAATATGATATAAACATATATATATATATATATATATATATATATATATATATACGCCAATTCGGGTGGGTTTTAATCGTGGCTAAAAAGCAATCCGATGTTTAACCGTATAGCGAAACAGATCTGTCTGTGGATGACTATATATATATATATATATATATATATATATATTACATTATATATACATTTTATTTGCATTGTAATATATATATATATATATATATATATATATATATATTACATTATATATATATTTTATTTGCATTGTAATATATATATATATATATATATATATATATATATATATATATTACAATGCAAATAAAATAAATAAAACGGTAAAAATTGTTGCATCAATAAAAGGTAAAATCAACAAAAACAGTCAACTTCACCTTTCACAAAATATTTGCAAATTTTAAAAGTAAAGTGATCTTTCCCCATGACAACTTGTTCAATCAGTGTGTTTCACATATATTACTGCTTTTTCTCAGTAAAAATGACTTTTTTATATTTTATTCAATCAGGGCATATTTAATTATTTTTTGACAGACGCAGAGGTAACCAGGAAGCGTTATTATATCATAATTTGATAATTACGTTAGTTAAATAAATGTTGTAGGGCCTTAGTTTTGCGATTTGTTTATTATTATGTCATTTTTCATCATATTTCGATTTCTACTTTGGTCACACTACCAACCAAGTCTGCGGGGAGAACTAAGGCAGGTAGTGGCGTGTTGTTATAGCTCCATTTCATGTTTTTCTATCTTCCCTATCATCCCAAGCATTACATAGATAAAGTTTTCCTTAGTGTGTGGGCTGTACTTAATAAGACAATTTTTTGTATGTCTCTTAAGCTGGGGTTTCCAGGGATTCTTTCAATGTGTTGTTTTGTTCCATTTTTTATCATTCCAAGTGCACCTACTATCACTGGCACAACTCTTGTTTTCAATTTCCACATTTTTTCTATTTCAATTTCCAGGTCTAACATAGCAATCAAGGAATTTGAAAAACTGTCAAAATATATTTTGACAGTTTTTCAAATTCCTTGATTGCTATGTTACAATCCGCTGGACAAGCCATATCAATTAATAGACAAGTTTTCTCCTTCTGGTTTTTAACAATAATGTCTGGCCTGTTTGCTTCAATTTTTCTGTCTGTGTAGATGGTGTAATCCCATAGAATGGTTACATCTTCTATTTCTGTAACCGGTACTGGGTGATGTTCATACCAGTGTTTGTTTACAGCTTTTCCATAATGTTTGCACATTGCCCAATGTAAATATTGCCCAACTCTATCGTGGCGATTTTTATATTCGTTTGGGGCAAGCACAGAACAGCCTGAGATTAGGTGGTCTATTGTTTCTTGGTGTTTATCACAAAACCTGCATTTTGGGTCCATATTATTATGCATAATATTTGCCTGAAAGTTTCTCGTGAAAAGACTTTGGTCTTGTGCTGCAAGTATAAATCCTTCAGTTTCAGACTTTAATCCAGATGCACGTAACCATCGATGAGTATTAACTTTGTCAACATTGGATTTATTGGCACGTACTGGATATTGGCCATGCAGAGGTTTGTCTTGCCAGCGCTGTTTCATCTTTTCAAGAGCTTTATCTTTGGCTTTCATTTTCATATTTTTTGCCGCAATAGTTGGTTCTTGGCTACTAAATGTTACTTTTGGGCTTTTATCTTATCCGAAATCTATACCAAAGATTCGCTAAAGCATCTTACACTATTTAGGAAACACTTAATCTCATTGTCGTAAGTAATTGATCTTTTCAACCATATGTATGTATTTGATATCCCTTCTGTTCCAGGAGAAGAATGTTGTTGTCGTCGAGAAAAGAGTAAGTACAGTTTGACAGGACAGATGTGATTAATTGATATGTGTTGACAGACATGAACTATAATAAATTGATTTGATTATGTTTCACTCGTTTTTTGATAGGAGATATATAATACCTTCAATTATTATTTTTAAAAATTTCACTGGGGCTATTAATTAGCATTAATAAAGTTTGCACGATTAATAACAGATGATATAGATAAAAGTCGAGTTCCAGAGGTTTGTCTTGCCAGCGCTGTTTCATCTGTTCAAGTCTTGCCAGCGCTGTTTCATCTGTTCAAGTATTGCCAGCGCTGTTTCATCTGTTCAAGTATTATTATTATTATTATTATTATTATTATTATTATTATTATTATTATTATTAGTCGTAGTTGTAGTAGTAGTAGTGGTGGTATTAGTATTATGCAAGTTATTCATATTCTTGTTTCATTTTGTTTTAGTAAGTCTTCAAACGACACAAAGCAAAAGCAACAGACACTATTAGTTACGACAGCAACAAAAACTGCAGATGATTTGTTTATTTCAAATGTCAGTCATACATACAAAATAGGAACAAATATTAATATTATTTCTAACTGTTTTTCTAACGACTATTTCGGCGGATTTCAACGCACGTCACACGGTCTGTTTTGAAACATTTAGCATTTTATGATTTGCATTTAATGTCGTTTTTTCTTTCTTTCTTTCTTTCTTTTTATACCTCTAGAAAAAATGGGAAGCACGCCAGCAAAATTTCTCAAATTATCCGCAACATTATCTACCTGTCCTCAAGAAAATCCAATCTTAAAATAATCAAACCACCCTTAACGGTTAGATATTTGCGTTTAAAGTCGTTAAACATATTCTGTAGAAAGTTTGTTTGGAGAAGCAAAAGAATCTCCATTAAACCTCATAACACCTACAATCGATCTAGAAACTATGAGTCTATAAAACATACGCTTACTCTGCACGTATAGGATTATATACAAAATACCAGAGTTGAAATAGCGTTTAAAATATTGAGAGTTCGGTATTAAATGACACGTAAATGTTTATATCCCGCTAAACATGTCCATTATTTTTATCCAAGTGATTTCTTCTAAATTCTTTCCTTACTTTATTAATTCCTTTCTTTCGTTTATAATAATAATAATAATAATAATAATAATAATAATAATAATAATAATAATATATATATATATATATATATATATATATATATATATATATATATATATATCCACACCGTGTGATGAGACATTGAAGTTTCACTGTCAAAACAAATGTATTGTTTGTAGTGGATACATATAAAGAAAATTCTGTACATTTTCTAAAATATAATTTCTAATAAATATTCACAGCTCTATATATTATATATCGAGCACTGTTTTAAATTAATGTTTTGGACGTTGTAAAAAATTTTCTTCATTCTGTATTCACTTGGATATATATATATATATATATATATATATATATATATATATACATATATATATATATAGAGAGAGAGAGAGAGACATGTGTGTGTCTGTGTGTGTGAATATTTCATTGTTTGCATTAATAACTCTATAAACAGCACAAACAACCTTTTTAAAGCGTTTTAAACTGATAAAATAGTTTATTTGCTCACAGTTCTAAACTACTAACAATTTATTTGCTATTTTATTTAATAAATCATCAATTTTTTTCTTTTTCTAGGTTATACGTATCTTCAATTACAGATATGAAGAAACGATCGTTGATTATTTAAATATTCTATACAAAATCTCAAACGAATCTACTAATGGAAGATACTTTTTTCTCTCTAGTGTTCCAGTTCACTAACAAGTAACTGGACGGGCTGTATTAATAAAATAGTTATTTATAGGTGGGATAAGAATGAGATTAAGTAGAAGAATATAATTCCTCACCAAGTATTTCTTGAAGTAATACTCAGTATACATATTTCCAAAAACATGCAAGAATCAATCATAAAAAATCCAAAATGTAGAATTAGTAAATACTAAACATTCCAAAAAATGAGGCGTGTGGATCATAGATATTAGCATAAAAAACAATGTCGTTTAATCTAGACTCTCATGCAGATGTCACGCATGACGACGAACCATTACAAAAATATCAGCTATATACATTCACTTTCTCAAATCAATCACATCAGTCGACATTTTGTTTCACCTAAATGTTGTTGAGAAATCGGCATATGTTTCTGGGCTATTTTTAGGACTGATTCGGAAAATCAAATCCGTTCTGCCCATTGATGAAGCCTTTGCGCTCACAATAGGCCAAAATGTCAATTTCACTCTGATGTACCAGGATAAAATAATGTAAGTAAAGCACTTAAAACGTTTTACGTGAGGTTCAAGTAACTTATCATAAAACGAAAAGTACCCTGATAACCTCTTAGTTGTATTTTCAGCACTTACAGCTTCTATTTTTACCTAGAAATACTTCATTTTTCTATGAAATTATTACTTGAAAGCAAGGAGAGAACAAAAATGAAAAACTTTGCACATCATAGATTTATATATGCTCAAACTTTGTTTATGTCTTTCTTTTTTTTAATCATTTCACCCCAAGCAAGGCATTTCAGTGCCACTATTGCGCATGGGGTTATATAGGGGAAGGTAAAGAGAAAGAGTGGTTAGATATAGGAAATGTCAGAAGGAGGGTGACAGATGGGTAAGGATACCAAGGCTGAGGGTTGGGTAGATGGGAAGACTGTTTGAAAGAATGAATGCGAGTAGGTGTGTTAGGAGGTGTCTATTGATCTTACATTTAAACTCCTGGAGAATGTAGCCGTCAGGGAAGCAATCATGTGGAAGTGAATTCCACAGTCGGGAAGTGCGAGAAAAGAAACTGTTGGAGTAGAAATTGCGGTTACATTTTATCGGTTTCACTGTAAAAAGGTGGGATCTAGTTGCTAATCTAGTATCTCGTGCAAATTCGTACCTAAGGGGCACCAGTGATCTAAGTTCATCGGAGCAGAAGCCGTGAAAGTATTTATAGAAGAGACACAGGGAAGCCACGTCGCGCCAGTGAGAGGGAAACTGCAGCCGGTCTGCCAAGTAGGTATCGATCACATTACACACTCTCCGTTGTATTTTGTCAAGAACCCCTAGGAGAATAGCAGGGGCACCCGACCAGATGTGGCTGCAGTATTCAATCCACGGGCGGATGGTAGATTTATATATGTTCAGGATAGATTCAGACGGAAAAAACTTCCAGGCCCTGCACAGAGAACCGACTTTCATAGCAGCGGATTTAGCAATGGATTCAATATAGTCATTCCACTTGAGGTCCGCTAAAAGTGTGAGACCAAGGAGGCGTAGTGTTTTATTTTCTGGGAGGCAACCCTGGTCCATGCTAATGGGAGGGAGGTGCGATTGTCTATGATAGCAGCTTCGTTTTAGAAGCATTAAAATTTACGAGCCATTTCTTACTCCAGTCCAATACGGATTGGAGGTCCTTTGCAAGCTCGGCTGCAAGGTTAGCTTTGTCGCCCACACCAGACTTTTTTATCAAGGCGAGAGTAAAATGTAGTGTCATCGGCGTATATACCTACTTGGGATCTTATGGTATCAGGGAGATCATTAATGTAGATCAGAAAGAGTCATTACACAGTTATTTCATAAATTATTGATCTGTATTATCTACCCCGGAATGCCCAACCAAATTGTTAGAAAGTAAGAAGTTTATCAGTTCTATATCAAAATCAGAGACCACTACATATTGTAGTTGAGAAAATTGGCATTCTTGAAGTCAGGTAATGAATACACGGAAAATGAAGTATTTCTAGATTAGAAAATAGATTGAAACTGTTGAAAATACACTTAGAAGGTTATTAGGATAATTCCCTTGTATGATGAGTTACATAAACCTAAAGTGCAACATTTTAAGTGTTTTAGTTACATTATTATGTCCTGGCGTTTCCCAGTGAAATTACATATTTGGCCTATTCCAAGAAGAAAAGGCATCATTTGTATCGGAAAAACCTGATGTAATGGTGTAAAAAGAACTTCAGAATCAACGTGAAACAATAGCCCAGGAACATGTGCCCATTTCTCAATAAAATTTAGTAAAAAAATATGGACCGGTGTTATTAAAGATAGCTTCAAGCCAATGGACACTCTAAGAGAACAATCCTTTATTTGATCTAGTGACACAACAGAATCATAAGTAAATTACTTTAACAAATACCAGAAAACTCAACAATGACAGCTTCTAACCGAAGCAAAAACCAAAATGGATATAATATATAACTAGAAGGAAAAATAATGATATAATCAAGAATTTGGCTTTCCACACAACCCTATATTCTAAGAATTCTAAATTCTTTTGGAGCACCATTAACAAGAATTTAGTTTTGCTCTTTGATTCTAATTGTCTTTACAGAAATGCTTTTCATTTCTCTTTTTAAAATTCCCAGGAGTTGCTTTTTCATGTATGGTTTATCGTTTTAGAAATTCAGAACGTCTGTTTGTTCTTACGCAGTTACTATCTCTGGTATTATTCTTGTTTTCAATTTCCACATTTTATCTATTTCAATTTCCAGGTTATTATTTATTGATAGCTTTTCAAATCCTTGGCTGCTAAGTTACAATCTGCTGGACAAACACTATCAATTAGTAGGCAAGTTTTTTTTCCTTTTTGCTTCTTAATAATGTTTGGTTTACTTGCTTCAGTTTTTCTGTCTGTATAGATGGTGTAATCCCGTAGAATAGTGACATCTTCTATTTCTGTAACTTTCGATGATTTTACTTTTCTCTGTTTTGCCTGACAATGAGAACTTCTATGGCCTACACGCGCACAATTAAAACATATTATGCCTAAAGAAAGAATCCCTCGATATACGCTGTCCTCCCCTTGAACTGCATATAATTGTTCATTCTTTATTCTGTATTCACTTCTGTTGTCTTACAGTTTGTACACGCGGAATGCTCTTCTTCTCAATCCGAGTATTATCTTTTTTTTATCATACTATGATTCTAAGGTTTTATATGAATGCAGTTTTTAATTGTATTTTATTTCTTGTGTAAAATGGTGTTGTCATGACTCTATACGTCTCGAGCAATACGGCTATTGTACTTTTAATACACTAATTTCTAATGTACTTTTAATACACGTGTTTTTTCCTCAACAGTAACGATTGAGAAGAGCATACTTTTTGTAACTACCTTTACTTTCTTAATTTAATCTCCATTAAAGTTCTGCTCTTTCCAGTTTTGAAAGCAGTTCTTTTTTTAATCGTTTCACTACTTCAAATAAAAGGTTATGATGGAAACTGTCATTAATACTGCCATTTGAAACAATCTAGTTTTTCTTATAAGAAAACGGTTAATATTACCATTACTAGTAAAATTATCCAATACATCCACTTAAGCAACTCTCTTTTCATCGGCTGGATATTAGTCTACCAAATTACAGTAGCCTTTATTATTCACGAAAATATACCTAAGACATTTATCCGATGCTTAAAACTACGAAAAGTAGGTACCCTAGAAATGTTTGCAGACAAATCCATTCCCTGAAATCTGGTCAAATAACTAAAGCCTGGGAACCTTTCAGTATTGTCTCGTTAATTGGGCATAATAAAGAATTAACGAAAATGAAACATTATAAAAGAGAGTTTTTATAATAATTTAGAATTACAATTAGTATAATAAGCTTTACTTCACGGAGTCGTCTTCCAAGGGAGAAAACTGGGTTTAATTCCTAGCACCTCATACATCCACAAAACAGAAACACCAGAGAGTTTCATCTGTGAAACTCTTAATCCTGTGTGGGCGTATGGCTCCAGCTTTAAACCAAGTCTTGTGACGTATTTTGTCCGCTTAAACAGGCAATTAGATATCTCGATTAGACTTGCCTATCACCCGGTTCATTCTCTTTCCTTGTCTTTTGAACAGTCGTTGGGGTTTATTCCTTTTTTTTCTGTTCAAAATTGAGTTACCGATTCCATATAAATCTTACTTCAATATACCTCTAACGTCTCCACCTAAATTCTGAAATGTAAACTATTGTTGGGATTCCTGTTCATTCTAAACTCTTGTTCTTTTTCTATTTCAATAAACATTTGCGTCTTAGTGGTGTTATCAGCTTGCTTGTGAGTAAATTGATTAAAAAGTCACGATGAATGATGCGCGCGTAGTGTAGCGCTTCTCCACGTTAAAAGTGAGATCAGCGAGCCGCGGTTTAAATCCAGCAAAAGCTGTTGCTCTCACTTTTCAATAAATGCTCCTTAGAAGACCATGGATCTTTCTAGCATTGTTAAAATGAGAGAGACAGAGTATACATTCTATCCAAAGTAAGCAGCTCGTCTAGGAGATGTACAATTCTGAATAAATAATTCGTTGGTCATTATCTAGTAAGCTGATATCTTAAAATCTACCTGTTACCTGGGAAAGGTGTGAATCCACTTCATCTCCTCTTATCTGTGGATTAAATAATAGAAAATACTGATAATCTTCAAAAGAATTATTTACAATCCAAATGTATGTTTCGGCATTAAATAACACTAAAGGGTTGGTAAGCCATAAAAAACAAACCAAATTGATCTTTACTGAATCTGTAAAGTTATTTTAGAACAAATTAATTAAGTCTACACCAGATACAGCTCTTGCGGTTTAAAGGCGTGTTAGATTTTACGAGGTCAAATTTCTAAACAGGGACTAACGAGTTTTGAATTAACGGGAGCTTGGAAAATTTGATAAACACTGGACCGATTGAAGGCAACAGAGAAAAGAGTAAAACAACGTATTGTCAACAGAGAGGGCTTGAATAAATGGATGAAGGAACAAGGTTTAGAAGATATAACAAAAAAACTTTTCTAAAGGGCAGCAAAACACAGAAAATTGTAGAGAGCCATGATCACACACACACACACACACACACACACACACACACACACACACACACATATATATATATATATATATATAACTTTTTAATGTACATAATTCCACTTTATATTTAGTTAAACATAACGGTTTCTCATTATATATATATATATATATATATATATATATATATATATATATATATATACACATTTAATATGTGTAATGAATACATAGTAGCGGGTTATTGCAAAACATGATGATCAATGGCTGAAAATGCAAGGAGGTGTTACGATCATGCACACAATAAACAAAAGGCGTCAAATTTGTTACATGGTAACAAAAATACCAGCTGAATTCGTTGGAGAAGATATTCACCAAACAGTGGGCAGAACTGACATTAGCTTATGTTGGCTGGCATCTGATTGATGAAACACCTATATAACTTCACTGTTCTTACAAAGCCATTACTCAGTGGAGCTTGCATAGAATGGGGAGATTGCCTTTGTCTTTGTTTGGCATACGGTAAGCGCCATGTAAAGGATGAAAATGAATGAAAAATACCAATAAAAAACAGAAAAAAAGGAATGCTGATCGATATAACTACATTCCGGACTAAAACGCAAAAATATGGGAGGATTTTCTTGATAATAATTTGGAATTGTTTTCTGGATTCTAGTAGCTGATATCTAAAGAGATTATAAATCTCGTCTCTAGATGTTTTAACATTTCATGATAATAATGATATCTGATATCCAATAAAGTAATGGCAAAATTTCTTTGCAGGAAACATTCTGTATCCATTGACTAAAGAAGAAGCGTTGTCAGTTGAAATTTATAAAGTTAATCTCTTGAAATCATTTTTAATGAAATTATATTTCTCAACTTCTTGTTTTCTTTTTTACAGTTTCGTTAAGTTAAAGTTGTACGGAAAGTAAATACCCTGATTATACCATTATCTTGCTTGCTAGTTAGATGTTTACACATTTTGTTATGCTATTAGAAATGCTCAAGTCCTGTTTTTATTTCTCAAAACTATGTTAGTTATTTCACACAGTTTATACAGTAATCGAGACGCTGATGCCGGAGTGAACGGACATGTTTTTAATTGCCCAAAGAATGCAATGTCGTATTTAAAAAGAAATTTTGATTATTTTAATTCATTTATTCTTAAACTTTTCTTTGTTAATTTTAATATAGTTTTATTTATATTAATATGCATTTATAATCTTTAATTATTAAAATAGATATTTGTTTATTTTTTAAAATAAGTGTTATTTCACAAATTTAATTTATTAAGAATGTCTAAGAATTGCTATATTAAGAACATTCATTACCCAGCAGGCAACAGCTGCAACACCTAAAACTGATATGAAGTGTAACTTAAAAAGAAAATAATTATATAATCATGATCTTGAAATTTTTAAATTACTTTAAATAAAAGGTTAGGAAAGAAACGCCATCAAACATTAAAAAGATCGATTACAGCCTTTCTTAAATTTGCTTTTAAGAGAAATATCTTATAAATTTCAATTATCAGAAGTATTGTCTTCTCGGTCAATGAATGCCAAACTTTTTCTTATTATTGGTGTTGAAATTTCTAAAGTAATGTATTTTTTAACAATATTCTTTGTAATTTTGCTGTTTCTATGTTCAGATGAAGGATCGTTTTCGTAAAGATTTATCGGAATTTTGATGTTTGAAGCCACTTTTAAAAATTTATCTAACAATCTGTTATGTTTCAATAATACTTTATACATTTTTTAACGTGTCAAATTCACATGAAAATTTATATCTGATGAGGATATTTTAAAAGATAACTCTAGTTCTTAGGTTAATATTCTGATTTGAATTCATAGTATCTTATAGTGTTGGGCAAAACTCACGCTTGCATAACCTATCCTATGTTCAACTTCCTTTTTTCTGTAACTAAAGAAAAATATTCGCTTCCCTCATGCTTTGAATCTGCTACCAGTATCCAATAAAAACGTTTAAACTGATAAAATCTTTCGAATGAATAAATAAAAATCCATAATTTCATTATATATATATATATATATATATATATATAATCATATAATTATGAATTAAACGTACATTACGACACAGAAATTTTTCTTTCGAAATTTCGTCATCAGGCAATGTTGGATGAAAAATGATTTACATTTAAATACAAAAACCAGTCTATTTGCTATTTATGTATGTGGGAAGATATAAAATTTATGTGTGTGTTCCATTGAACTAATGAGGATAAAGATTCATTTTGAAATTCTGCTAGTAGTTTCTATTTTTAGGGAATACATACATTCTTTTCCTCTTTTTTTATTTTTCTTTGTTTCTTTTATATCCCTAACGGTCAAATTGTCAGCTAACTTTTAATCTAAATTTCTTTTTTTCTTTTTCTTTTTATTACTTCTCACTATATCCTATTACCTTTGATACATTGTATCAAAAATGTCCTTTCAGTTTTCTCTATATCTAAACCTCTTCTCATAGAAAACAGGAAAGAGATGAAGAAAGAAAGAAAACTTCTTATATTTTTATTCAAACGTAAAGGGTATTTTGAGTAAATTCACTTTCTTATCAGTACGTATTTAATTCCAATTTTTTTAAAACTTTTAATTTATAAATAAAATTTTTATTTTATTCTAATTTATTTCTTAGTATCGTCATTCTATCTTCTAATCTCTATTATTTATTATAAAAATTGTATATACCAATTTACTTATATATTTTTTCTTTAGGTGAATTATTGGGTATATGCATGTTAATCAATATTTCCATTTAAAATCAAACTTTTTTAATCCATATTCTAAGATGAACATTTTGCGATGTCTACATATTAATTTTATTTCATTACGTTTATTTAATACATTTTTATTCTTAAGTGATTTAATAATATATAATTTTTCGTATAGACACAACGAGCAAGAGGTGTTTAAAAACTTACATGTTATAGTTTCTTTTAGAACTTTCCACTTTAATGTGGACGTTTTATTTGTTTCCTTTAGGTACCAATGATATTTTGATTGGGATGTTCTATTTCTGTGCTTATTATTATTAAATAAAGACGTGTATTAATAAATCTGTTTTTAGAGAGATCTTAGTACTGCCTAGATAAATCTTTACATTACTAGGGTTTTCCACTGAAGATATTTCACATTGATAGACGATTAATTCCGTAAGGCAACTATGTTCTAACGGGCAATCTATAGAGTTTCTTAAAATTACATATTTCTTGTCTAAATTGTTATTTTCCGTTATTTGGTTATTTTTATTAATTGTGTTAAAATCTTTTAAAATATTATTATTGTAATTTTTATGATTTTTTCAGATTGTTCATACAACTATAACTTAATTTGACACTATTTTTATTGAACATTTTATTAAATGGATTCGTTTCGGGAAAGTGTTTCTTAATTCAAACGAGGAATTTCTTGGAAAATAAATATTAATTGTACACCCCCCCATTCAACCAAATGATTAGTAGTAAATTGGGGAAGAAATCGTCTTGTGACATGGTGCGTTGTCTTGTTGAAAGATCGCATTTTCTTCTGCTTCTGTGGCTGTTTTTTTGGCGATTTCTTCCTTCAAACGCAACAATAATGCTATATAATATTCGCTATTGATGGTTCTTCCTTTACCAAGGTTATCGATGAACAAACTATTTTACACATCCCAACATACGGAGGCCAAAACCTTGCTAAAAACAAATCCCATCCAGACTAGCGGATATAAAGATAAGTTAACTTATTTAGCAACCACAAGTAGGTCTGAATGGCAAAATGTTAAAAGTAAACATAGGAAAAGAAAAATTATATGGTTTAATATCTGTAGACATTGGAAAAATCTTTCTTAAATTAATAAGTAAACATTTCCATAACAACATTCTGTGTGAAATAGGAAAACGATTAAGATTAGTTATTGTTGTACTAATCTTATGTACTACATTATTAGCTCTCACAACAACCAAATTTTGAAGAAGTTCAGTGAATTCAATACAGAAAATAGGATTATATCCCTCTGTACTTGTATATTCAGAGAAATTTGTCCGGTTGAAATTAAAGGTACATCCACAAACGTGATCTATCAAGCTGCCATCTATCCTAAGAAAAACAAGGAAAAATATAACGTTTACATCGGAATTTGGGCGGTAATTTAGAAACAAAGATTTAATACATACGTAACGATCTTCAACTCTTTCATACAGGGAATTTATTTTTTAGTCTAATCATATCTGGATACTATTTCTGATCTTTCATTTAGTAATTTTTTTAGTAATATATATATATATATATTAGTAATAATAAATATACATTTTGTTTCTTGCTGTTTAGTAGAACTCTAGGTTTCATGTAAAAGACAACCATCAAGCACGAATATACATACACACAGATATATATACATTAGGCTATTGAGGAATATATAGATTATTAAATAAGAATATAGAAATAAATATTTTTGTGAACTAAAGATTGAACTGTTATGAGAAATATGCTTCAAAATTATATAAATTAAAGTAGAAGCAAAGAGAATTGACATTTGTTAATACTAATAGACGAAACTTTAGGCTAATGAAGGTCTAGACATAAAATCCTGTTCGTAAAATATAATTGCTTCTTAAAACATCGTGGATTTTAACACTGTAAGTGTTCCATATGCAAACACGTTAAACTAAGTATTGACGGACGCTGGTTTCGAATCCCGGAATAGATATTAAGGATAAAATCTCTGTGTGTATATTTTTTTCTTTTTGTTGGGAAGATTTAAGAACGAGAAGAAGAAAGAAATGAGCGCTGGGGTGCCCAAGAGATAGGGAAGAGGCAAAACACACGGCATTCACGAAATGACATCGACTGATAAGATAACAATTAAATAATGACCAGATGCCAGGCTTGCTGTTAGTTTCTTTCTTGTTTACTTGTTTGTCTCTCTCCCTTTATTTCTAAGAGAAGCGATAAAGAAGCGACTGAAAACTGAATTGTCGGTCGATTCCGAGAAAAAAAACACTCACGTAAGGATGGAATAATAATTAACGCTGACAGATGAATGTAAAAAGCCAGTTGAATCTTGACTCCAAACTTCCAGATCGGCAGACATCAGTGCGAAATCGTAAGCAGGTGATTTAAGCCAGATACATGAAATTGACTTTTATGGAGGAACATTCCGAAAACTTACTGACGCACATCATACTGAAACAGTTTCAACAACAAGGTAACGGATGTGGAAAACAAGTCAGACAAGTCAGAAGAATCCGAGGAGAAGAGAGAAGAAACCCGCTCAAAACGCGTTGGTGTGAAGATGCGAAACATTCTCTCCCCCATGCTAGCAGACACGTCCACCGTTTCTAAGCAGAACCCAAGATAAGGGGAACATAATGATTATTACCTCTAGCAGCAAATAAGTTGTAGAATCTAAAAGAAGTTGGATTATATTTTCTTAGTTCTTTTTTAATCTCTCTCTTTTGCTGTACAAGACGTTTCAATATAATCATTAGTACACATAGACGGGCCTTTGCTACAGTCTTGTTATTTTTTTTGTCTATTTTACGTATTTCTGCATTATGCACCCAACCGTCTCTTGATTTTCAGTCGTTGAAGAATGCAGCACGAAGACGACTCACCCTGTCTAGTCTGTAACTTTTTCTGAGATCAGAAATCACAATATTGCAGGCAAAGTAAGGGATTTCGACTGATCACTTGACATTTTTGTTCGCTTGGGAACAGAACAGAATCGAACAGCTGTAGATTCAGATGCGACTAACTTACGGCCAATTAAAGTACGCAACACACATACAGGCAAGCGTGAGACCAATTTTCGCCTTTAAATCATTAAGGTAAAAAACAAACTGGATGTATCTGTTCAACACGTAAAGGAAAATACCATTAGAAAAGAAAAACAACGCTAAGCGACGGCATATACGTGATTAGGGAAAGTGTTGAAGATCTTAGGAAAATATTATTTGTTTGATTTCAATTAATTTGCACAAATGTGCAATTTTGTTACAATCTGTATGATGCCATTCGTAAAAAGAAGAAAACTGAACAATATGCTTGTCGGATACAATCGACTCTGAACACAGGATCAGATAATAAGAAACTAGAAAAAGTAAGTCTGAAACATCACTGATAAATTCTCTTGTTGACTGATTCAACATTTTCCGTTTTGATAATTTTCATGAAATTATTATTATAGATATTTACAATGACTATATTTTCACAGTAGTAGGAATGTGTCTGATCACTTTATAATGTAATAACAAATCTCCCAAATCTTTGAATTTGTTGGGTTGATAATCCTAATGGATAATTCTAGTGCTAAAATCTATATCGGAAGCACTATGATCGTTTTTAAAAAGCGCTTTTACAATCACCTCTCATCCTTTAATAACAAGGACAAACAAAATATGACATCACTTTCTAAATGTTTTTGGAAGTTAAAAAACAAAAATAAAACACCTAAAGTTAAATGGAAAATCCTCAAACAGGCCAGAACATCTAAATCGGCCAAAGAACCATATTTTCTCCGACTACAAGAAAAATGGAAATCATTAAATACATGAGGAGCAACATATTACTAAACCAGAGGCAGGAAACTACAGTAAATTGCAAACACATTAACGAACTGACTTTACAATCATGCTAAAATTACAAAATCGAAAGTTAGGGTGTTTAAAACGATAAAACTTTATAGTAACAATATTACTACCATGATATTCATTTTTAAGTGTATGATCTCTCCCCTTATATATATATATATATATATATATATATATATATATATACATTCTTACCTAGAATATTACCTTTATGTCATACTACAGATTGTGATCTAATTAAATAATTAAAAAAGTATTCTTTCAATTTTAAATTAAGTTTAAATATAAAAACATTTAAATATAAAAATTAAGTTTAAATATAAAAACATTTAAATATAAAAATTAAGTTTAAATATAAAAACATTTAAATATAAAAATTAAGTTTAAATATAAAAACATTTAAATATAAAAATTAAGTTTAAATACAAAAATATTTGTAGTCTTATACTTGACTAATAAATAAATATGTTTATCCACTACCAATTCCTATCTCTTCTTATCCCATCCTCTGCTACTCCCTCTCACCCCATATACCTTACCTTACTTGTTTCTCTTTGTTAAATTCAAAGGACGGGCCATAAAAAGTTGTAAAAGCCCATACCTTATCCTCTACTGTTAAACCTGTCTCAGATGTACATTAATCACCTTTCTCCTCTTCTTCCTTCCTCTTTTTGTTCAAATTCTAATTTACAACTTGCAATTCTGATTTCTCTACTCGACTTACCTCTCACACATAATTCGGCAATATATGGAAAAGAACTTTTCATCTCCCTTCACACTACCTGATAAGACATTGTCCTTTCAATATCGAAACAAAATGTACATTTTGTAGTAGATGATAATTTGTACATGTTCTAAACTATAATTTATAATGAATACTCATAGCTCTATTTTCATATTCAGCACTGTTTTAAAACTAATGTTTTGAACGTTGTTTATATTTTCTTCGTTTCTTTTTCACTTGGATATATATATATATATATATATATATATATGTGTGTGTGTGTGTGTGTGTGTGTGTGTGTGTGTGTGTGTGTGTGAAATAAGCCAAACAGTATTTGTCTTTGAGAGTACAAAATGATTTTTGTATTTAGACTTATCATCTACACCAATCTAGAAAGTCTGCTCCAGGGCTCGTGAAGATAGGGAAATATAAAAAGAGCCAGATAATAAAACTTGCACTTACAGAAGACCACTGAATATATTTAAAGGAAAGTAGTAAATTTGAATAAGTATCAGAACCTCTCAAGGAACCTGAAGCTATCTTGGAATCGGATGTTGAGAGTATTGCCAATAGTTCCCGACTGAAATAGCTACGTTGCTACAACAATCTTTTGTAGATAATCCCAACACTATTCCAAACTTTATCTAATAACACTGTAAATACATTGCTTTGTAATATACATTCTATATTAATAAAAAAGGATAATACAATTTAAGAAAATAGTAAAAAACGCAGTCACGATTTAAGTTTTTAATTCTTAATTTAAAATACGAAACAAACTTTATAATATCTATTGTTATGTAAATTAAAAGTATTATGATATTATAATTGACTAGATAAGATATTTCCGCTACATAAATATGTGTTGTGGCCTAGTGGATAAAAGGTTCGGAAAGAGAAATCGAGTGCAAAGTCCAGTCAAGTTTATTCAGCTTACACTCAAATACACTTGGGAAATTTATGAATCAATATCTTTCGTCCAACTATGGTTTAAATAGTAGAACTTGTATCTGGAAATATTATTGTTATTTATAATATTCACACAAAAGGAATAATTATACGTATATTTGAGCTTTAAATAACGCATAAAAGTTGGTTCTGTCATAACGAAGTAACATATACCGCATTGTATTTGAAACGTTGTAAAACTTTTTGTTTTAGCAGAGCAATTGGAGTGTTGAGGCATTTTGAAAAAAAAACACAAAGCGACAAGGCTTGGAAGTACGATTTAGATCATGATGGCAGCCCATGTGAAAACAGTACGGATACTGAAGAGGATGCTGGAGTAATGAGAGGACTTGGTCTCATTTTATCTCCAGTGTAAGCTAAAAGTTAGAACTGGTATCAAATCTTTTTCAACACGCATTATAATAATAAATATTATTATATTAATAATAATTTTAAGGGCGTTGTCAATCTGAACATCTTATAACTAATAATTGATCATAGTGTTCAGGCTATTATTCGATTTGCTTTTCAAATCGCACAAAACAACCATTCTGCCAAATATATTTGTAGCTCATTGATGAATGGCGATGTTTTGCAGTCAGACATGCTTGTAATTTTTAAATATTGAAGAAGACAAAGAAATGCCTATGGAATAATCACTGTGAATTCAAAGAAAAACATTTTGGTATTCAGCGGAGTTATTAACTTTTTAATCTCTTTAATAGGCTAAAGGCTAATAGATGGCAGCATTGAATTTTTTTTTGATTGCTTCACGCTTTTTTCTTGAGAAAAGCTAAAGTTTTGTTTTTATTTTTCTTTGTTTTTGACATATTTGTCTTATATTTTCTTGTGTTCTTTCAAATTTATCTGTCCATAAGGTTATCGTTAACTCTGCCACGTAATGTATGACACGATTATATTATAATTGTGGTTTCATTTTCGTTTCACCTTTTATCTTTAATTGTTCAAATGATGTTATGACGATGAAGATGATTATCACCATATTCACCGTCATAATTGTTATTTCTTGAACCCTTTTATGACTTTTTCCTACTCTTCTTTATCTTCTTATGTTATTCCTCTTTTTGCTTCTTCCGTGTCAATATGCTTCTTAACTTTCTTCTTAACCTAGTGTTCTTTCTACTTTGGTATTTTTTTTATTATCACGGTTTTCTTGCTTGTAAAACTCGACCCCCATAAGGCGTGTGGAGACGATGGAATCCCGGTGATAGTCCTTAAGAGATGTGCTCCTGAACTTTCCCCTGTCTAAACAATTTAACTACTGCCTTTCTGCTTCCTACTTTCCTGCATGCTGGAAGTTCTCTTCAGTTGTTCCTGTATTTAAGAATTGTGGTGAACCCTCGGATCCATCCAACTATCACCCTATCAGTCTTCTACCGATATTCGGGAAAGTATTCGAGGCCATAATCAATGCTGAAATAGTTAATCATCTGACTGCCCACAAACTCTTCTCTGACAGGCAATATGGATTCCGCTTTGCCAGGTCCACGGCCGACCTGCTAACAACCGTAACGGAGTACATGCTACAGGCCCTTGATGAGTCTGACGAGGCTCGCGCGGTTGCTCTGGACATATCCAAGGCTTTCGACAGGGTTTGGCACTCTGGCCTCCTATGCAAATTACGGGGTTACGGTATTACCGGTCGCCTGCTTGACCTAATCCAATCTTTCTTAAATAACCGCAAAATGAAGGTCGTTTTGAATGGGCGTGCCTCTTCGTCCTACAGCACGTATGCTGGTGTCCCACAGGGCTCTATCCTGGGCCCGACGCTCTTCCTTATTTTCATCAACGACCCCCCAGATGAGATCAAGTCCCAAGTAGGCATCTACGTAGATGACACTACAATATACTCCCGCACCAGTAAGAAACCTGTCGTGGCGGACAGACATAATCTCGCTGCTGACCTTCAACGGGATCTACACTCTGTGGTGAACTGGGTCAAGAAGTGGCTTATCAACTTCAATTCATCTAAGACCAAGCTGTTTTCTGTCAACCATTACAGGCAACCTCTCCTGCCTCCCATAAGCATGGACCAAGCGATTCTCCCTGAGAGCAATACACTACACCTCCTCGGCCTTACGCTCTCCTCAGACCTCAAATGGAACCGCTATATTGAATTCATAGCTAAGTCTACTGCTAAGAAGGTTGGGTCACTATGTCGATCCAGGATGTTTTTTCCGCCTGAATCCATCCTGCATATATACAAGTCAACCATTCGTCCGTGCATGGAGTGCTGCTGCCATTTACCTCAGTGTTCTCGACATGCTACAAAGGAGAATCAGTAATGTAATAGGTACTGACTTGGCGGCTCGACTACAGCCACTTCCCCACCGACGAAATGTGGCCTCCCTTTGTCTGTTCTAAAAATACTTTCATGGCTTCTGCTCGGACGAACTTAAGTCACTGGTGCCTCCTCAACAGGTGTTTACTCGTGCAACCAGATTGGCAACTAGGCCCCACCCATTCACAGTCAGGTTAGCCAAATGTAGACGACAATTCTACTCCTGCAGCTTCTTCTCTCGCACTTCCCGCCTGTGGAACTCGCTCTCGTATTCTTGCTTTCCTGACGGCTACAACCTCCAGAAATTTACATGCAAAGTCAATACTCATCTACTAACCACTGGACTCTAACTCTCTCCCCACCCCCGTGTAACCTTCCCTTTCTCTCCACCTATGTATCTGTCATCGCACCTGCTTTCTCAGCTTTCTATTGCTTCTTTCTAACTAGTTTGTACTCCTCATTCTTTTCTAATTAATCTTTTTACAGTTATGTAGCCCCCTGCACATCAGTGGCATTTCCGCCTAGCTCGGGGTGAAATGATTAAAAAAATATATATCTTTTTTTCTCTCTTCTATTTTCTTCATCATCTCTTTATGCTTCCTCTACCACTTCTCTATTTTATTAATATTCACTATTTTTGTGACATTTGTTTATTATTGTATTTTATACTCTCTTTTTTGCTTTAATTCTCTTTATGCTTACTCATCAGTTTCATTTTCACACTTCTTCTTTTTCTTATAACTCGTAAAATTAGCATCTAACAAGCCATGATTTGCTCCAATCCATACAAACATTTACATCAATACCCTCTATCATTAGTCAAAATGTCAACAATGCTTTTGGCACAATCAGTGACGCAAAGGTAACCACCTCAATTAAACTCGCAAGCATCACACCTCCGGCCATTCATCGCAACCTGAACAAAGGTCACTATTAAGACAATAGTAATACCAACACCCCTACTTACCTTACATTGCCATTTAGGATATTCAAATAATTTCGTTAAGCTGCCACCGTTATTATAAACCAAGACGAAAACATCAAATCTAAGCAAACTTTACTGAAAACAATGCGTCGCATAACAATTTAAACTTAATAGGATCTGAAAATCGATCATGTAATTGTAACTAATTGACCATTTGAGAGTAGTAGGCTAAAAGTAGTATTCCTCATAGAAAATACACTGAAAATTGTATTTGTAAGGTATAAAGATTTTTAACCGTCTTCTATTTTTATCAAAAACCTATAAACATGTTTGAATATATCTAACTCAGGGATAACAAAATTGTACCGTATTTAAAGCCAGCTAAATGATATATTTAGATATACGGATGGTATAATTGGCAATGTCTCAGTACTGGAAATCGTAGAGCCAAGTCCGAATTGTTATCGAATTCGTTACATTCAATTAAGTGCAAATATTCTGTGCAAAGCTATGAATTCGTATATTCGCCCAGCTATGGGTTAAATAGCAGAGCACATTTGCAAGGCAGGTGACGTTCTATAGCCTTTGTTGGTGACATCTACAGACGGCGATTTAATAAAATTACCCTTCTTCCGGGAAACAGGTGCAACTAATGCAGATGCATTGGCCTGTGAAAAACATCATAAGGTGAGCGACGCAACTAAAAAATCGTTTATAAAATATATGTCAGCCAGCATTAAAAAAAGGCTCCTGACTTTGCAGAATAGATTCCTTGTATAATTAAAAAAATTGAAATAGTGGCAAAATATCTATTATCACTGATGACAGCGTATTTGACACACAATGCGGAATGTGATTTGTTTCTAATTAATTCCTTTGCCTAAGCAAAAAAATATTTACCAAAAAAAGAAGAATTATCATTGAGGTTTCTTTCTGAAGCAAAAAAGTATTTACACGTATGATCTTGCTTAATGAAAATCGCCTACGATTTAAAATGTTGACAACTTTATCTTCAACCGGATGTTAAAAACTCAATAAACATTTTATTTAATTACTATATATGTATGTGGTTATGATTAACAGTGTATGAGTGAACAAGTAAGTGCGAAAGTAAGCAAACAACGTCTTAATAAAAAGTTATTTTCCTCATAATATTAGTCGTATCATTCAGAAAGGCATCTACCACCCTATGTTTTTTTTTATTCTTAATTGGAGTAGATAGACTAAACTATCGCCTGGTTCACACTCCACACACATCTATTGAACAGGTAAAGAGGATCATCCCTTGTTCCCTGTTTAGCATGTGGTTTCTGGATTTCTCTTTTCCAATCTTTTCACTCTTTTCTTTTTTCTTTTTTTTTCAATTAGAGTCGATAGACTAAACTATCGCCCGGTTCACACTCCACCCACGTTTATTGAACAGGTTTAGAGGCTCATCCCTTGTTCCCTGTTTAGGGCGTGGTTTCCGGCTTTCTCTTTTCCAATCTATTCACTCTTACGTAGCCTCCTGCACATCAGTGGCGTTACCGCCTTGCTCGGGGTGATATGATTAAAAAAAAATTGGGCCGCATGTTGTCCATCATTAGGAGTCTTTAGTTTATAGATTTTCTTTGACACATCTACAGTCGATGATTCGCTAAAAACTAATAATCTCCCAAGAAACATGGGGAAACACATGTGGAGGCATCAACGTGTGAAAACTCAAAATTGCGGAAATATGAGTGGCTAGTTCTGCTGCAGGTGGAGAAGTGTTAATTTTGGTAAATTTTCTTTTTAACTCCCAACGGCTTTTCCTATTCAAATTTATCCAAAATAGCATTATTTCTGTGCAAATGTATATGCTGAATTCAAATCAACAATTAGTTATTGAAGAAACTTAACTTTTTTTATCTAAATGTCCATAAAAAACGAACTATATCTTGCACTTTTTCTCTCCCGTAACTTTCACAAAGTCATGTAATTAACTGCAGAATGACGGACTGCGAAGGCACGAATTTCGGCTGATTTCGGCCGATTTACTTCCGCCTGTTTACTTCCGGTTAGGAAAGTAATGCACATTTGTTTAACCCCAAAGCAAATAGAATAACCGTAACGAAACTCTCCCACAGTAACTTGCCCAAAAACTTATTTTTTGGTTTAGTCAGCAGAACTAAAAAAAAAAAAAAAATAAAGTTTTTAGTTTTAATCAAATATCTCTCTAGAAAATCAATTGGTAAATGTTCGTTTTAACTCCTGACATTTTTTCCCCTCAAAAATTTATCCAAAATAGCATTATCTCTGTGCAAATGTATATGCTGAACTCAAATCTACCAATAGTTATTGAAGAAAATTACCTTTTTTTTTCATCTAAATGTCCATAAAAAAACGAATTATATCTTGCACTTTTTCTCTCCCGTAATTCCCACGAAGTCATGTAATTAACTGCAGAATGACGTTCTACGTAGGCGACAAATTTCTGTTGATTTTTGGTCGATTTTCTTCCTTTACTGAAACTTCCGGCGATGTACTTCCTGTTATGAAAGTAAACGCTATTGTATTTCTACGCTTATTACTTTCATGACAGGAAGTACATTCGTTTTTTTATGGACAGTTAGATAAAATAAGGTAAGTTTCTTCAATAACTAATCGTTAATTTGAGTTCAGCATATACATTTGCACAGAAATAATGCTATTTTGGATAAATTTGAAGGGGAAAAGTCGTCAGGAGTTAAAATGAACATTTACCTTTATTTTTAAGTGGCTTATAAGAAATGAAGTAATTACACAATTATTGTCATTCTCCGGATCGCTGATGAGACAATTGTTTTTTTTAAAGTAACGATTTTTAAACTTTTCAGCTGTAGCAAAACTCATCAGATATTCAGACACGCTGGCGCCGGTGATGTTAATGCTGCACCGGTAAATGAAGCAGAATGATTTCAACAAAAATTACTGTCAAGTGTTTATTGTTTGTGGAACTTACAGAACCACTCACCAGGAGTATACGGTAGCGGGAACAGTAGCTGTAAAACTACCGGACTTAAGCTTGCAGGGCTTTTACAGACGTTGGAATTAGATCTGATTCTTAGAAAATGTTTGAAATTTAAAATTTACAGTCGACGTAGATAAACGAATGTGTTTGAAATATTTTAATTTTCTTCAATTTGTGTTTAAGTCATCTCACTACACTGTTAAAATTATAGCAGCTCTTCTTAACAACTATTGCTCCATTAAGTGTTCATAGCACTCCCCAATGAGGCTTTACCATATATACTGGTAATCACTGTTCTAAATCAAAAACTATAGAGCTTGAATAATGTGTAATGATACTATATTAATCTTTTATTTGCTGTATCTTTTCAAGGCATGGACGGATATAGAGCTAAACTATTTCTTTTCTTTTGTATCATTAAGCAACATTACCCCGCTTACAATCACTTCAAGTCTTTGCTTTGCTATCCAGAAAATAAACACAATTTTGAAAACAACTCGTTAGGTAATTATTCTCCGTTTCCCTCTCTCCCTGTTGCTTTAGTAGATCCTGTTGGTGTCAAATGCTCCAAAACCACTCTTCGGATTAATATCTCGTATAATCTTCAACAGACACTTTATAATTAGTATTTTTTCTTCTATGTGCCTTGTACTTTCAAGACGTAGGTGATCATAGATTTACACGTCTTCCTATCCCTGGTGGCTCTTAGCACACATTCTCCTGTTACAACAAGAAGCACCCCACTTCAGTCATTTACATGTTCAGGCCCTTCAAATATGTTATTAACTGCTTTCTCCAGTCTCTTTTACTCTCTATCTGGCCTCTTAGTATCAAGTTCTCCAAGCCTCACTTCCTCATTGCATGTCCCAGGAGCTTTAGCTGTCTCTTCCTGATACTCGATATTAATTTCCTTTTCCTTTTCATCCGTTGCAAAACTTCATCATTGCTCACATGCTTGATCCATGATATATGCAGTAGCCTTCTGTAGAATCACATTTCAGTTGCTTCAAGTTTTTTCTTCATCTTTGATGACGTATCCCATTTGTTCCCATTTTCTTTAAAACTTCCACTTTGCCTGCAACTTCCATCAATGATATTCTCATTATCCTTCTGTAGAACTACTTATCAATCATGTCAAGTCTATTCTTCATCTGTGAAAACACTGTTCAGCATTCTCTATCATATGGAGATATAAAATTTAGTCCCTTATCTTTTCACAAAAAAGCATCCTGATGATAAAATATGTGAAATTATTTAGTAAGCTTAGTTAGTTTAGCAAAAGACCTCAACTATTACAAATACAGTGAGAAGCGCTTTCATTATTCAAGTGACCATTCCTTAGTTTAATGTTAATTTTATTCTGCAGTTTTAACATATAAACACACATTCATTAAAAAAATCAGACTGTGAATAGAATAAAAGCCACATTGTGCCTCTTTTGAATAACGATAGCCTAAAATAACCAAAACATAATGCATCATTTTAGCAATTTCCTTTGAAAATTTTCATCTGATAGCAAATGACTTATTTGATGCCAGAAGAAACTATAAAGATAGCTTAGCAGACATTTTTGCCAATTATATAACTTGTGCAATCGAACGATTGCAGCCTAAAATTACAATGCCACACACACACACACACACATACACACACACACACACACACACACACACACACACATATATATATATATATATATATGAGTGTGTGTGTGTGTGTATGTATGTGTGTTTATTTGATTTCAAATGTTTGTATGTAACTTATAATTAATTTATACCAAAGTACTGTAAAGTAGTAACTTAATCGTGAATAAACACGTATTGATAGTATACCAATTTTCTTTAACTCTTTTTCAGGACGAGATTGTTACGCATTCAGGCAACTGCAGACACCAGCCGGTCAGATTAGACAAACACAAGCATAAATGTAGATTTTATAGAATATTTAAGAGAGGTTTGCAAATGTTCAATATGCGCATCACCTGTGACGCGAATCACGCCAAGTCGATTGTCCAGCTCATACCAAACACTCTATAGCATGTCTTGCGTAACATTGTCCAGAGATAGGGATTCTGTTTACATTCCTCTAAGATTGTGGGAAGAAGAGGGATATAGACCTATCGTTAACTTCATAGAAAAGATCATAAGTTATCAAGACAGGTAAATGTAGTGGTTATTATTCCAAAGTTACATTATCCGTAAGCCTGGCATGCCCAATTCATTTTCTTGTTAGATTCTGATTCCGATAATGCCGCAAAGTCAGTTTAAATTTTAAACAGTTTTTTTTAAATTTGAGATAATTAAGTATGTTATTAGAAAATGATGCCAATTTTGGGAGACATCTTGTTCATATTAAGGTGCACTACTGTATGGTATGTCTGCACAAAATAACTGAAAATTTTAGACGAATTAGTACCTTTCACTTATGCGTAAACAATTCTCCTCCCAGCTAACTTCAAAGTCAGGCGGCGCTTTATAGCCTAGAATTTACTAGCAAGCAATTTACTACTCTGAATTCAAAACACGAAGAAGGCTGTTTGAAGAACTGGTATCATAGTCTTTGTACCAGTTCTCTATATTGGGTGCTTTCAAAAATGTGGTTCAGCACACTAATGCAATCAAATGATATCTAGTCTGGCTCTTCGGTTGTGGGAACTGAGCTGCTAGATCCACCTACATCAAGAGCGTCAAGGGAGCATTATATATATATATATATATATATATATATATATATATATATATATATATATTAGTAAGAACTGGTGGAATAATACTCCAGAGTTCGTAGAATTTACTTTTTTAGAGTGCTCGATACCTACTTACGTAGTAGACGAATATTTGTCGTAATATTTTTATATCGAGTTTATAATAAATATATTTTTCATTACACAAGAACAGTCGTATTTTGGAGCCTTAAATCCAGCACTTTATTAAGAGTTAGGAATATATATATATATATATATATATATATATATATATATATAGGAACCTATTGTTCTTTTATTCTACTGGGCTTGGTTAGATAAACCAATAGAAAATTAAGTTAACGATGGATAAAAGCATTGGTTCGGAGAGTGATGGGAGAAACTTGTAAAATCACTAAAAAAACAGGAAGTTAAATGATGTCTAAGGAAATGCGTTAGAGGTCGGAGGTGGGCAGGAGATACTGAGTGGTCATGAAAAGCAGAGCAGTTATATTTCTAGTAGAAAATGTAACTAACTATGCTTTAAGGTAAACAAAAAGCTGTGTTGACTAGTGACTCTTAATTCCTTTTGTTTATTTAAATGAGTTAGTTTAGAAAACTAGATAATCTTTAATTTTTTCTGCAAACATAAATAACAAATCCCATGTAAAGATTGAGAGGTTCTAAATTTTTTTTAAATTTTCTATTTTATGGTAAAGCTTTTATTTACTCCTTTAAAATAAAAAAAAAGTTAGAAAGGAATAGAAGATTTCTGTACTTATTACTAAATGATAAAATATGCTGAAACCATCAACACCCCAGTTCCCATGCTTTTATCCATCGATAACTTTCTATTTGTATATCTAGAAAAACCTACTAGAATAAAGATACAATATATATATATATATATATATATATAATTTCCTAATATCGCTGAATATAATGCACCGGAAAACGACAGCTCTTGTGTAGTGAAAAAATGTTTTATTACAAAATCTAGTTTTGTAACTTAGAGTAGTAGGTACGGAAAAAAAAAGAAAAACACTGTTCGTTTCACTGTTTTTCATGCTTTGTTTTTAATAATTTCTTTTCAGAATAATTTTAATTTTATTTATTTATTTACTTTTTTGTTGTTGTTCTGAAGTTCTAAATATATGAATGTTTAATTTAAAATTATTTTTGTAATGTAAAATATTTAATGGCGTTATAATTCCTCTCACTGTCCCCCCAATTTTAGACCACGCGCTATTGCGAAATATGCATTGGCCGGAATTATCCAAATGAAACAGAAGTTCTATTTGAAAAAGGACGAAATTTCAAAGAAAATATCTTCTGTTTACTGGATATGTGATGCTAAGTTTTGCAAAGATTTGTGGTGTAGGTTTGGTAGGTTAGAGTAGTCGGCAAGGAAAAAAAATTGTCTCACTGTTTTTCATGCTTTGTTTTCAATATTCTCTTTTCAGAATAATTTTAATTTTATTTATCTACTTTTTTGTTGTTGTTCTGAAGTTCTAAATATATGAATGTTTTTACTAGTTGAGAGTAACTATGTAAATTGACATTTTTTTTGTACAAGACCAATTGTTAGAATGTATATACTTAATATTTATGTTTTTTTCTTTCACCCCACCTTTTTTTTTAAACGGGAGGTTGATTTTTGTAGAGGAAAATATTGGAAGAGACAAATTTTAAAATATGGTAATCATTAGACCAGCAGAATGTTGAGCTTGGCCAAAAACCTGCTTGGCAAAACATAGTTACTGATGAAGTTTCTGTGGTATAATGAGAAGACCACATTCTACACAGTTTTCTTCAAGGCACTATATTATAACTTAGTGTAACATATTTCAAATTCACAGACACAAATACATACACACACAGACACACAGACACACAGACACACACATACACACACACACACAAAAAAATTAACCTACAAAGAGCAGAGGAACTTTGATGAGTCAACGGCCAGCTAACTAGAGGTGGTGTCTTATTAAATCACCGTGATGAAGGCAACAGGATACCACACCACTATCTATCTATCTATCTATCTATCTATCTATCTATCTATCTATCTATCTATCTATCTATCCTGCGTACAATCATGGCTATACAACGAAAATATATTAAACCTAATGGCGTGAAGGGGGTTGCTTCCAAAGAGAGTAATTCCTCGCCCGGTAAGGAGCGACATGAGCAACAGGTGTCACCTGACCGACATCCGGCGACTGTTAGCAACAACGGCGTAAAAGGGACAGTTTTTCCCAAAATCTTTCCCTCGCCCGGGAAGGAACAACATGAGCAACAGGTGTCTCTGGACCGTTACCCTGCGACTGTGCGCAACAAAGAAAGAATTTGGGGACATGGAACATCAGGACGTTAAACAACTGCAGACAACTAGAAAATGTCAAGCAAGAAATGAACAGACTGAAAATCAATATTCTGGGAATATGCGAAACCAGATGGTCAAATAATGGAGACTTCAGCAGCGACAACCATAGGATAATATACGCAGGAGGCAAGAGTAATGAAAAAGGAGTCGGCTTAATACTGGACAAAGAAATGAAGAAATGTGTTTTGGGATACTGCCAGTTCTCTGAAAGAGTTCTTCTGGTGAAACTGAAAGGGAGACCATTCAACATAGCAATTGTAGTCATTCATGCATCAACAACACAAAGCACCGAGGAAGAAATAGAAATCTTTTTACTCTACTCTAGAGAAGGCCAAGGCTCAATATGAAAGCCAGGAAATCAGGATCATCATGGGAGATTTGAATGCCAAAGCCGAAAAGGAGAGGGAAGGTATGACAACTGGCAACTTTGGCTTAGGAATTCGCAACGAACGAAGAGAAGAATGGGTCCAATGGTGCATAGCAAATGACCAGGTAATAACTAACACCTGGTTCTAAAAATACCCACGACGTCTATAGATATGGAGAAGCCCAGGAGCTGACACAAAAAACAGATAGATTACATAACCATAAATAGCAGATTCAGAAATGCAATGGTTGAAATCAAAGCCTATCCAGGCGCTGACCGTGGAAGCGACCACGTCCCAGTCATATGCAAACAAAAGGTGAAACTCCGGAGATTACAGAGAGCCTAGCGCAGCACCAGAACTGAAATACAACACTCTTGTGAATGACGTCAACCTACAGAAAGAATACACTAACAGCGTGAAAATCAAATACGAAGAACAAATTGGAAAAGGACATTCAAAATGGCACTCGCTAAAGGAAGCAATAGCGACATCAGCAAACAGCATTGAGCCAGAAAAAAGAACGAGTGGATGACTGAAGAGATTCTGGACATGAAGCAAATGAGGCAGAAAATTATATCAAGGCATGGAATGGAGTACAGGGAACTACACAAAGAAATAAGAAAAAATACAGACAGGCTAAAGAGGAATGGCTTAATGACAAATGTGCAGAAGTAGAGCGATTGAGCAGGAATTATAAAGCAGACAAGCATAAAGAAATAAAAGAACTGACAGGACAAAAACCTGCTCTTCAACAGGATGTATAAAATCCAAGGATAGAACAATCATTTTGGAGAAAGTGGAATTACTCCAACGATGGGAAGAATATATAAAAGATCTTTTCCACGACAAGAGACAGCAATCAATAATATGCAAAGATGAAGATAGACCGAAAATATTAAAGTATGAAGAAGAATCTGCAATAGCCAAACTGAATAGAAAAAAACAGCTGAACCAGATGGCATAGTCACTGAGCTGCTGAAAGCCCTGGAACAATTTGCTATAGAGAAAATTACAGAAATAATAAATGAATTTTATAATAGTAGTGTAATACCAGACGACCTCAGCAAATCGATCTTCATTACCTAAGAAGCCAGGAGCAAACGAGTGCGAACTCCACAGAACCATCAGTTTAATGAGCCATAGAGCAAAACTGATCGTCCCAATACTGATGAATAGAGCGAGAAGCAGAATCAGGCCAGAGATAGGACAAAACAGTGCGATTTCGTCAAAGACACTGGAACAAGGAATACAATAATTATGATTAGGATACTCTCTGAGAGGGCAATACAAATGAAGAAGGACTTATCCTGTGCTTTATTGATTATGCGAAGGCGTTTGACGAAATACTCCACAAAGAATTGATGGAGATGCTCGGAGGTCTTGACATATTTGGAAAGACTTGAGAGTAATCAAGAATCTTTACTGGCAGCAAACCGCTTGTATATGGACAGTTAATGAATTTAGCAGGTAGAAAGAGGTGTAAGACAAGGATGTGTCTTTTCACTGGATCTGTTCAAATTGTACACCGAGAATATTTTGACGATCCTAGAAGTTATGCCTGGATTTCTCATCGAAGGCCACCATTTAAACAACCTAAGGTACGCAGATGATACAGTGCTGATAGCAGACACAGAAAAGAAACTTCAAGACCTCATACAGAAGATAGCTGAAGAGAGTGATAGGAAAGAACTAGATAAGAAATAAACTGCAAGAAGACCGAATGCATGATCACCAGTAAACAGGGGAGCCCAATATGCCAAATACAGGTCGGAGATACTAGAATCAAGCAGGTACAAAAAAGTTAAATACATGTAAAGTATTATAACAGAAGACGGAAAGTGCGTCACAGGGATCCGAAGGCGAATTGGCATGGCGAATGAAGCATTCCAGAAGTTAAGTAAAGTATTAAGAAACAGGACAATTTCGCTAGAAACAAGAGTACTGGATTGCTGTGTATTGTCAGTTCTTCAATATGGCAGTGAATTCTGGACAATATCATCAAAGATGAAAGAAAAACTTGAAGCAATTGAAATGTGGTTCTACAGAAGGATGCTGCGAATATCATGGATCGAGCATGTGAGCAATGATGAGGTCCTAGAAATAGTAGAAATAAAAAGGAAATTATTACTGAGCACCAGGAAGAGACTGCTGAAGTTCCTGGGACATGCAATGAGGAAGGAGGGCTTGGAGAACATGATACTAACAGGCCAGATAGAAGGAAAAACATACAGAGGAAAGCAGCGGATAACATATTTGAAGGACATAACCAGGTGGATGATGGAACGAGGGTTGCGTGGTGTAATAGCTAAGAGCCAGCAGGAATAAGGGGAAGTGGAAAGCCATGATCGCCTATGTTCTGAAGGGACACGGCACATACAAGAAGAAGAATAATAAGAATATAACAACGCACACACACACACACATACAAACACCCACACACCCATATATATATATATATATATATATATGATACAAAGGTATAATTTTAAGTTATAGTGCATCTATCGGTAAACGTAATTAAATTAGAGATAGATTGGACGTAGATATAAAAAGAAGTTACTTTAAAATTGAAAAACATACACGAGTACCATGCAAAATAAAAGGTAACCAAGAAAGTCCTCATTTTTTTATTTACTTTAGGAATATTTCTCACTGATACGTAAATTAGTGCTTCACTTGTCGTAAGAGCAATTTGTTCAATGCTTGTGCATTTAGCACAAATATCGTTCATTGCTCGATCAGGAGCGAGGAACCATAGTGGTGTCAAATCAACATGTTCGAGGTTGTCTACTTTTTGTTTTATTTTAAGATAGTCTTGTTCGCAGCCTCATAAAGTCGTAGAATCGGAGAATCCACTAAGGATAATGCTGTAAATGAACACGTCGCCGGTAATTGGCTCCAGAATTTCGGGTCTTGAGACCTGTCTGTGTGATGAACACTGCAGTGGCCGACCGCAGGTCTTTGATTATGAGGCTCGGAAGGCGATCATAAAAGAAAACAGCCAAGACTTCGGTGAGCTTGCCGAACGCTTCCAGCTTTCTCATGAAACAGTCACAATTTAACTGCACTATACAGAGAAGTGGGTATGCAACAAACAACAATTAATGACAACTTGTTTTTATTTGCATTCAAGATTCCACAACGCACTCATATTTGATCGAGTGATCACCATGTATCCTGTATGACTTTTTCAAGCGAGACATACACTGGTTTTAAACCCATGTCTCCCACCACAAGACCAACACTCACCCACGCAAGATTTTGTTCTGTCTCTGTAAGACTAGACGACAGGTGTTGCATTATTAGCTGCTAACAGATAATTTAACACACTTAATACTAAGCCAATAAATTAAACTAATCAAATATGACAGTCATTACCCGAAAAGAAAATCGAAAAAAATAAAAACAACCCAAGAAAATAAATAAAGTGAATAACAAACGAATCAACATAAACACAAATAAATATAACAGATAACAATCATTAATTTAAGTAATCAATAATAAATAAGGAGTAAAACGTTAACAAATAACCATATTCAGAAATATAATTACTCAATAGCATCTAGAATGATTTGAAACATATCCGTTATACCACTTGTTAATACCAGTCAGAATGCTGCAGAAATAACTTCTATAATTTAAAGGTTGCTAAGAAGAAGAATGCAACTGCTATTAAAAAATTAGTTCATTGTAGTTTAAACAAAAGAATTTGGTTTTTATCCATTTCATTTTTAAAACGATATCCTGCAAATGCTGGCTTCTATTCACCATGCCTTGTTGTAAACGTGTTCCATAGTGTTCTCTCCCCCGCATGCTTGAGCGCGTCGATGTCTTTCAGGCGGCATTGAAATTTTCAACCGATAGATTTTATATCCGGAGCTTCTTGTGCAAATACCAAGCAGTACAACCGTTTCAAATTTCTACTAGAGTGAACTGCGTCATGGTGCTCTTTTTCTCACAAACAGTGACCGACTTATCCTACTAAACTCTGCAGTCGACAAAATAAAATAAAATAACCTACCACGTATGTGCTAAAAATAAAATATAAAATGGTGTCAATTTAACCATTGCGCCCTGTATAGAAAAATATCGAAATTATTATCGAAATTCTTATAGAAAAATATCGAAATTAGTGCTATAAAAACTAACTACGACTTATATGAATTCGCATTTAATCTCTTCCGAAGTAGTTCCCCTTTCTGAAAGCACACATTTTATTCAGCACTGTTTTCTTTGATGGAAGCATTCTTGGAACTCCTTTTGGGGATAGCGAACAGCTGACTTATAATCTCTTGGATTTCCTCTGTGTCTTGAAATCGAGCTTCCATCAAAAGTGGCATTTGATTTTTGTAGAGGAAAATATTGGAAGAGGCAAATTTTAAAATATGGTAATCATTGAACCTGGAGAATGTTGAGCTTGGCCAAAAACCTGCTTGGCAAAACATAGTTACTGATGAAGTTTCTGTGGTATAATGAGAAGACCACATTCTACATAGTTTTCTTCAAGGCACTATATTATAACTTAGTGTAACATATTTCAAACTCACCCAGAACATACACACACACACACACACACACACACACACACACACACACACACACACACACACACACACACACACACAGAATGATATTAGGATGGAATTCACCAAGGAAGTCACCGTAATTTATGTAACTGCAGGTTAAGTGAAAAAGGCAAATTTATTGTAACAGCGATAAAATCTGCAATCTTTTTTTTAATTGTTTCACCTCGAGCAAGGCGGTAATGCCACTGATATGCAGGGGGCTATATAAGTGTAAAAGATTAATTAGAAGAGAGTGAAGAGGAAGACGAACCAGTTAGAAAGGAGCAATAGAAAGATGAGAATGCAGGTGTGATGACAGAGGGAAAAGAAAAGATATACGGGGTAGGGAAAGAACCAGAGTCAAGTGGTTAATAGATGAGTATTGGCATTGCATTTAAATTCCTGGAGGTTGTATAAGTCAGGAAAGTAGGAATATGGGAGCGAGTACCACAGGCGGGAAGTGCGAGAGAAGAAGCAGCAGGAGTAGAATTGTCGTCTGCATTTGGCTAACCTATCTGTGAATGTTGCCAATCTGGTTGCACGAGTAAACACCTGTTGAGGAGGCACCAGTGACTTAAGTTCGTCTGAGCAGAAGCCATGAAAGTATTTAAAGAACAGATAAAGGGAGGCCACATTTCGTCGGTGGGGAAGTGGCTGTAGTCGAGCCGCCAAGTCAGTACCTATTACATTACTGATTCTCCTTTGTAGCCTGTCGAGAACACTGAGGTAAACGGCAGGGGCGCCTGACCATATATGGCAGCAGTACTCCATGCACGGACGAATGGTTGACTTTTATATATGCAGGATGGATTCAGGCGGAAAAAACATCCTGGATCAACACAGTGACCCAACCTTCTTAGCAGTAGATTTAGCTATGAATTCAATATAGTGGTTCCATTTGAGGTCTGAGGAGAGCGTAAGGCCGAGGAGGTGTAGTGTATTGCTCTCAGGGAGAATCGCTTGGTCCATGCTTATGGGAGGCAGGAGAGGTTGCCTGTGATGATTGACAGACAACAGCTTGGTTTTAGACGCATTGTAATTGACAAGCCACTTCTTGCCCCAATTCACCACAGAGTGTAGATCCCGTTGAAGGTCAGCAGCGAGATTATGTTTGTCCGCCACGACGGGTTTCTTACTGATGCGGGAGTAAATTGGAAGTGTCATCTGCGTAGATGCCTACTTGGCACTTGATCTCATCTGGGAGGTCGTTGATGAAAATAAGGAAGAGCGTCAGTCCCCGGATAGAGCTCTGTGGGACACCAGCATTTGTGCTGTAGGATAAAGAGGCATGCCCATTCGAAACGACCTTCATTTTGCGGTTATTTAAAAAAAAAACTGGATTATATCAAGCAAGCGTCCGGTAATACCGTAACCCCGTAGTTTGCATAGAAGACCAGAGTACCAAACCCTGTCGAAAGCCTTGAAGATGTCCAGAGCAACAGCACGAGCCTCGCCTGACTCATCAAGGGCCTGGAGCATGTACTCCGTTACGGTTGTTAGCATGTCGGCCGTGGACCTGGCAGAGCGGAAGCCATACTGCCTGTCAGAGAAGTGTTTGTGGGTAGTAAGGTGTTAAACTATTTCAGCATTAATTATGGCCGCGAACACTTTCCCGAAAATTGGTAGAAGACTGAAAGGGCGATATTTGGCTGGGTCCGAGGGTTCACCACAATTCTTAAATACAGGAACGACTGAAGAGAACTTTCAGCATGCAGGAAAACAGGAAGCAGAAAGGCAGTAGTTATATAGTTTAGAGAGGACAGGGGAGAGTTTAGTAGCACACCTCTTAAGGACTATCACCGGGATTCCATCGTCTCCACTCGACTTATGGGGTCAAGTTTTGTAATTACTCGGGATACTACTGTCGGGGTAATATATACGTCGTGCAGTTTGGCCTCAGTTCTAATAGGAAAGTCGGGTGAGTGTACTCCAGATGAGGCAAATGTGGAGTTGGATGAGAATCTGCGAGCAAAGCACTCAGCTTTGTCCGCAGATGACGTGAGAATCTCAAAATCATGAATTAAAGGAGATATTGAGGATTTGCTATTGTTCAGTACCCGTTTGCATAACCACCAATAGTCCTTGGAGCCGAACTGGCGGTCAGCTATGCGTTGTCGCATTCTCTCAGCAAACAACCGTTTGACGTCATTCAGGATTCTCTTGCATTTATTACGAGCAGATGTGAATAGGCGCCTATTGTGATCAGATGACTGTCTCCAGTATAGTCGGAAGTAATGGTTCCTGTGGGCAATGGCGGCTGAACAGGCAGGAGAGAACCACGGAGAGGAGTGAGGTTTTAGACAATATTCCTGGTAGGTATGAAGGCATCAATGCCAGCTTTGACCCAGGACGAAACCTCAGAGGCACAGTCATCACCTGGGAGATCGAACACTTTTCCCTAAGGGACATCGCAGAGGAAATCGCGACAGGCGTCCCAGTCAGCTGTTTGATAGCAGTAGGAGGTCCTATAGGTAGGGGGCTCCTGGGGAGAGTGACAGTGGAAAGAAATGTTGAGAGAGACAACAGCGTGGTCGGAGTTGCCGAGAGAGCAAAGCTGCGAGACTTGACAGGCATCAGGTGCAGAGGTAAAACATATATCTATTAGCGAGGAGTGTCCAGAGGGAGTGCTTGGAAATCCGGTGGGATAGTCCACCACTTGCGCAAGGGATTGGAAAACAGCAAAGTTCATGGCGTGGATGCCCGCTGGATCAGTAATAGAGTCTTTAAGCCAATCAGAAAAAATAGTGCAAATGTGTTAAATTTTCTATCTGATTCGTAAATGTACTTAGTTAAAAATTTTTATTGCAGTGTTAAACGATTAATATATAATTTTATTCTGTGTTATAGTTACTTTAAAATGTTTGTTTGTAGCTATGGAATTTTTTGTTTTGTTTTTTTTTTCAAATAAGCGTTTCAGTATAAAGAAGCTGAACAAGAATGGGTAGAAATGTAAATTTACAGTAAATTCTTGTTACATATGCCGTTTAATATTTTGTTTCTATTTTCGTAATACATTTTGTTGAGTTTAAATTTGTTGATTTTGATATAGAGGGCCCCAATATTTCGCGGTTTCTGTTTATTATTCCCTGATGTTGTATATTTTTATCGCAAATAAGTACATTTGTATATTCTGAAGGTGGATAGTAAATTGTCTATAACTGTTGTGCGCGGGAACTTGTATCCTATAAATGGAGTGCAAGACGTCTTGATAATATCGGAGTCATCAAACCAAAATCTGAATTTACCTTTTTATCAAAGATAAAAATTTTTCAAAAGATATTTAAATTAACATACAAGGTTGTTCTTTTCCAAAGCACTAATTGACCTAGAAGAATCATTGCGGATAATTGAGTTGATTGTGTTAAATTTAGTAAATATACAATTTAGTATAATTTATTTTTTTAATCTCATTCTAGGATAAAAAATGGGGGGACGAAAGAGGGTTCATCTTAGCTGAGCGCGTAGTTAAAGCCCAAATTCTTTCTCTCTTTTTTTCTGTTTCTTCTACTCACTAGAATATCTCAGTGACAGGGAACGTTTGCAGAATCTCAGCCAGTTTCAAAAATAAAATAACATGAATGATAGCTGCGGCAAACACAACATTAAAGTTATTTCAAATCACACCCCTCCCAAAAGAAGAGAAACTAGAGACTAATTCAAAATTAGTTTCAAAGTAAAGGAAAAGAGAGAGAGGAAAAGGCAACGCGTAACAATTTGATGGACTTGAGCAAATGAATGGCTAAACGGGGTTTAGGAGGGACAACAAGAGAAAGCCTGTTAAGAGCTGCTAAGAAAAGAAAGATGTGGAAGACCATGACCACCTACATCATAGCCAGTTTTAACTGTTAACATTATCGCCGCTTATTGCAAGAAAAAAAAACATCAATAAAAAACACATTTTGAGTAAAAAAGAAAAGCATTCACTATTTTTTCTAAATTTTAATACCTCAGCATCCTCTGGAACTCACTTGTCTACTTTTTGATATTCGACTTTTCATCTTAATTTGGCTGGCAGTTTGCCGTTCACCGGCCTTTGACAATCCAGGAATTAGTAAATTAACCCCCAATATGTGCGCCAAGTAATTTCAAGCACCGGTGATCAATTGTCCCTGGTTTTTGCCAGTATCATTATTATTACGTCTTGCACCGGCTGCATGAATGACAAGGGTATAAATGAGTGATGAACGGAATAAAATTAAACAGTTGTTTCTTGAATGACCGTGAAATAGACGAAATTAGAATGTCCGAAGAGGTCTTCACTTGGGTTTGTTCGTAAGCAACTATCAGTTCATGCAGCAATTATATTTTTGAAGATTTGGAACAGAAGATATTTTATCCCTGTCTTGAATATACGATTAACAAATCCAACAATGTCTAAATAGTAACTAACATACAATCCCCACACTGCAAAACATAGAGTAATATATACATATGTGTGCGTGTATGTGTGTGTGAGTGTTTGTATACACCCCCACAGACACACACACACACACACACACACACACACACATATATATATATATATATATATATATATTGAATGTATATTCCACCATTTTTCATTGTATAATATGAGAATATTATGTCTCTTTATTTTGTAATAATTAATTTCTCTAATGAGCTTCTTTATGTTCTGTTGAAATTTATCAAAGGAGGTTCTGTATTCGATTCCCCCCCCCCCCCCACGAGGTAATCCTTGGATTGAATTGCGTAAACAAACTTATCGTAAAAAGTAAAATAATAAAAACGACAAAATAACAAAAAAAACAAAAAAAAAAACAGACCACAACGGGTAAATTTAAAATTTTAAAATAAATATTAGAGAGTGCTTTCATGCGCGTTTACATAATCATCATCAAAATAGTCACAGTTAAAATAAGCTTGGCTTCGCAATTCACCCCCGAGGATGATCTCGGAGGAGATCGAATGTATAAAAAAGAAAAAAAACAAACTACTGTTCCCTTTTAAATTAATTTCAGCTTAACGTCCCCAATCTAATTAGCAAACTGGAAATAATTATTCTAACAACAAACAGACATAATATAACAATATTATTCAATGACATCATTGAACAAAGATATGATGCTGAAATGTACATACGTGTATATGTATATTAGATAAATTGCAAACATTGTGTCTGCTTTCGTTTTTGTAAAATTCGTTCCTACTCATGAATAATCTTTCGCGTATGAAAGATGTCAGAAATGAGCTGTAACTTTGACAGATGTTATGATCCTTCATTTCGCAATGTGCCCAAGTATTTTCCTACACCAAGAAAGCAACAAAAGCAAACTACAGATTATCGAGGCAATATTCATTATAACACTTAAGCCGTCAATTAATAAGATCAGCTATGAATACTGTAGTGATGTTCTAAAATATTTGTTTAGTTTGCTTTTGTTGCTTTCTTGGTGTAGAGAAATACTTGGTTACATTGAGAAATGAATGATAACATCTCTCAACGTTACAGCTCATTTCTGACATCTTTCAATTATAATATGCGAAAGATTATCGGTGAGTAAGAAAGGATTTTATTAAAAATAAGCAGATACAATGTTTGCAATTTATTTAATCTAACAGGTCTAAAAGAAAATTTGCCTCCAATATACACACAAAAATGTATATATATATATATATATATATATATATATATATACAGAGAGAGAGAGAGAGAGAGATAGAGAGAGAGAAAGTAAGAAAAATTGATGCATATAAGAATGTATAGAGACACACACAAACATATATATGAAGTGTATTTTAGTAGGTAAAATTCTGTCAAATAGGTTTGGTTGAATAATGACAAGTTTTGTCTCTCGATGTTTTTTCATTAACTTTTTAAAATTTGACAATTACTTGTTTTACATTATGACTAAATTAACCAAAGTTCATTTTTACTTTCTGTGGGTGTGTTTTTTTTTTACCCGACTACTTTCGAATGTTCCAGCTTTGATTCTCAAAAATTTCGTTTGTTGTTTGTTTGTGTAACTGTCTTTTTAAGTTTCTGGCGCTTCAGCGTTTACTTGCAACATTTTTAACGGTAAAAATGAAATGTTATGTGCATTTTAATTTTTCTTGTACACACTTCCCTATACAATCGTTAGGCAGCAACGTGGGATAGATGTTTTGATCTTAGCTCACCAATGGAGAAAGATACAGAGTTCTACCTTCCATTATGTTTCGGTGAATCCGAGACCAAATTTTAGGAAGCCTAACACTTTTATTCAAGGATACGAGGAATCCAGTGGTATCAAGCTGGTGGATTGAAGTTGCTGAGCACTAACTGCACCAAACTACTTAGTCAGCACTACTCTTTTCTTCAGGCGAATGAGCTTCAGCAGATTAGTTGGCACTACCTATCAGGGATTCATGGAATTGGGTGCTAGTAAAAACAAGGAATGCTGGTGGTGGTGTGCGACGGCATTTTGGCACTATAATCCAACGCAAACGACCAGGAGAAAGCAGTGTGGCATCAAGCCTGAGGATTTAGTTTGAATACTGCGCACAGGCAGCTGGAGTAAGATGGTCTCATATTGTTGAAGCTGAAGGCAAGTTTAGACAGCTGCTCTAGTATCCGAACAACCTTACTGAAAGATAAATATACCTGCTCTTTGATCGCGGAATCCCTTTGAAAAATGAGAAAAAACCACTTCCCTCTTTCTTATTCTGATCGGCTTGATACAGCTGTTGGGTCTCCACTATTGCACTATCCGACAGTACATAAAATCAAACATACGGAAACGGCTCAATCGGAAGTTTACCGTCTGGAATTCTCGAACTCTCTTTGGCAGGAAAGATCATTCACATTATAAAAAAAGGACAGCTTTTGTTGTCACGAGTCTACAATCGACATTGTAGTCATACAAGTGTAACGTTTAGATGATAATTATAAATTTAATGAAAGTGCCCATAAATTATTTTTATCACAACGACGTGTTGAAGAGAGGAGAGAAGTTGGAATGAGATATCACACTTTTAGGCTGTGATATCTGACAACTTGATCTTTGTGCGACTCCCATGGTGTGAAAAACGCAATATAACGATGGTCTGTGTTTACGCTCCTTCTATGACCCATACTGAAGTATAACCCTTTGACTCTCGGATATTTGCTGCATATGTAGCATGAAAAGTCCTGACTGTTCAAGTTATCACTGACTGATTCGTACTGTTTACATAATCACATTTCAACGACTGTCAGAGGGACTAAAAAGCTCTCCTAGAAGAAATTATCTGTGGTCAAATTGAAAGATCCTAAAGTTCAATATGATCTGAAAGCAGTTACCAACAAAATCATTGCAGTCAGTCAAGATGGATCATTCAGTAACTAATCAAAATCTCTCAATTCCTGGGTGTTTCAATGTGCATATTATTGGTTTCCCATAAAGCAGACACCAGAATTAGTTAAATAGCAAATGAATGTGAAGTAAATGGACTATGAGAGAAACACCTAACTACTCATAACAAAACTTTAGTGTCCGATTCCAATTCTAACTGTGACAAATCTAAAGCACAAATTTTGAGAGACAAAAGATTGTCATAACTCTTTTTCTAGCGGTTATGATATACAGCATTGCTTAAACATTCTTAAACATAGTATTTCATATAACAGGCAAAGCAAGTTCCTTTGACCCGTTTGTTAATATATTTCTGTTCGGTGACATTAATTTCCATCATGCCAAGTGCCTGAAAAACTCTATCACTGATCTTGCTAGCATTCAAGCCCTAAACTTCTCAATCACTCAGTCTCTCGCGCAAGTGGTTGATTCCCTCACGTGTTTCACCGGTGACCCTGAAGCATATGCTGTCCTTCTAGATCTCTTCCATCCCTGACTCTTGCGTTACCATGCAACTCTACCCACTTAGTGACTCTGATTATGCTGTGGTGTCTGTGAATATCTTTCTACTCCTCTCTTCCAGGAACGTAATCCCAGAAGAATATGTTACTGCTATCAAAGAGTGTACCTGGACTCGTTCCATGATTTTCTTTTGTGATAGCCATTGGAATAAAATAATCTTGTTGAAGACTGCGTTTCCCCAAGGGTTAAATCCAAAGAATTCCGACTGAAACGTCGTTCACCTCCTTGGTTCTCTCATGTTTGCTTTTTGCCATTGTCCACAGGAATCCATTCTTCCGGTTTTACCGGAGCGACGCGTCAGATTACAAGAAGCACCTTTTTGTCTCTGTCCGTAATGAAAGCAATCGTGTCCTAAATTACGCTAAGCTGTTTTTTGCTGATAGAGTAAAGCAGCGTACAGCATCTTGCAAGTTTGGTTCCAAATATTACTGGGGGCTGTGAAAATGTACTCTAAAAACAGTAAAACCTTGATCCCTCATATATTCAATCACATTCACATCGGACAAAATTGAGATATTTACTCGCAAATTCTTCTCTAACTGCTAACTTGACTCGTCTGGAGCATCCACACTCAATTCCCACGTCTGAGGCTCACCTATGTATTATATATATAACCTCGTCTGTAGTCTAACATAATTTTTTAGCTTGACTTCCATAAGGCAAACGGAGATTATGGAATTTCAGTGATCGCTCTAAAAATGTTCCCCTGATCTCTCTCTTATACATAAATGTTTCCTGATTTCCTGCTTGTTGGAAAACTTCTCTGTATTCCCTGTTTTCCTAACTCTGTGTAGCCTCCTGACTCCTCTAATTAAAGCCCTATTAGATTCTTACTGATTTTTGGCAAAGCGTTCGAGATTATTATCAATGCTGATATAGTTTAGCATCCCCCATATCCCAACCTACTCTCTGATAAACAATATAGCTTTTCTTCGTCATGTCTACTGATGAAATGCTAACAGCCATCACTGAACAGATATCCTATGCTTTTGATAAAAACACCGATGCCCGAGATGTTGCTATAGATATCTCGAAAGCGGCTGACGGGGTTTGGCATGTTGGCCTTCTGCGCAAGCAACATGACAGTGATATTTCTGGAGTACTGCTGCCATTTCTGCCATATTTCTGGAGTACTGCTGTCAGGCGCCCCTGCCGTTCTCAGTGTTCTCGACAGGCTCCAAGGTAATGTGATAGGTACTGATCTGGCGGCTCGATGGCAGCCACTTCCCCACCGTCGAAATGTGGCCTCCCTTTGTCTGTTCTATAAATACGTTCATGGCTTCTGCTCGGACAAACTTAAGTCACTGGTGCCTCTTCAACAGGTGTTTACTCGTGCAACCAGACTGGCAACTGGTTCATTCACAGTTAGGTTAGCTAAATGCAGACGACAATTCTACTCCTGCAGCTTCTCCTCTCGCACTTCCCGCCTGTGGAACTCGCTCCCATATTCTTGCTTTCCTGACGGCTACAACCTCCAGAAATTTAAATGCAATATCAATACTCATCTATTAACCACTGAACTCTAGCTCTCTCCCCACCCCCTATATCCTTCCCTTTCTCTCCACCTATGTATCTGTCATCGCACCTGCATTCTCAGCTTTCTATTGCTCCTTTCTAACTAGTTTGTACTCCTCACTCTTTTCTAATTAATCTTTTTACAGTTATGTAGCCCCCCGCTCATCAGTGGCATTTCTGCCTTGCTCGGGGTGAAATGATTAAAAAAAATGTTTGTATGCAACAGTGATTACTCGCCTATGGTGTAATAATTGAGTTTAAGTATCTTTTTATAGAAGTCTGATCGTTTTTTATTTTGAAGTAAATCATAAAACACGGAAGAGTAATAACGAAGATATGTAAACAATCGAATATTAGCAATAGAAATAGCATAGTGTTCATCGCTTAATGCTTGTAAAATGTAAAAATAGACATTATTTGCTTCCGAAATTTTTGTGACGTAAATTTCTCAAATCTTAACCGTCAGTTTTTATTTCTTTTTTATTTAATTTTTTATTTCTCTTTTTTATTTTTATTTTCATTTTAAAATATATACTGTTACTGATGAGATCTGAAATCTCTCTTAGGGATTTCATGTTAAAATGATCATTCAACAATTTTGAATATTGCAAATTTATTTTATATATATATATATATATATCTGTGTGCGCGCGTGTATGTGTATGTGTGAGTGTATTGTATGTGTATGCACATGCGTGTTTGTGTGGGAATGTCTGCGTGTGTATTTATGTAGACTACATTTGTTAAGCAAATCTCAGTTAAACGCCTGTCTCTTTTATTGAAAGGCGAATGTTATTTTACATTGTAATATATATTAATAAAAAGAGATATATTTAATCTGTTAAAAATATTTCAGTAACAAATATTAAAACAATTTCAAAAATGAAGTTATGATATTTATATATCTTATATTATAGATAGAATAAAGTAATAATCTAATCTAATCTAAACTTATTCATAAATGGAACTTTGTATGTGTGTGTGTGTGTGTGTGTGTCCGTTACCTATAGATTCCGAAACGGCTAAACCGATTTTCTTGAAAATTTACACAGTTGCACTATAAGCGTCTGCAAGTGTTCTAAGTTTTGTGTCGAGGTACCCCCGATAAATATCGAATATCAATAATCGAAAAGTTCGGGTTACAGAAGGAGTGGTCCGATTTTAATCAAATTTGATACGCTCATAGACAAAGACATAAGAAACGATATTCCGAAGTTTCAAGGTTGCAGTTCTTACAATAGTGCAGAAAGTCAATAATGTATATATATAAAAGGCAAGAGGTTTGTGTGTGTGTCTGTTTATCTACCTCTATGTCTGTATTTGTTCATCCCTTTTATTTTAGTTTTTGCTTCGGGTTTGGCTCTACTTAGATATAATTGTAGTTTTTAGTCTCAGCCATTATACCATTTACTCAGAGGACTTATTTAGCCTTCAAAATTCAGTTTACGACAAAAAACTTGTTTGATATCGATACCAGGAAATCAAAATTTGACTTACATCCATTCATTTTTCTTTCAGTCTACGGTTTCGCTTTAACTGGAAACAACTATTGCTTTTTAGTCTTTCGTGCCAACGTCCAAAGAGTCTGAGCTCCAGGACCATGGATTAGTTTTAAAGGTTTCATTACACCCGAGCAACGTCGGGCTATACTGCTAGTATGATATAATTTTAGTTTGTATTGTTGTTTGAAACTTTTATTTAACGTAATTTAAGAGACTTTCGTAAGTGATAGAATATCAATAAAATTAGCTGAGATATTTGAAATATTATCAAACTATTTATTATCATATTTTAGGAAATATCATCGTACACTGTTTATATATTTTATTCATTCCTGGGAGGAAAATTCATGTTCGTGATTTTTATCGGTTAGACTGATGAAAATTATCAGATGCGAAGTTGATACATTTTATATTTTGCAGAGATTTGTTCAATTTTTTTCTCGACATTTTTTCGTTCACTTTGAGATTTGTATCTCTTATCTTCGTGTTTGTCAATGCATAGCACCTAATATTAAACGGCTTAATTTTCACTCTTAGGCATATTTAATTTAAAATGAAGCACAGACTACTATTTTATAATTGCGTTTATTAATCTCTTACAACCATGATCACAACAAAACCAAAGAATATGTTGCTTGTTTGAAGTTGAATAAACATTGAATTAACCATCTATGATCAAACAGTAACATCTTTAGTTTGTTTACACAGACTCAATTTACACATGTATTATTGGCGTCAGTATAAATTGAAAGCTTTTTTCTCATGTGTTGTGACCATTTCGTTTTAAGAAAAAAATCACAAAGTGGTTCTAGGTTCTCCTAGCTCTTATTAATCATCTGAAATGTTATTCAAGGCAGAAATAAAGCAGATACTGTCTATGTGAGTCGGAATAGACTGCTAACGAGCCTTTGATGGCCAAAGAAGTAGTTCATTAACTTATTTTCTCTATATGTTCGATAAGCTTCAAATCGTAGTTGTAACTGAAAATGTTTGTTTGTATAACTAGATTTGGGTAGGTTGTTAAATAAAACATCATTCTTATCTTCAACTATAGTTTTTTTAATTTCAACAAGTTTCACTAATATATAAAAAAAGATTTATTTTATATATGCTTGCTTTATGACATTTCAGGACATTTTGGTTATGAGTAAACCAATAATAGTTTTGAATGGGGGTTGTAATTATTTTCATATCATTACGATTGAATATATATTTTTAAATAATATATGTTAAAGAGTTTGTACGTAATAGTATTGCGTATTTTTATCTAGTTTATTGTTGATATTTTATTATTGTTACTGCTATTATCTTTTTTGTTAGGGATTTGTATTATGCATTTTACATAGCGTTGTGGATGAAATAGTAAGAATATTAGAGATTTTAATGGTGTTTTCATTATATATTTCTTCTACAGTTAAATATTAAAGAATTTTTGTGTCCGAATAGGCTGTCCGCGTTTGTGATTTTTAGTTAAAATATTTTCGACAGTTTCAGGCATTCGCACGAACCATTACCAAAATATACTTATCATATTGATCTTTGCAGGTTGAGTTTAATAATAGACTTTGAATGAATAATTAAATGCAGATTTAATCATATCTCTGTACATAAAGATAAAAAAATAATATTCGCAGCCTCTCATCAGAAGAACGTCATCTCTTCATTGCTCACCGCACAAAAAATGTACACCTAAATGACTCTTTAAACCTTTAGATTTGGCACATGAAATGTTCAAATTTCAAGGTCACTATCTTTTTGTTTTTGCAAAGTCTGGTTAAATCTCAAGCCGGCTACGTACTAAACCGCCTGTGGGACATATATTCCGTTGAACGTGGTGTTAAAAGATCTTTGAAAGGTGCTTGATTCCTTTTTGACGTACGCGATTTTCTTTCTCTTCGTATATTTAAAACCGTACATACATACATGCATAAAAATAACAAACACTGAGAAACATTTGAATAAATAGAGAATTTTAATTTTCATGACGTTTTCATTTTGAATCAAAATGAACAAATTGAAAATAAGAATATAGTAATGGCTATCGTATATACTAATTACTTATATACTTCCATACCAACTGACTAATGGAAAAATACAAAAAAAAAATCAATTTCTACTTTCTTATAAACAAATCAATTATAATTTGTAGACTTTAGACAAACCAACGTTTTTCGTAACCAATAATAATTATAATAATTTTATGAAAATTTTGGCTTACACCCACACACACCCATACACCCACCCAGCCACACACACACACACACACACACACACACACACATATATATATATATATATATATATATATACAATATTTGAGTTTGATCTGATACAATTCAAACAGGCTCTTAAAACAAAAGAAATAAAAACAATATATACTACTTCCATTCAATCTGTACCATCTTTATCCCGGTTTTGCAGAAAAATCCTAAATGTGAAGAAAAGATAAATAAACAAATAAAAAAAGAAACGTTAATATTTTAAGCACTAAAAGATTCAGGTTATTATGAACATTGTTACCATTCCAGAAATTATTTATCATTAACAAAAATACTTTTCATTTCGTTTACTCTAGTAGGAACATTTTAATTTCTATCATCGAATTAAGATATATATTTGTTCACGCAAACATATACAGAGACAAAATTTGAAATTCGAAATGGATATCTGTGACAAAATGGTTTATTTCCCCTTTAGTGCCTGGTAACAACTACTGGACAACAGGAAAAGAGTAAAGTTGAAATGCCTCGCAATTTGCTTTTGTTTTCATGGCCTGTTCCTGTATTTGAACTGGATATGTTTTCTAATAGCAAAAGTGTTGTTATACAGAAGGATGCTGAGGACACATGGATCGAACACGTGAGCAACAACGAGGTGTTGGATAGGAAGCAAACGTGAAGACAACTCATACTTTACATTCGGAAGAGACAGCTGAGGTTCTTGTTACATGTAATGAGGAAAGAGAGTATAGAGAATTTAATAACCATGAAACGAAAAGAGGAAAAGAGAACAATAAAAGCAGCGCGAGGCATATTTCATGGATTAGAACAAATGGATGGCGGAGTGGGGTCTGGAAGAGAAACAAAGAGGAAAAATATTAAGAGAGACAAGTGACAGGGGCAAGTCGAAGTCAACAATCGTCTACATTCTGAATGGATACGGCACAAGAAGAAGAAGAAGAAGAAGAAGAAGAAGAAGAAGAAGAAGAAGAAGAAAGTCCGAACCTTTTCGGCATTGTATTACATTTCGAACTTGTGCCACTTTTCGGATTTTTCATGACACAATTAAGCTACGCTTAGAAAATCTCTATACCTATTCCAAGTGTATTTTCGCTTCACTGAATTCAATGAACTCGGACAAAATTCGATTACGGGGCACAGATTTTTCATTCCGCGCTGCTATCTACTCCACCATCGGGTATAGTTATTCGTATTTTTAACGTGCAGTTGAAAGCGGGAAATATCAATGCCCTTGAGAGCGTTTTTCTCTGCTTTATTTTCAATTCTCTGTTGTCCTTTGAGTGCTCCTTACTGATCCTTACTTACCCTTGCTAATCGTTCATTCCAGGTTTTCAACACAAATGTAACAAAAAATCGCTAAAACTCCCAAATATTTGAGAAAAATTCTAACAAACACAAATGTTACCATAAAATCAAATATATGTTTGTTTGTTTGTTTGTTTGAGTGGGTTTGTTTCTGTGGGTTATTTTATGCCCAAAAGGTAAGGTTTTAGGGCATTTATTTTAATGTTTAATTATAGTGAGAAGGTTGATTTTATCAGATTTTAATGAAAAGTTGTTTTTTTTATTTTAGAAAACTGAAATGTCTTCTAGTTTTGTATTCAAAAATGTTTTGGAGGGAATAATTTTTTTCTTCAAAAATGTGTTATGGTATTTTTTTCTTTAAAATGTTGTTAATATTTTTCCTTCAAAAATGTATATAAGAGTATATTTATTTCTATAAAAGTGTATTTTTATGCTTTCATAGTGTTTTGACCCCAGTTTGAGGGTTAACTATTTTGCCCATAGTTGGGACCCTAACAGGTGCTACCACTCCGAGTCAGGGTGGACCTGAGAACAACAGCAATTAAGAGTTGGTTCCATGCTCCTCACAACCTCCCAATCAGAGGCCTTTGCTGCCAGATGCAGTTTACCGTCATGCCCAGGATCGAAATCAAATATATAAAAATGCACAAAAAATCGTATCCATGGTTTAAAGATTATTTAATTATCTTTCAAAACAAATTCGATAATATTTGATCTTATATATTTTGAAATAATTAAAGCTTTTCATAGGATGTTAATTACATGGTGTCTTTTTATGTGTTTTTGATAGTGATGTATGTAGATTTTAATTTTAAGTTTTATTACTTAAACAATTTTCTGGGTCATATTTTGTTAGAATTAAATTTCGTGTATTTAAGTCCGGGATTTCTTTTCAATTTCCTACGAAGGTTTTTAAATATGGATTATGTGCCTAACAGAAGCATTTCAGTTTATAACACAAGTAATTCTTTAAATCTGTCACTAGGTCATTCTTAATTAATAAACCTGGTCCATTCTATTTAAATATTTCTTATATGGAGAAAGAGAAGCTGCCAAACGCATTGAAATTGTTCACCTTGAAACAGTAGAAGGTGTACGGCAGGTAAGACAAGAACATATTAACTTTAGATGAGATTCTGGAAAGGAATAGAAATACAGCATGACGATAAAAAAGAACACAGGGAGAATGAGAAATAATACTTAATATTCAAGGTGACGAGGTGAATCAAAACAGGAAAGCAAAGTTTGAAGCTCCCATTTTAAAAATTTCAGAATTGTGACAGCATAAATTGAGTCGAGTTACACAATCTAGTTTTTCGAATTGGCAGAATTAACAAAATTACATTTTCAGAAGTCAATTTTTTGTCCATGTATTGAATATCGCGTTCACAACCACTTTGCTGTTTCTGTTATGTAATTAGAAAAGTTGATGCAATCTTAAGAAAAATCTGCAGTATTACTGGTCTTGACTTAGCATATCGGTTTCAACCATTTTCCTGACCACATAACATAGCTTATCTGTGGTATCTTTACTCAATATTGTCATGTTAATTATTTTGATGAATTTCATTTTTTGGGACATCGACTTTACAGGTGCAACATTAATTGGCATTAATTGACATCATTTTACTGTTAAAATGACTAGATGTAACCATTAGTTCTATGTTAACAGTCTCTTCTCACGCGTTTGTCGCTTATAGAACTCTCTTCCAGCTTCATGCTTTCCAGTCAGCGTTAGCTAATCCTAATAGAAAGGAACTCATCGCATTTTCTTGATTTAACTCTTTACACTGCTGACATGAATTTGAATTATTATATCGAATCAAATGCTAGGTTTCGTGCTAGGAAAGCTGGTTCACTGTGTCGTATCCGAAAAATATTTCTCGAAGGTTACTTGTATGCTTATAAATCTACAAATCATATACAGATTGAATATTTCTGCCACATCTAAGCTGGTCCTTCTACTTTGTACCACGAGATTCTTGACAACCTCTAAAAAAAGGAATTGTAATATTATCTATCTTGAGCTGGTATATCAATTTCATTCATTTTTTTAGTTCTATGATACGATTTTACTATGTAATTTTTATAAATATATTTATGGTAATTATTTAATTAACTTTCCTTCTTGATAGATCCAACGCATAAACCTAAGCGTATTATGAGATTCGTAGCTGGGTATCATCGTTTTTACTAAACGTTGCAATAGATGTAACTGCGAATTCTATTCTAATAGTTTATTTTTTGCAATTTCTACCTGCGGACCTTTCTCTCGAATTCCTATTGACCTGGCACATACGCTCTTCCCAAATTTTAATGAGAATTCAATTCTCGCCCATTGTCTTTCTGAATCCTTTATGTCTATTGTCTTTTCTCCCCACTGATGGATTTTCATTTTTCTTTGCTATCCTTGCCTCCTAATGACATTATCGTCTTGCTTAAAATTTTTTAAAAGATATTATGTTCAGATCTTCGTATTGCACAAAAAAAGCATGTAAATGTTGAAGGTTCTATCCAAAGTATCCATGCTTAGAAAATAATGTATAAAAGTTTTCTTCAAAGAATTCTAAGAAGAATTAGAAGCCACTGTTGATGTATTTTCCCTGTATAAGAAATGGTCAAATGTTTATGTACTGTTGTAAGAGCGTAGCAAGCATTTATCCATGCAAGGTTTACATCGGATTTAGATTCACTGTCATATTAGCAGAGATGTACAACTTTTAAAGAAGCCAAAAAAAAGAGAAATGTTTGCAGAAATGCATTAAGTGCGCTACTGCGGTTTTGATCAGCTTCTTTTATTAGATTTTTTGGGGTGGGGGGCTTAAGATGGTCTTTGAATAAACAGCAAAATAATCTTGTGCAATTACATAAAGAATTTGTACAAAAGATGGTAGAAGATTATATTAACTAAAAAGAATTTTTGAAGCTAATAAGAAATAAAACTGAACGAAAAATTGAAAATTTATTTTTTCTGGTTTGAATTGTTCAGCGCAGGTATTGCCTGTTGCTAGACCAGAAAAACAGAAACAAATCCGAACCGTCGACAAAAAAATACTTCTGCGAATTTTAACCGCAGTCAATGATAATAGGGTGATTTCCTAAACGCAGAACTATTCGGTACCCAGTGAGAATCGCGCACACTACTCAGCTGTAATTGATCTAAAGAGACAATATTACTAACTATTAAACCACGTCGAGGATAAATACAACAAATAATAATCTGTCAGACCGTAAATAACACTGATTTTCACACATCCGCAGTTTTCGTAGCTAATTTTGAAAGGTTGAACCCAAAATTTAAGTTCATTTTTGCTGATTTGCTGGAGCCAATCTTTTTAAAACGGCGTTAATTACCCCTACCGCCTTGTGCGTTCCAGAACGTTAATAAAGAAAATGTATCCTTCAGCAGAGTTGGAAACTGCATTCTTCCGCTCCGGTAGATCCAATATACGTTAATGAAAGAAAACAAAAACAAAATACAGTGTGTTATCATAAAATATATTTTACACTAAACTGTAAAGTTATCATAGGAAAAATACTTTCAGGATAAAAATAAAATCCATGAATTCTTTAGAGAATAGAATGTTTACTTTGCAGATACGTAAATAAAATTTAGCAGGTATGAGCTTTCAGCAAAATCTTAACTGGAAGACATGCATTTGTCCGCATAACGTAAATAATGTAGAAGATAAGCATTCATTAAAAGGGTGTTTGAACCTTGCTAGTATGTGAAGCTCTCTGTAACAGAACGATCTACAGCACACTAGATCAGAAAAGGGTTCCCATAACAAATAGGACACTGTTTCGTTTCTTTCGGAGGGTAGTTCTTCATTAAAATTTTCGAATGTCAATGACGCTAGATGCAATTTACGACGTTTTTAAAAATAACAAAAACATCAGGCGTCAAATCAAGTACGTGTCTCCACTGAAATAAAATATATAAATAATAAGAAATGTTGTCAACTTAGAAAAATAAAATTCATTTATTATTTGGACACACACACACACACACACACACATACACCTATATATATATATATATATATATATATATATATATATAGAGAGAGAGAGAGAGAGGGTATCTATGGGAAGTATTTTTACTGCACCCTCTGTGCGTGCAAATATATATATATATATATATATTTTTTTTTTTTAGATATATGTTTGTATATGTATATCAATAATTTTACCACAAGCAAGGAAATATAACCACTAAAACGCAAGGTGTTTGCAGAATATTAGGAAATACGAGGAAAAACATTACTAAGGAGAGAGAACAATAAAAGAAGAATTAAAAAGATAGGGGATAGCAAATTCATTGTCTTTAAATTTTTGAAGATTAAAATTGACTTTGAGAGAGTTCCATAAAGTAGAAGTGCGATAGAATAAACTGTTAGCATAAAACGTATGGTTACTTTTAGCTATTTCAACTTTAAAATGATGAGATCATTCTGACAATCAAGTACTACGCATAAACCCATGAAGTCTAACTACCATAGAAGAATGTTCTTCAGAACAATTACCATGAAAGACACAGAGAAGTTATGCTACAGCGGTAGGAAAGTGAAGGAAGTCAACTCACACACAAATACACACATATATACACATATGCACACACACACATGTACACGCACAAACACCACATACACACACACACACACACACCTGGAATTGAATCGCAGAATGATGCTTTTACTGATCAATACAAATTTAACCTGTCCAGGTCGAGTGTCAACCGTTATCTATCTTCTAAGTCTTTATATGTCACTCATCATCCATATACTACCTTACAACACCCATTTATTGATTTGTTTGTTTTTTTTTACGGTTTATCGCCATTTTGTTGGTTATTTAAAGCCTGAAAATATTTTTAGATTGTCATTTTTTTACGATAATAATAATTTACTGACACAATTCCTAATAATTAACACATAATTGGGGCGAGAAGAGGTGGATTCATAATTTTTCCAAAATCATTTGCGCAAATATAACGATCTCCATTAGATTTGGAACTCAGTCGTCCGATTTGCTATTCTAAGCTATTATTAATTACATCACACGCACATTGAAGTTTACCGCACCTGGTATTACCAAAGATCACCCATTTAGAATAACACTCATTCAGTAATCCTTTTTAGTTTGTAAAATATAGGCCTCATATTGGGTGAGCAATGGTATATAAATTCCAAGTCATGAAAAAATAGATTCTCTCAATTTTCTGTCTTGAACATTTACCACGCCTGCCATTTATTGAATTAATCCCAGTACGTAGATTACTCACTGTTTTACCTTTTTCATTGCTTCAAAAATTCCTCTGTCTTAAAGTCTATAAAATGTATTTTTTCGTTACTTTTTAAAGAAAGTACAGCAATCTCTTTATGATTGCCATACGTTGTTAATTAAAGTTCATATCTGGAAAATTTTGTTGCTGCTATTTTCTGTAAATGGTATTTTTATCATTCGTCAGTAGAACAACATATCTATTACCAATTTTTTCATTAATTTCAATTAAAATACAAACATTTTATTTTCCGTACAAAATTTATTTTAAAACTTATTTACCATTCAGTTTTTGTTTCTTGGGACATTTCTTTAACGAAAGTCTTATTTCCCTCCTCTTAGAACTTTGTACTATTCTGTTCAAAATAAATAAGCAAAGCAGTACTTGACTGAACAAATAGCATGTTTCTTTAAAAAGATCTCATATATGAGAACCAACTTTTATTCCCAATCTGTACAGAGTATATATTTATTTAGTTGAAGATTGAAAGTTTTTCCACTGGCGTTTTCCATTTTGGATTCACCGCGACCTGGGATATGCGGATGATATAATGAATAACGGCTCATAATACTAAATTAATGAGCCGAGTTTGATATTCCAGTTGAGGTCGTTACTTTTTTCAGACTTTTTGACTCACGCTCACACCCTCGCTCTGTCCAGTTTATTAATAATCGCACCGACTCTGCTTGTCCTAGCGCTCGGTTTTTTTTTTCAGAACAAACAGTTTGCAATATTTGTCAAATGTCTCTAAGGACACAAACTCTCACGCCTTTCTTAATTGACGGTCCAGAAGCGAATATACAATAATTGCGAGGATGAAATGTGTGGTATCGTATTTTTGTTAGATTCTATAACCATAACTTTAAACAAGCTAATTAAAAATGCAAAAGCAAAATATGATAATTAAATGTCGTAAAATTGTAAAGTGTCTTATTGGCTTGGATATCAGCACTAGGTATCTTGGCCTTTATTGGTGCTCAAACACTAATTACTGACACTGATGTGAAACACGTAAGCATCCGGAGTGATTGAATAAATTATCATTTACGTTTTATCAACTTTTCGCTGGTTATTTTAAACCAGAAAATATTTTTTTAGATTGTAAGATATTTTTGGAAATAATTATGATTTATTGATACAAATCCTACAAATTATCTCATTGCTGAGTGGGTAGGTGGATATATATATCACAAGGGTATAAGCGCCTAGGTGAATATAACAAAGCCTATTGAAATTTGAACTCGGCTCTCCGATTTACAATTCTGAGTCATTATCCATTATATTGCTCGCACATCCACGCTTACAGCACCTGACATTCCCAAGCTGTTGCACATTTACGTACTGACCAGGCTCAACATTAATAAATTTCTGTGATCGTACGAGAATTCGTGTTTGAACTTGATATGGCCGTAAGCCTATTAATAATCAGAAAACAGACACAGTGCTTTTAAAAGTTGTTTATAAACTTTAAAAGGAGATAAATAGCTCATTGGTGACGACTCAGTCGTCCAAGCGGATTCTGTCTGTTTATTTGAAGCGCACGATACGCTATATTAGTTTTGTGCAGAGCCCTGACTGGCAATGACGTTTACTCGAGTCACAAATCAGGCGTTTTGCGCATAAACTCATAGCACGAATGAAACTTTCGAATCGATGCATTGTTTTCGGATGTCAATTAAGACAGTGAAAAACAACAGAAAAGATCGATTTCAAAATATTCATAGAATCTGAATAGAGCGGTCAGTGGAATAGAATCCAATGTGTGGTTGCTTTTCAAAAATCAACATCATGATGTAACAAAAGAAAACAAGTAGCACAACCAGAATGAACAATACAGGGTGAGATACGTAGAAGAATAAAAAGCCAGAGGCCAAAACATAACGGTGAATTGCCATTTAAAGACAGCGAACGATGGAGAAAAATGGATGTTTGGAGTAAACAGATACTAAATCAGAAGAGAATTCTTGTATACGGCTGTGAAAACAAAGGTACCGGCTCAGCTTTTTTGTATTTTCTACCCCCAAGCGACAAGAGAAATTTCAATTGAGCTTATTTGACTGATTCTAAAGTATGAGTAAATTTGAATTATGTTTGAATAGATCTCTTCAAAGTTTTATATCGTATAAATGTTAATTAAAATAATATGTATGTAAGGGTGGAAGTGCGTGTGCTTGGAAATATATAAATAACCTAAGATATAGAAAGAAAGAAAGAAAGAAAGAAAGAAAGAAAGAAAGAAGTAGAATGACGTGATGAAAAGTAATTGGTGGAAAAGGAACGAAATCGGACATAAAAATCATATTAGTTGTGTACAACATTGTCAAACATTTTCTTATTAAAATATTCAGTTGTCAAACTTGAAGTATGCCTCTCGTTTCAAACAAACGCACTAGGGTTTTAAAATTATGAGAGAATTTTAATGTGCTTACGCCACAGCCTCTATTCACATACAGGCACATAAACTGAATGAGAGTTTTATGCTCTTGACAAAAATTTAGTTTTGTATAACATTAGATTGGAAAAACACAATACTTGGAGCTACATCTGTGACACTAGTTTGCAAATAAAGAAAAAAGAAAAACATCAAATGCACAAGTCGACCTTCTATCTATCTATCTATCTATCTATCTATCTGTATGTACGTGTGTATGTGTTAAGATCTTTTATCATAAACGATATATGAGGGTTACCAGTTGTAGGTGCCTTTCGTTTTGCAGTTATGCATGGGATTTCTGTCCTGCATGCATTTGTGCTGAGCTATTAGTCATCTACCTACTGATCAACCTGCACTAATATTTGTTTAAATTGAGTGCTTAGTTGCTTGTGCGGCACAAAGCACACTCTCTTCATAAAAAAAAACATAGACTATACAGGTACAATGTGTGCCACGCGTTAGGTGCTTGTATTGATTGCATGATATATTATCGCGGAGTTTGACATCTCTTGGGCCTTAAATACATTTGGTGGTGCGTGGTAGACCACATAATATGAATAAAGAGTTTTGATGTCAGAATTTGACGTATCTGTACGAGGGCTGTTGGCTTATGTACACCCATGATACACACTGATGTACACACGCAAATTATTTGACCCATAGATGTAGCCCCAACAAGCTCTAAACTCCAGGCCAGTGTGTAGCGGAATGTAATGGCATTTAAAGAGAAATTCTTTATTATACTAACTAATTTAGGGCACACAACTGGTTGCAGTTTATATGTCATACCCAGGACAATATATATATATTCTGCATACAGAGTTTTAAGAAAAATTCTTGTCATTTAGTTCTATATAATTTTAAAATTTTAAATACATACAAACATACTCAAACACACACATGTACGCACACATATAGCCACAACTGTCTATTTCATGCCCACAGAAAATATTCAAACCATGTGTGTTGTCTTTTGGCTCAGCTATATATATGCTAGTCAGTGGTGAATTATAGGCAATAATGTATTGTATTATCTTAATGGTTATTGAGTTGGATTAAACTGGTAAGGTGATTATAGCTGTTTTCTCTTTTAGACAAAATTTATATTTTTATTTATTTATTGTTATAGGCTGATGCTGCTTTCCTTATTTTCATGATGTTTTAGATGTAATTTCCTTTTTAATTTCGCATATATGTTTAGGAAGCAAGGGTCAGTTCGCATATTGACTGTTTGTAAAGGATCTTTGTGTGTGTAGTTTTTCTGTTTCTGTTTTATTTGCCTATCATTATATTTTTTCGTTATCTGCTGATTTTACAGTAGTTTCGCATATTATATGGATTTTTAAGCTATTGGCATTTAAGGGAAACTCGCTTTTTTATTATTGAAACTTCATATACAGGCTTGGATAGATAAATTGTCGTACAAATTATGCAAAAATAAAAAAAACAACACTGAGTTCTCATTTAAATAGATAAAATTACCAAAATTACACAAAAAAATCTTCACATACTAAACACTAAATTTATTTAATAATAATACAGTTGGCTCGAACCACAATTTTCAGATGCCTTGGTTATGTTAAGGAATGCTTTCATAATCTTTGCCTTCAAGTCAGTGTTACGAGATGTTTTTTTGGTCTCTTGCTCAACTGCGCACCACACATAATGATCAAGAAGGGAGTTGGGCGGCTAGATGACGTTGCCATCACGAGTGTTCACTTCAAACACCTTCATAATCACCGTTAGACTCGTCCAACTCTTCCCGAATCCTCTACAGTATCCTAGAATTGACAACTGAACACTCTAAAATGTTCGTATTGAAGCTTTCTGTATAAATACCAAGCATGCCGTTTGTAGGAAAAATATGATGATGAAGGTGGGGGGTAACTGTTTTTCTTTCTTTTTCGGTTGTTGCAAGCATATGGATTTCGTGTCTCCCTTTTTCGGCCGTTACACAGGGCAGTTGTGAAACACACACCAACTAAGACGCTCCTACTTCCTGTTTGTCAGTCTGTCAATCCGCACGTCCAACTCTTACACACGCAGTCCGCCGAAAAAAAACTGCTAGCACTGCCGGCACCTCGCTTTTTACACTATTCAAAGACAGCAAAATTTGCATGTGTGCGAATATCGTCTCGTTTTGGACGAGATAGGCGCGCATAAATTGTGTCATCAATAGCAGCCATGCGTCTTTATTATTATTTTGCAGGCAAGACACGTTCGCGCTCGTTTCGAATTCCGAGACATGTCTTTCGTGTTGCGAAGTGAATTGCGTCATAGTGATCTTTTACTCTCAGGTGGTGTCCAAGTGACCCTACTGTAGGTTAAAATTAATAAAATAAAAACAAACAATGTGCATGTGAAGTGCCTAATCTATAAATACATATGATTAAAATATATTCAACTTCAAGGATAATATACATTTTCATACCTTCTTCTTCTTCTTCTTCTTCTTCTCTTTCTTCTTCTTCTTGTATGTGCCTTCTACTTTCAGGACGTAGGCGATCATGGTTCTTCACGTCTCCCTATCCCTGGTGGCTCTTAGTATGTTTTCTCCTGTTACACCTCGGAACCCCCGTTCCGTCATCCACCTGATCAGGCCCATCAAATATGTTATGCGCTGCCTTCCTCTGTCTCTTTTTCCTTCTATCTGGCCTGTCAGTATTAGGTTCTTCAAGCCTTCCTACCTCATTGCATGTCCCAGGAACTTCAGTTGTCTCTTTCTGATGCTCACTAATTTTCTTTTCGTTGCCATTCTTTCCAACACCTCATCGTTGCTCACATGCTCGGTCCAAACTGCAGCATCCTTCTGTAGAACCACATTTCCGCTGCTTCAAGTTTTTTCCTCATCTTCGATGATAATTTCCAGCATTCACTGCCGTAATGAAGAAGTGACATCGCATAGCAATCTAGCACTCTCTTCTTTGTTTCTAGTGAAATTTTCCCGTGTCTTAGTACTTTACTCAGCTTCTGTAACGCGTCCTTCGCCATACCAATTCACCTTCAGATCTCTGTGTCGCACTTTTCATCTCCTGTTAGAAGACTTCCTAGGTATTTAAATTTTTATACTTGCTTGATTCTAGTATTCCCCACCTGTATTTGGCATTTTGGGTTGCTCTTTTTGTTGAGCATCTAGGGTCCTATAGAGTTTATATATCGATTCATTAACTATCCTGTAACAGCACATGTTTAAAAAATGAAAACTGGATGCAGAAGCAAAATAAAGTAACTGTACTCAAAATCTGGCAATCGTAACAAAATTAATTTAAAAGACAGAATACTAAGAATGCGTATAGTTCCCGCCTCATTGGGTGCAGCATGCTAATGATCTTGATCTATAAGAAGCTTAATTTAGTCATTAACATATTACGAACATTAATATATTAAAACTGAAAGCCTGGGTTTCGATTTAACTTATTACTTCGCTTTCGAAAGTAATTCTTGTGATCAATCCATTTATGCAGATAGTGTGATCCACTTCGTTCATTCACTTCAGTGATCCATTTCCACTGGCTTTAATGGTACGTGCCTTTAAGAGTAAACAGCTAATTAAAAGCTAACTTTAAAAAGTAGGTACTATTTTCGCATATGGACAACAAAGTAAGCCTAATTTTTAGTGGAACATTATCTCAGTTTTACCAGACTATGTTAAGTAAATACCTACCCAATTTGCCATGTATATATATATATATATATATATATATATATATATATATATATATATATATATGATGTCCGCTGACACCAAATGTGTAATTAACAACATAATATATAAAGCCATCGTAACAAAAAAAAAACATTACATAGTAGTCGCAGAAACAACCATCAAAGAAAGATTTAGCAATCATAAAACATCATTCAAAACCGAAAAACAGAAAGATACAATAAACAAAACACAGCACTATCAAAATACGCATGAAACCAAAATAATAATAATAATAATAATAATATCACCATCAAAATTAAATGGGGAATCAGAAAAAAAGCATCCTTAAACAATCGCAATAGCAGAAGCTGCCAACTATGTTTGTAGGTAAAATTAGCAATAATCATGTTTAAAACCAAAGTAAATTATTAAACAGCAATAACGAGATAATGGGGAAATGTATACATTTAAATAAATACTTACTTATTTAACTATCAACAAAACAAATAAACATAGCACAAACGCAATACCAGAACTATCCCATACAAAGGCACATGTATAAACAGTCAATCAGGACTAAAAAAAAACATAACCAAGAAAGAAAACGGAAACAGGAAAAACAATATAATACAACGATCAAACTGAAAAAAAAAACCATACCAAACACACAAAAATACAAAAAAAAACATCTAACACACATGTACACACGAACCCTTATTCATAAGCTAAAATAAAAGATTTAACCGTGCATGCTGACAAGTTAAAAAAAAGTTCGAACCAACATGGGAAAAACAGGTCAGCCCAGTATGAAGCAATTTAGCAGTAATATATTTAAGTACACTTAAAGGAGTTCAACATAAAAGAACGAAAATTAACAATTAAACTCCAACAAATCATACACCACTGAGGAAACAACACTCATCAAGCAAAGAGATTCACTCACATACAACGTTATAAATTACACGAAGCTTCATCTAAAAAAGAAAAAAATGAAAACAACAGGGAAAAATTAATCCTGACGAGTAAAGCCATTAAAATAAAGCCTTAACAGGACTTATTCATATTAATTCTTTTAACGTTCTATCCTTATATTGATATTGAGTAATTTATGACAAATCTGCTTGCCTAAAATAGCTTTCTACGAGTAAACTACTGAAAAAACGGCAATCTTTATATATATATATATATATATATATATATATATATATATATATATATTGAAATAGTGATTTGATACTACAGAACAGTGATATGGATTTAAATAAAAATAATTTCATGTTCATTTTTTTAAAAAAATATTTGGCCTTTCATCAGTGCACTAGTCCTCAATTGGACAACGCATATTAAATAATGAATCATGCTCGTCCTCTTTTTTGACTGACTCTTGGAAGCGTTATGCTTAAAATTAATTCAGTCTGGACTGTAAGCAGAAAGAGAACTTTTTAAATACTTGCATTTATTTGGAGATATGTGAGCTTTATCTTTACCTTTTTATGCTCCATTGTATCATTTTTTTCTTTATTTTCGTATTTTAATCGTAATTTGTTTATCATTTTTTCTTAATTTTGCGTATTTACAATATTCGCAATTTAAAGCATGTTCCAGTACTATCTTTCATAATTGTTTTGTAATCAGTCCGACATAATTAAAGATGACAACGACTGGTCCCTAATGAAGCGTTGGTCGAAATGCAGCTTCGATCTAGATATTTAAAAAAATGAACATGAAGGTATGTTTATATCGCTCATTCAGTGAAATGAATTAGAGCGCGCGAGCTATTGGGCGCGTATAATGATATGCGCTAAAAATTCTGCCCACTTCCACCGAACGCCCATAGCCCAGGGTTAGAGTCGCCGACTGACGCCATTTTGGTCGGGTTTCAATCCCGGGTAAGAAAGCAATCGGAGTCTAACCGTACTGATGAGCTGTGATACGGCAAAACAGATCTGTCCGCGGATGACTATATATATATATATATATATATATATATATATATATATATATATATATTTCATAAAAATTGTTCAACTTTTCTTATATCGGGTGGTCATTTTGACGGGTATATTTAACCACACATCCCATCATTGAGCTCAAAATTAGCTCTGTAAATAAATAGATTTAATTACGTTGAGCCTATTGGCTGGATCCATGTTAGTATCAATTATTAATAGGATCCTCCAGGATTTACCACCAATCATTTGTGAAGGAATTATGACCAATATATATATATATATATCAATTTACGCTACCGAGAGTCCATAGCTCGCGACTTATGTCATATCATACGGAGAAATGGTAGACTTTAAAAACAATAACTACTCACGCATTTACGCATCGCTCATTCAGTAATTAATTTAAACACTCTCTGCAACCAGCGTGTGTTTACATCGTATATAACACGCTAAAGTCACTCTTTCTCTACCGAGCACCTATAGCTGAGAGGTAGAATCACTGACTGATGTCAATTCAGTCGGTTTTCAATCCAGGTTAGAAGTAATCAGATCTTTAACCGTACTGGTATCTGTGATACCTCGAAACAGGACTGTCTACGAATGACAGTATATATATATATATACTGTTGTTGTCTTTCTTTTTTAAATTTTAACCATCATTATGTCCTGTAAGTTAAAATTTATAACTCTTAATACAATATATACATAGTTAAAATTTTATCGTTTAGCTGAATATTGTTGCTTTCAGCATTCCGTTTCATGAGATTTGTAGACAAAATTATCCGTCCACTCTCCAGGGGTTTTTCACAATTTACTCTTAATATTTTTACAATTTGTCCCTCTTTTATAGTGTTGATGTATGTTGTGCGTGTATGCGTCTGTGAAGATTTACGCTCGTGCCCGTATTTCCTGTTTTTGTAGCCCAGCGCACGTGTAATATTCATCTATATATATATATATATATATATATATATATATATATACATGCGATAACTGGCTATTATCAATTCCTGTGCATAAAGGTTTTCTAAGGCGGCCAGCCAATCTATTTCACACACTTCTGTTCAGACAGATCTGCCCTTGGACAAAACCAAAAGAGTACAACTTGAATTAATACTGCAGTTATGTTGAGTGATTTTTGGAAGGAAATAGTGTACCGTCTTTTATGATCAGAAGTTTAAACAACGCTTAAACGATGACAGTTACGATTGCATCTGTCTTCCTTCTAGGACAACTATCGATGACTTTCGAATAGATCCGCCTGCCCAGTTTAATTATATGAACGTTCCAGTGGTGACGCACGCTATGATTGCCTCTACAGATCGATAGAAAGGAAGTCATATTGCTGCGGTTCTTGGTTGGTGTGGTTAGAAGGTTCGAGTTACAGTCATGAAGCCGTCGTTGATTTGTTAGGCTGAGTGTTTGATTTTCGTCTTACTATGTCTTCTGCAGTAATTTATATTTTTCCTTCTTTTTTCTTTTAATCTTTGCCTCAACACCTAGGTTATCTATCTATCTATCTATCTATCTATCTATCTATCTATCTATCTATCTATCTAAAATGAACATGTCTGTTTCTGTGTGTGTATATTTGTGTTTGTATGTCTCCATTTTAACGAACCTACTCCTTCGAAATCCTTGGTCCTATTTTAACCAAAATTAGGTTACTCGTTAATCATGATATGAACATTTGATATATGCAAAAAGTTTTCGAATTGATTTACAGAGTACGGCAGAAATCATCGAAACGCCTAGAATTTACAAAATCTTCTCCTCCGTGATACCTTATGCGAATTCTACCAAAATCAAGAAACTTGTAGATCAATGTCCGAACCTTTGATGTATCCAAAATGTTTTGAATCAATGTAGAGAGTTCGTCAAAAATCAATGACAAACATAATTTCGGTGGTCTTTTGCGCAATTTTATGCATTTCTCCAAGACACTTCACCTAAAATTAACCAAAATAAACTCACTGGTAAATCAATGTCTAATGTCTTGATATGCAAACAAATTTCAATTGACACGCAGGGTGCGTCAAACTTAAAGGAATAATGTTGTTTTTTGCGATCGTTTATGTCTCTGAATCCCTTCGTTGTATTCCAAGAAAAATCGAGTCTTTTTTGTAAATTCTACCTTATCATATGCCATTACAATTTCACGTTTTCTACAAAGTGCCAATCCCTCTGACGTTAAAGGGATGTTCTGTTGACTTCTAGCAAGACGAGACATGTACACTCGGTGTATCGTGTCTGTATCTTCAGTCATGTGTTATTTTTTTTATACTCTTCATTAAGTGTAGAAGATATGCCTTCATGAAGTTTATATCATTAGTGCCATTGTACTGGCATTTCGTGAATGATTTCCAGACTGTGTAGTAGACTAAGATACTCACAATACTATGATGAACATTACCGATACAGCAGTATCTCCAGACAATTAAGTGAAGGTTATTTATGCATGCAACTATTGTGGAAGGGTTAGTCTCACTACCTACTAGTCTATGTTCCAACTAAGTTCAAACTTCTGAATAGTAGAACTTCATCTTCAATACAAACCCAATCTCCCGTTCCTGTCTTTATCTCACTGCAGGAGCTCACAATTCTGGGTTACTCACCCATTATAACAAATCACGGCCTAAGTCTCCTTGGCCACGGACTAGGAGTCAGTATCAAAGACCGATTATTCTGTGAAGAGGACGCAAAAATCAAGGACCTGATCTCCTGTATATATGCTTCTGTGTAGAGGTTGTCCATAATAGCACATTCATATTTACCCTTTACCGCTCTAGGGACGATCTTCAATCTGTGAGAATTGATAATATCCTCACTGAATTTCTCTCGGATAGTGCCCATATCTGCAGTGACTTATATCGACCTCAAAGAGGAGTTAATCCATTCGACCAACACAGATGAAGAAGAAAGATATTCCAGAGAATTCTCCGTCGCTTTTGAAATAACTCACATAATGGAAATATCCACCTGTTGCCCTAATATGACGGGACATCACACGAAACATCTCGAACACTGTCTAACATTTTACCCTGATAAATGCATATCCAACGTTTTTACCCACGCTAGGCATCTCAGACCATTTCCAAGACAGTTTTTAGATTGATGCCAAACCTAAAAGTTTCTATAAATTTTGTTTGTAAATTTGTATACCTCCAAAACAAAACTGCTCTCTTTTAACCATCACAGAGATATATTCCTGCCAGCCATCAGCATAGCTGATGCGAGTCTCCTTCAAAGCAACAAATTGCACTTTTTATTCTCACTTTTTCAACCGACCTGAGGTAAAACAAAAATATCAGATCTATAGCTGCATCTACTGCTAGGAAGTTTGAATTTTTGTGTCAGGCCAGAACGTTTTTCTTGCCAGAATCCATCTTGCTTATTTATAAATCTACCATTCGCCCGTACATTGAATACTGTTGCCATATCTGATCGGGTGCTTCTACAATTCATCTCTTTCCAGAATCTCATCATTGCTCACATGCTCACACCCGCATAATCTTTCTATAGAACCACATTTCAGTTGCTTCAAGTTTTTCCTTCATCTTTGATGATGTAGTCCAGCATTCACTGCCATATTGAAGGAGAGACACCACATGGAAATCCAGTAGTTATTTGTTCTTAGCAAAACTTTACTGTCTTTTAACACTTTGCTCAGTTTCTTCAATGCATTCTTGGCCATTCCAATTAGCGTTCAGATTTCAGTGTTGCACTTTCCGTCTTCAGTTAGAACACTTCCCAAGTACTTAAATTTTTGTACCGGCTTGATTTTAGTATCCTGAAGCTGGCATATCTTCTAGGGTTCTCAAAATAGTCTCGCTGTACAAGTTGAACAGATCCGGTGAAAAGACACATCATTGTCTTACGCCCCTTTCTATATTTGCATATCTGCTGAATTCTTTTTCTGTCCGTATGCAGGTGGTTTGCTGCCAGTAAAGATTTAAAATCTGGGGAAAGGTTAGCATTGTATATCGGTTAAAATGTCGTTTGGAAAATTGTATATCTTACAAAAAAGTAAATACATATGTTAGTTTGAACGCCACAGCATTATCAAGACGTCTTACACTCCATTTGCCGGATACAAGTTCTATGGCACAGCATTTAATGGCACGTACCTATCCATCTTGACAATACAGTAAATGCATGGTGACAGCACCAATATACTACACCATGAAAAAGATAAACAAAAACTTCATATTTTTGAGGTAGTAGTATTGTCTTAAAATTCATTTGACCAACAATTAATGCCAAATTTATGTTTTTACCATTTCTGGTCAGCTGCCTTATCTTAGGACGCATGAAAAAAATGCATAATTGCAAAAGATAATTTAAGATTTTAAAAATAATTATAGTATCGCGTTCACGCATGTTTGCACAAAATCATCATCACAACAATCACAATTACAATAAGTTGTCTTTGCAATTCACCCCCGAATTTATCTCGGTGTAGATCGAAAGTACTTGGATTAATAAAAACTACGGCACCTTTCTTGCTGAATTTCAACTAAACTTCAAGAAACTAATTATAGAACTAGAAAGGATTATTATTAAAAATAGATAACCATAATATATTTACATTATTCAATTAAGTAGGCTTGAAAATATATATCGTATTCGAGGATTTCCGTCTACTAGGGCGGCTAGCTAACCCCCATTGTAGACGCCTACTCAGCCACACTTCTGTTTGTTCAATAGTCACAAGGCCTACTTGTGGTTTATACTGCAACTATGTTGAGCAGACCTTAGTTACAGTTTCTGCGAAGAGTGGGTTATCTAGCGTGAACAACAGTCTGAACAAAGCCAGGACGCTCACGATGATTTGTGACTTCGAGCTAGCCCAACCATCGACAACTCATCTACCCAATTTCCATCACTAGGCTTGGGTCAATCTGCGGAATGGTTTTTAGGCACTTCTAAAGGTACCGCACGTTGGGATTGCCTCTTCCAGCCCGATAATATTAAAAAGTCACCTTCCTGACAATTCGACCCTACGGTGAGATACGAACCGGGGCTTTAAGTTTTCAGAAAGCGAACCACTCGGCTACGTGTTCAGTTTTATATATATATATATATATATAAGATAAATACTGAAACAAAATGTATGCACAAACATATAGAGGTGTGTGATACAATAATCTGTTTCTTCACTATATTTATTTGACCTTTACAAAGAGACGATTAAGTCTGGATTTAAAATCCTACAAGAATTTATTTAACAAAATAAAATATGTAGATGACAAAGAATTGTTAGCAGACAGGGAAAGAAAACTGAAGAAAATCTTACACAGCATAGGATAGGAAAGCGTGAAAAAAGACTATAAATTGCAGAAGACAGAATGTGCGGTTGTCTGCAAAATGAACAATCCAATGTGACCTCTGAGTCGAAGCCGTTAAAATGCAACAGGTACAGAAACATGTAAGCTATGAGATTTACTTTTATTGAGAATTGAAACAAAAAGTAAGAATATACTTAGATTCATATTTAAAAAGCTGGAAATTTTACAACCCATAAAGAAGGGTTTGGAAAATTTTTACGAGCCATCATTAAAGAGTTTTGGAAATTTTTTATAGCCCATAATGAAAACGCGTTTCTACAATTTACCAAGATATATTAAAAGCAATACAGGCGATAATACTCCCTAATGAGCTTGAGTAAGCTGACGACAGAAAAAGGTTTAGGCAGGATAGGGAAATGACCAATCTTACTAAGTTCGCCTCCGAATAAAATGTTGTGGCGAGCCATATGTGAAGACAAGTTATGAAGGTACGTAGAAGTAAAACAAGATGCAAAAGAAGAAAAAGAAGCAGAAAAGAAGAAGGAGAAGAAGAAGAAGAAGAAGAAGAAGAAGAAGAGAAAGAAGAATATTAATAAATAAATAAATAAATTTTAGATGCAGCTTATATCATGATAAAAATTAAAAGTAGTTGTTTTTCTTGTTTAATGCAAATATATTAAAAAGCTTAATTCTATCGGAATATATTTTTTAGGTCGCCTCAATATAATATGATGTAATTCTTATTTATGTTATTTTTAATATCACAGCTTTTCCACCCACTGTTTCCATTAAAGTGTTATATATGAATTACCATATATCGGGAGAAAATACTGGTGTGATCTACCATTGATTTTCTCAGGGTATGGAATTCAGAATTTTCATCCTATTAAAAAGGTAAGAACCCAAACTGGGCATTTTAAAATGCTATATAACAAGTAGCTGAGTAGTGAATAGACGGCTTTATCCACTTCTCATGTGTATTTTTTTTAATCGTATCAGCCCGAGCAAGGCGGTAACGCCACTGATGTGCAGGGGGCTACGTAACAGTGAAAAGATTGGAAAACAGAAAGCCGGAAACCACATCCTAAACAGGGAACAAGGGATAAGCCTCTTAATCTGTTCAATAGACGTGGGTGGAGTGTGAACCGGGCGATAGATAGATCTATTTACTCCAACTGAAAAAAAAACCAAAGTGAGAAGATTGGAAAAGAGAAAGCCGGAAACCACATTCTAAACAGGGAACAAGGGATAAGCCTCTTAACCTGTTCAATAGACGAGGGTGGAGTGTGAACCGGGCAATAGATAGATCTATCTACTCCAATTATAGTGTAAAAGTGAATTACTGAGTCGCCCTCATTAATCACGCTCATATGGTACATCACTAGAAAAAATCTCATCTAGTCTTCCGTAATTAGAATATGTAAAATATTGTAGCCTAATGCTACTCTGTTATTATTCTGTTTGACCCTTTATAATGAACTAGATTAAAAATTTCTGTGAAACGTTTTGTTGATACTTTTGATGGACGCCCAAAGCAAATACTATTTCCTTTCTGATCTTGGTTGTGCAATGTCCAATTTTATTCCATTTCGGAATTTAAAATTAGTCCACAATTGTTCCTTTACAACCGTACGTAGCCTTAATGTTGTAATATGCCCTCATCATAAAATCAGCACGCAGAAATAAAACCGTGAGCATGAATGATGGGCCTGCCTGTTCGTCCCCGGATAAAAAGTATGATTGATGAGAATCTGATTCAAGCTGAAACCAGTCTCAATATCAGCTGCTAGCTAGCCATCACCATTTACAGTCCTTTCTACTTCAGCTAGCCTCAACAGACTGCCTTTGACCGATCCCCCACCCAGACCATGTCTTATCCTGCTACAATAGCATAGTCTTTATCAGGGTATAAGCTGATGACTTCCAGCACGACCATCCAGATAATTTAAGATACTTAAATGTTTTTGACATTTGCTTCTTGTAACTTTTTTACCATTAATAAAATTTGGTACAACCTAATCTTGTTCTCGTTATCGTTGTCTCAATTTTAATGACGCCATTTCTCGTGACAAAAGGGATCTTGTGAAATGAGAATATGAGGAATAAATTAATACACAAAATTAGCAATCTTATTTCTTCGCAAACCTTAGAAAGCATTCGAAAATAATTTCCTTCTGAATGACATGTTTAGAATGCAGATCAAAGCGGCAACCAACGACACAAATTGACCCCTCAGTAACTGATTTGCAGCAAAATTACGGAAATAGAGAGAATCAAAAGTACAAAAGAAACATAAGTTAAATATTTATTTAAAAATTAAGTTTCTAAATTAGGACATAAAAATTGATAATTTGGTACGTTGAAAGACATTGGGGTTATAATAGTGTATGCAATAAAATGCAAAGCACTGGGGTGGAAATAGAATCTTTCTACTCCATGCTGCACAATGCCAAGGCTCAGTGTAAAACCTAAGTAATTAGAATTACCATGGAAGACCTGAATGATAAAGTAGAAAGGTAAGGAAAGATATAACAGCTGACAACTTTGGTCTAGGAATAAAAAAAATTGGTACAATGGTGCACTGCGAACGACAAGATAATAGCCAACACCTGGTTTCAAGAACACTTAAGACGATGATGAACATGGAGAAGCCCAGGAGGTAACACGAAAAACTAAATAAAATATAAAAATATAAACCAGAGACTCACAAATGCAGCTGTTCTTTGTAAAACTGATCCAAATTCCGAATTTGAAAGCATCAAGTAAGGATCAACATTCTGAGTAGGAAGAAGCCTAGTAAAGTAAACTAAAATACATCAGAATGATTCATGAATTATCCCAACCCGCAAAAAAATACACGGACAGTAAGCAAAAATATAAGAGAAACAAGTTGGAAACGGAAACTTGAAATGGAACGCACTAAAGAAAGCGTTAGCAACATCAGCAGACTATATTAACCCAAAGAAAAACTGACGTAGAATGAGTTGATCCCAGATGTGATTTTCGACATGATGCAAAAAAAGACAGAAAACAATGCCAAGATATAAACCGGATATAGGAAACTACACACGGAAATAAGAAGCAAATGCAGTCAGGCTAAAGAGGAATGTTTTAACGATAAATGTGCTAAAATAGAGAGATTGAGCACGACTAATAAAGGAGACATTCATAAAAACTAAGAGAATAGCACAAAAGACATGCCTCTGAACTAAATGTATAAAACCCAAGGATGGAACGCTCATATTAAAGAAAGAAATACTTCAGTGATGGAAAGTATATATAGGAGATCTCTTCCACGGCGAGTGCAAGAGACAATACACTTAAATACCAAAGGATCAGAATTATTAAAATCCGAAGTGGAAGCTGCACTGGCCAAACTGAATAGAAACAAAGAAGCAACACCGGAAACCGGTGTAAAGGAAATGCTGACAGTCTTAGACGATTTAGGCGTAAACAATAGCATAAAATAATAACTAAAATATACAACAGCAGCGATATCCCGGAAGACCTAAAAATGGATCTTCATAGCATTGTCTAAAAAGCTAGTGCAAATGAATGTGAACTCTACCGAAAAATCAGTTTAATGTGTCACGTAAAAAACTCCTCAGCCGAATTCTGATAAATAGAGCGCGCAGCAGAATCAAATTAGAAATAAGACAAGAACAGTGTGGGTTCATCAATGACACTGGAACAAACAACGCAATATTTATGCTTGGAATGTTATCAGAAAGGACAATAGAAATGCAGAGCGACGTGTACCTGGATTACGCAACAACATTCAACATGTTACGCCACAGAGAACCTGATAGTTACGCTCGGTAACCTTGACATATTCAAGAAATATAGTAGTGTAATTAAGAACCTGTATTTGTAGCAAACTACCCGAATACGGACTTGAAATGTATTCAACAGATATACAAAGATAGAAAGTGGTGTAAAACATGGATGTGTCTTCTCACAAGATCTACTCAATCTATACAGTGAGACAATTCTGAGAGCTCTAGAAGTTCTGCCAGGATTCTTCAGTGGCAGCTTCAATCTGAACAATATAAAATATTAGATAATACAGTACTGATAGTAGACACAGAAAAGACCTCCTACAGAAGTAGGACTACATGTAAACTTGAAGAAAATTGAATGCATGCTAATAAGTCAAAAGAGGAGTCCAACTACAAGTCGGGTATATTAAAATCACGCCAGTCCAGTACCGAAATTTAAATGCCTGACACTGATATCCGAAGGCCTATTGGCATGGTCAAGAATGCATTATAGCAGCCAGTAGAGTATTAAGAGTCAGGAAAATATCGCTGAAAACATAAAAAGAATAATGGATTGTGATGTGATGTCTGTCCTTCAGTATCGTAGCGAATGTTAGTCTCATCAAAGATGAAAGAGAGACTTGAAAAAACCGAAATGTGGTTCTACAGAAGGATGATAAGCATGCCATGGACAGAACATGCGAGAAAAAAGTTTTGGAGAGGATGGACACGAAAAGGAACATCAGGAGAGGCAGTTGGAGTTTCTTGGATATGTAATGAGGAAGGAGGTCTTGGAGAATCTGATGCTTACAATACGGATATAGAGATAGGGAGACAACGCATGACATGATTGAGTAGATGGATGGTGGAGCAGGGGGTGAGTTGAATTACAGCAAAAGATGTGCAAGGGACAGAGAGATGTGAAAGGCCATGATGGCCTACGTCCTGAAGTACACGGCACAAAGAAGACTATACATCGTACACATGTACAAACATTTTCTAGTTTTCCTTCACAAACACACTTCATTTGGCTGTACTGTAAACAAGATACAGAAAAATATGCTGCGTGATTTTTTTTGCAAGACATTTTGTAGTTTATTTCTTTAAATTTGAAAGAAAATAATTCTCAAATAAATAAAAAGAATATTAAAATTTGCAGGTACCTTTTCGAAGATCATTTTAATTCTTTAATTCTACACGCATATTCCTTTATAATATAAAATGTCTAGCTGTTCATTTTCTGAACATTCCCGTGTTTTAAGGTGGCTAGTTAATCTTGCAGACACCCGCTAAGTCCTATTCAACAGCCATAGAAACGACCTGCTGTTTACTCTGCAATTCTGCTAATCAAAGCTTAGTTACATTTTCAACTAAACGGTTCACAATCAATAAATGAACAAAACCGTAATTTTAAAAAAAATTGTGTCTTTGTGATAACATAATGTATTCCAAATGGTTTCATTCACCTAATTTCAGTAACACACGGCATCTAAATTACTATTTGTTTGCTGGTTCAGCTACTATAGCATATCAATACGGAAATTAATTTTGATGACTTTCATTTTTATTTATTTATGCTATTTTTGGTACTTCATATTAAGCTTGAATTAAACGATTCTTTCACGGATCATACGAGCAACATAGATGAGATAAGCATATATATTTCAAGATATTTCTCAAACCTCATTTTATATCAGTCAAACATTGACTTTAATTTCCCATACTGGTTTAGTACCTATTAAGACTTAACTCATATCCGAGGGGCAAAATTACGGGTTTATGCCTTACCAAATAATTATTTGCGACATAACACAACAGCCTGAGGCAGAATGTTTATCAGTTTGATAAACAATTATGACGATAAATTGCCAATTGATCTTCAGAGTTTTATGCCATACAAAGACTCTTTTTAATATTTTTACAATAGAAGTATAAATTTTAGCACACACACACACACACACACACACACACACACACACACACACACATATTTATATGTGTGATATAATTTTCAGGTATGGCATATTTTTGGGTGAAATGCTCAATGCCAGGGATAGAGCGTATGTAAATATAAAATTGGTCAATACTGATCAGCATCGCTCTGTTTTATACTTGAAAGCAATTTTTAGGATATATATATATATATATATATATATATATATATATATATATATATATTGTGTATTTGGGCAGCAATTTCTTTTTTTACGCATGTTTCATTAAAATGACAGACAATTTCTATATAAAACTTTTATGTATTATTATGATTATTTTGTTTTCAGAATTCAAATTATAAAAGAATTGTTTGAAGGTTTGTATTTTCCAGCTCTTTCAGCTATACGTTTAGCCATTATTAAGAATTATTATTTTTCTTAACTAAACATGTGTTCAGTTTATGTATATAAAGTTGTGTGTATATTATGTTCAAAACATGATAAGCATTTTGTTATATAATTTTGGTCCTGAAAACAAAGAAAATCATAAGAACACATAAAAAATAATGTTTAAAATCTTACATTACATAATTAAATACTGCCAACAGAGAAGATTTAATTAGATTTTTTATTAAGTTTTTCTAGCATCCAATTTCCCGTTTTGTTGGAGTTTGAGAATATAAAAAATTATCCATAATTTTCTGTAGCCATTTCCTAGGGTATTTATGTCTTTGATGTTGTTACTTTTCCTCATGTTATGATTGCTAATTTATTTTATTTCGTGTTTGAATATATATATATATATATATATATATATATCCTGCATATAAAATATTAAAATTTTCTAAGATCGCATGCCCATTTCAGCGAGTGAAATTCGTTTCAACGCCCATCTTATCGACATAGTAAATACATTTAATTGTTTGATTGTTTGTATGAGGGTAGAAGAAATTAGTGAAAAGAAAAAAGAAAGGAAAAAGAAAGAAAAGAGAGGAAAAAAGGAACATTTTCAAAGGGGAAGAGGAAGGAAAAAGTGTTTCAGATTGGCAGACAGAAGGGAACGCTGGAAAATGAAGGATCTCATTTCGGATTTTACCATGTAGCTGCTTCCTCTCGGGGGAAATAAAGGTTTGGAATCATTCTCTGTTTATATTTGGTTCGTTGTTGTCGTGAGGGTTGGTTGGGGTTATTGGTAATTAAGTGAAGAGGACATATATAGAAGAAATTATGTACATGTGCTAAAACATAATTTATAATAAATATTCACTGCTCTAAACATCATATATCGAGCACTGTTTTAAATTAATGTTTTGGACGGAAAAAATTTTTCTTTTTTCTCTCCTCATTCTATACTCACTCGGATATATATATATATATATATATATATATATATATATATATATGAGAGAGAGATAAAGAAAGACAGAGAGAGAGAGAGAGAGAGAGAGAGAAACGAGACTGAGACTGACTATGTGTTTCTAAATACAGTACCTTTTTGCAAATCAAAACAATGAAATAAAATTATATGCAAAGGAACATTTTTTAACAAATCAGTAGATGAACCTCATTTATCTATGCGATTTTATAATATTTCAGAAAAAGTGAAAGACTTCAGATTTTATCTAACTTGTCACTTCTTTAATGCATTTGTAAGGCCTAAAGTGCTACGGTTTAAACATTGTAAGCTGCATACATAAAGATATAACATGTTCCGGAAATGTGGAGACATTACTAACACAGTGACCTTGCTCTTCGATAGATTAAATAGGAATCTATAAAAAAAAATTGACGACACGTTAGTAATATGGACGTCTAGGCTCTTAGTGAAAGATCGTTGCTTTAAATGCTTCGGGAAAGTTATGCAAAAAGAAACAAAGAAATAGAAGTAACAACAAAAAACAAAAACAGTTACAACATGCTCAGTAATGTTTCACACAACTGGCAGTTACTTAGTTTAGATTTCAGGAAAACATAGGTTCTAACCTTGCCGAAGACCACATTTCTTTATTAAAGACCCTTGAAACCTTAGACTAGTAGATCACAAAAACATATTGTAAAACGCGAACATCCGCTAAATAAAACTTATAGTTAAATAATAATAATAATAATAACAACAACAACAACAATAATAATAATATAAGTGTGTGTGTGTGTGTGTGTGTGTGTGTGTGTGTGTGTGTGTGTGTGTGTGTGTGTAAAGAATGTAGTGGTATATAATTAAGTGTAAATTATGGTTCCTCTTAAAGTCCGATTTTCATTTTTTCTATAAAGCGCAACACAAGTCAACATAATAAATATCGAAGAATCTTTTTTTAATCGAATCACCCCGAGCAAGGCGGTAATGCCATTGATGTGCAGGGGGCTACATAAGTGTAAAAAGATTAATTAAAAGAGAGTGAAGAGGAAAATGTATTGACATTCCTGGAGGTTGTAGCCGCCAGGAAAGCTAGAATATGGGAGCGAGTTCCACAGGTGGGAAGTGCAAGAGAAGAAGCTGCAAGAGTAGAATTGTCGTCTGCATTTGGTTAATCTAACTGTGAATGGGTGGGGACCAGTTGCCAACCTGGTTGCACGAGTAAACACCTGTTGAGTAGGCACCAGTGACTTAAGTTTGTTCGAGCAGAAGCCATGAAAGTATTTATAGAACAGACAAAAAGAGAGGCCACATTTCGTCGGTGGGGAAGTGGCTGTAGTCGAGCCGCCAAGTCGGTACCTATCACATTACTCATTCTCCTTTGGAGCCTGTCAAGAACACTGAGGTGAACGGCAGGGGCGCCTGACCATATATGGCAGCAGTATTCCATGCACGGACGTATGGTTGACTTTTATATATGCTAAATGGATTCAGGCGGGAAAAATATCCTGGCCCGACACAGTGATCCAACCTTCTTAGCAGTAGATTTAACTATGGACTTGATGTAGTGGTTCCATTTGAGATCCGAAGAGAGGGTAAGGCCGAGGAGATGCAGTGTATTGCTCTCAGGGAGAATCGCTTGGTCCATGCTTATGGGAGGCCGGAGAGGTTGCCTGTGATGATTGACAGACAGCAGCTTGGTCTTAGACGCATTGAAATTAACAAGCCACTTCTTTCCCTAATTCACCACAGAGTGTAGATACCGTTCAAGGTCAGCAGCGAGATTATGTTTGTCCGCCACGACGGGTTTCTTACTGATGCGGGAGTAAATTGTGGTGTCATCTGCGTAGATGCCTACTTGGCACTTGATCTCATCTGGGAGGTCGTTGATGAAAATAAGAAAGAGCGTCGGGCCCAGGATAGAGCCCTGAGGGACACCAGCATTTGTGCTGTAGGATGAATAGGCATGCCCATTCAAAACGACCTTCATTTCGCGGTTATTTAAAAAAGATTGGATTAGATCAAGCAAGCGTCCGGTAATACCGTAACCCCGTAGCTTGCATAGAAGGAGAGAGTGTCAAACCCTGCCAAAAGCCTTGGAGATGTCCAGAGCAACAGCACGAGCCTCGCCTTACTCATCAAGGGCCTGGAGCATGTACTCCGTAACGGTTGTTAGCATGTCGAATCGTGGACCTGGCAAAGCGGAAGCCATACTGCCTGTCAGAGTAGAGTTTGTGTGCAGTGAGATGTTGAACTATTTCAGCATTAATTATGGCCTCGAACACTTTTCCGAAAATTGGTAGATGACTGATAGGGCCATAGTTGCCTGGGTTCAAGGGTTCACCACAGTTCTTAAATACAGGAATGACTGAAGAGAACTTCCAGCATGCAGGAAAACAGGAAGCAGAAAGGCAGTAGTTATACAGTTTAGAGAGGACATGGGAGAGTTCAGGAGCACACCGGGATTCCATAGCCACCGTTCGCCATATGGGGGTCAAGTTTTGAAATTAATCGGGATGCTACTGTCGGGGTAATATATACGTCGTAGAGTTTAGCCTCAGTTCTAATAGGGGAATCGGGTGAGGGTACTCCAGATGAGTCAAATGTGGAGTTGAATGAGAATCTGCGAGCAAAGCACTCAGTTTTGTACGTTGATGACGTGAGAATCAAATCATTGATTCAAGGAGGGATTGTGGATTTGCAATTGTTCAGCACCCGTTTGCATAACTGCCAATAGTCCTTGGAGCCGAACTTGCGGTCAGCTATGCGCTGTCTCATTCTCTCAGCAAACAATCGCTTGGCGTCATTCAGGATTCTCTTGCACTCATTACGAGCAGACGTGAATAGGCGCCTATTGTGATCAGATGACTGTCTCGGAAGTAATGGTTCCTGTGGGCAATGGCGGCCGAAAAGGCAGGAAAGAACCACGGAGAGGAATGAAGTTTCAAACAATATTTCCTGGTAGGTATGAAGGCATCAATGCCAGCTTTCACCCAAGACGAAACCTCAGAGGCACAGTCATCAACTGGGAGATCAAACACTTTTGCCCAATGGACGTCGCATAGGAAATTGCGAGAGGCGTCCCAGTCAGTTTTTTGGTAGCAATAGGAGGTCCTATAGGTAGGAGGCTCCTGGGGGGGGAGTGAGAGTGGAAAGAAATATTGAGAGAGACAACAGCATGGTCGGAGTTGCCGAGAGGGCAAAGCTGCGAGCCTTGACAGCAGTCAGGTGCAGAAGTAAAGCACACATTAGCGAGGAGTGTCCAGAGGGAGTGCTTGGAAAGCGTGTAGGGAAGCCCACCACTTGCGTAAGAGAGTTATCAAATAAAACATTTTTCGATTTGCGCAAATTACCTAAAGAAAATCAAGAATATATATATATATATATATATATATATATATATATATATATGCTAGAATGAGTAAGGAACAAAGTAGGAAAATGTCTTAATCTAACATGCTTCACTTTATTAAGATTTTTCTGAGATCTGTATATAAGACACGATTATAGAAATTAAAAACAAAACAAAACAAAAAACTGGAATGTTGATTGTGACTTGATTCCATTGATGTCATGTGTAAAAAAGCAATAGCCGTTCATTTAAATATAATGTATGTATGTATGTATGTATGTATCTATGTATGTATGTATGTATGTTTGTCTGCCTGTATGTATGTTTGCGTCATAATACACGTGTCAAGTGAATTAAAACGTTGAATCTGCTTTAAGGAAAGGAAACAATACCATTATTATGAATTCTGAAATAACAATATTTTTTTTATAATCGTTTAATCACAAAAAAGGTAGTACTGCCACTCATGTGCAGGGGGTACATAAGAGGAGAGTGAGAAAGAGGAACCGGTGACAGGGAGTTTTAGAATTGGTAATAGAAGGATGGGAATTCTGGTGTGAAGAGAAATACGTGGGCGTAGAATGAAAAAGTAGAAAACAAGATACAATGGGTGTTGGAAAAAGGATAAGAGAAGGATGGGAGTCAAAGGGATAAGAGATGGCAATTGACGTTGCATTTAAAATCCTAAAGGTTTTAGCTGTAAGGGAAACAAGTATACGAAAGGGAGTTCCCCAGGCGGGAAGTGCAAGAAAAGAAGCAGTTAGAGTAGAAGTAGAGGTTGTAAAAGTATGGAATCTTGTTGCCAGTCTAGTTGGTCCAGTAAATTCCTCTAGATAGGTCACCAGATTGTTAAATGCGTAGGTGCAGAAGCCGTGAAAATATTTGTAGAAAAAACAGAGGGAAGCCACATCCCATCGATGAGAAAAAGATTGGAGTCGAGCTGCCAGATCGGGACATTGCAGATTCATCTTGGGATCCTGTCGAGAATCCCGAGATGAATAGCAGGGCAGCCCGACCGGATATGGCAACACTATTCAATGCACAGGCGCATGGTTGATTTGGATATGTGTTAGATGGATTCAGGCAAGAAAAACATCCATGCCCGTCACAGTGACCCATTCTTCCTAGCAGTAGATCTAGCTATTGATTCAATGTAGTCGTTCCATATGAGTTCGACTGAGTGAGTAAGGCCGACGAGACGCATTGTATTGCTTTCTAGGACACAAGTAGGGTGTGGAGTAGGAGAGACTGTCTATGCTGTTAAAAAGATAGCAGCTTTGTTTGGAAGCATTTAAATTTACGTGCTATTTCGACAGATTGGATGTCCGTTTCAAGACCAGCAGTGACTTTATCTTTGTTGCCATTGGCAGATTTCTTACTAAGGCGGGAGTAAATAGTAGTGTCGTCAGTGTAAATGGCTATTTGGGATTTTATCACGTCAGCAAGATCGTAGATGAAAATCAGAAAGAGCGTCGGACCTAGGTTAGAGCCTTGGGAGATCTAGAGATATGTCCGTTCAAAACGACTTTCTTTACGCGGTATGTTAAGAACGATTAGATCGAATCAAACCAGCGTCAAATTATACCATAGCCTTGTAGATTGCGCAGAAAGCCAGCGTGCCGGACTATGTCAAATACTTTAGAGATATCCAGGGCAATAGCTCTTGCTTGGCCGTACTATTTGTCGGAGAATAGGTTATGGTCTGTGAGTTGTTGAACCACTTTAACATTGATGATAGCCTCGAACACCCTGCCAAAAATTGGTAGGAAGCTGATAGGGCAATAGGTAGATGGGTTTGATGGTTCTTCAGAGTTCTTAAAAACAAGAACCCCAGGAAAAACAAGCAGGAAGCAGATTAGCACTAGTTATAGAGTTTGGAGAGGATAGAGGAGAGTTCAGTAGCACATTTCTTCCTGATGATGACGGGGATTCCGTCAAACAACCATAAAGGTAACTTATTTTATTTTATTGCTTACAAATGAAGTTACGGTTTTTATGTTGATCGATGTTAGAGAACACATACTTTTTTCTTTAATAAGATATCTTGAATATTCAGGCCGGGAGACTAAATAAATAGAAGATATACTGTGTAATAACAAAATTGAGCATCTACTGAAATATGGTTATTCAATAAAAAACATAACGTTCAAGTAATAAAATCTCTCGGATCAATAAATAATACCCCATAAATTATATATATATATATATATATATATATATATATATAAAGGGATTGAAACAGTAAAGACAAACAGAATGGAAAATGTAAAGTCGAAGAAATAATTTGTGTGGCTGCAAGTGGGTGTAAATAGTGAAAGCAAGAAAGTTATAGGAAAAGAGTGATAGAATTCCATGCATCTTTCATGTGAAATTACATCCAGCTGCCTTTAATCAACGAAGGCAATCAAGATCTCATTGCTTGTGATCAGAAAAGAGCACCAGAACAACTAAATAAGAACTGCCTTCCAGCAGTGTCTCTGCCCGTTGTCATTATCATTTTCTAGTATAAAGAAATAAACAACATGAACAACATTTGTGTTTTTACTTTTAAAAGAGAGTTCATCTTTATTTGAAATATTTTTTAAGCATATCTTTTCAGATTTAGCTTTTAAAACATTATCCTTTGGCTAAGTTTAAGAAAGCCGGACATTTGTATATTTTAATGTCCTCATTTATGCAAAACATATTTATATTTAAGACCTATAAATTGCACAGGTGTCACCTTGGAATTCACTGTTTCTATTTATAAACTGTAAATTATATAATATTTTGTTATAATATCAGACTAACGGCTTGTTTTAACTGAGGTAAGCATGAGTAGTTACTTAATTTATTCATTTTGTTTGAATTCTATATACTTCTTATAAAGAAAATAATCTATAAAAACTAGAGGAAAAGCAATGTCTTGCTTGGTGGTTAATTAATTTATGTTTTGCATCAACAACATGGGTCGGCATGTGAGCCTTAGCAGAAACCTGGATTTTGAAAATATACACGAGAGCTGATCAAAAATTATCGGGGATAATAAAACTACAAAAAATATCAATTCGGCATTTAATCTCTTTTGACGTATTCCTCTTCTGAAGTTACACATTTTATTCAGCGTCGGTTCCCTTATGGAAACATATTCGGACGTTCTTTTAGAGACAGAGATCAGCGCTTAGTCGCATTTGTTTCGATTGACCCGATATATTGAAATTTTGTTTCTTTCAGTTAGGATTTCATTTTTTGAAAGAGGAAAATGTTTTAAAATGTGAGATTTGAGAAATATGAAGGTTTTTTGATCTGTAAAATTTAGCTAAAAACTACTGCACAGTCCGAGGTTAGTGATGGGGCCACTGTGGAGTTTTGAGATGACCAAGCACTGCCATAAACAACAAAAATTAGCAAGAATATAGTGTGCATGCGCGACGTAGTTTAATATGCGCCATGCAGCTTCATTCTACCTACGTACTTTAACAACAACTTGAATACTTTTTGATCAGACCTCGTATTATCAAAGGAGTCTTTCTCTCGGGATATTTAAATATCAAAACTCTTTGAAATTTATTAGCATTTTATTTGCTATCGAGCCAAGTAGGGCTTAATGAATATTACGGAACGATTGTTTTTCTTTAAATAATGTTTGCTCGTAACTGAAGTAGATATTTTCTTACAAGTAAAAAACAATATTCAATAAAAGTATATTGATTTTTACTTGTTAGAAAAGATACTGAAAATATCATCCAAATTTTTGCAACAGAAAAACATCTATTTCAGACATAGGCATTTAAAATAAATAACACCCTTTTTTCACTTGAATGATAGAATTATTGTAGGCATAACGTTCCGGTCAAATACACTTGTGAGCTGAGCTGAGGACAATAGCTCAAAACGATGAATTATGTCGGTAATTACTTAAATCAAATATAAAATACGAAATTAATAATCATATTAAATTAAAATTAAAAGTAAAGCAACGAACATTATATTTTAATAAAAGATTCCTCAAAAGTAAAACCTTCATATTGCTCTACTTTTATTACGTTATGCCAAGAACAGCGATAAGGTCACTAAGGCACACTGAAAGGGAAATAAAATTCAGAGGTAGTTAGTGGAAAGGGAAGAAAAAATAACTGTCTTGAAGAAGACGGAAGATGTCGATCGTCGTTTCATTATTTTTTATCATTTCGCCCCAACCAAGGCGAGGGTATTACTATGACGAAGGAAATTAGAGGAAGTGAAAATAAAAGTAAAATTAAAACGCTGATCATAGGGAAGATTTAAGAAAAGACAAAAGATGATCAAGGTTCAAGAATGCAGATGGCGATTGAAGTTGTATTTAATCTTTTGAAGATTATAGTTACTAGGGAAACACAGAAACGGAAGAGGGTTTCACAGGTGGAAAGTGAAACAAATGAAGCTGTTTAAGTTGAAGTGGTGGTTACATATAGCTATTTCAAGAGTAAAAATGTAGGACCTAGATGGCATTCTCGAAGCATGCTTAAATTTCTCTATTCATGGTACCAAAGAAAAGAGCATTGTCAAAGCAGTTGCCATGAAAATATTTGTAGAAAAAACAGAGAGAACCCATGTCATGTCGGAGAGAAATTAAAAAGTAGAGATGCCTCGTCTGAATATCACGATGTACAGCAGAATTATCATATCAGATATAAAATCATTATTAAATACTCGGATGAATGATAGATTTATAAATGTTCAAACATAATTCTGATGAGAAAAAATCTGGCATGACATAGTGATCTAACTTTCCGAACAGTAGATGCAGCTTTTGATTCGTGTCAGTGAAATACGTAAAGCTAAGAAGGTGTAGTAGTTTGTTGTTATTCTAGATTTATCGTCAACTATGTTGTTGCTATAAAAAAAAGTTTTCTGTTGTGGTTAAATTAAAGCAATTTTGTTTTGAAGGCGTAAAAATTACAAGCAATAGCTTGCCCTACGTAACCACTTAATGAAGGTGCAATTCAAAAGTAGCTGCCATATTTACTTTGTGAGATTTTACGGCGCTTCTACTGAGACAGGCATAAATGTTAGTGTCCTCTTCAAAAATACCTAGTTGAAAACTGGTTACATCAGATGGATCATTGGTCGAGATCATAAACGGTGTAGAATCCAGAATAGAACTTTCGGGACGCTCACATTCATATGAAAGTAGCTCGAATGAAAACCGTTCAAAATGACCTTCATTTCACAATTTCATATGTACGATTGAATTGAATTAAATATTTATTCTCAAACTTCGTAGTTATAGCATTCTTTAATCTGCTAGTCACCTTCTAGATATTTAGAATCACCGCCAGGGTTTCGTTATTCTTATATAAAGCATGATATACAAATTCATCGATGACTTTTAACACATCAGCAGTAAACCTCTGCAAAACAGAAGTCACTTCAGCATTGATTAGTGCCTCGAATACTTTACTGAAAAGTGGTAAGAGACTAAAAGGGTGAAAATTTGAGAGATCAGATGGTTCTTCAAAGTTCCAATTATTGTCGAGTTTTGGAAATAAGACAAGGAGTTTCATTCGAACGATGCAAGTAGCTCGTCACATCCGCCTGTTTGTTGGAATCTATTTTTAAAATAATGTCTAAAACCAGTGACTGGGTTATGCGCATATCATTAAGGAGAGATTCCGTTCTAATCTTGAAAATCAGGCATGGGTACTTCAGATGAATCGAGTGGGAAACTTGGATAGACATTCCGAGCAAAACACTCAACCCTGTTTGCTGTAGATATCAAAACTTCAAATTGATTTAAAAGTGGCGAGACTGTGAATTTGCTCATATTCAGCACACTCTTGCATATCCACCAATAATGTATAGAACCAAAATTAGAGGATGCTATACGTTGTTTCATTCAATCAAAAAGCAGTAACTTTCCTTCTTTGGAAACAACCTTGCACTCATTACTTGCAGGGACAAAAAGACGTCTGTTCCCGGAGGAAATGATTACTGTATTCTACAGTAGCCGAACATGAACATGAAAACTAAAATGATGATGATGGTGTCAATACTTACTTCCGTGCAGTAACGAAAGCTTACAAAATTATTAAATCATCTTCGGGAAAAGAATTTCCCCGAAAATCTGGTAATCATTCCACAAAAATCAGAGCTTGTTGTTGGATTTTCTCAGGTTATCGTCAAAGAGCAAGAAAAAACATAACCTTCGAGTCATGGATTTTTCAATCAATTGATCCTCCGCTTGTGAGGCTGATTGATATTTGAGAGTCAGTTCTGTGTCATTATGATGCGATTTCACATAACGAGTCTTTCCTTTGTAGGCTGTTGATGGTAGCCTAAGAGTACGCGTAATTTTAACAAATGGCAAATGCGACGTGGGTAGAATAAAGAAAACATTGCTGTTTAATGCAGCTCAGCATCAAAAGTAAGTGAACTGAATAGAAAGGATACAAAACGTTTATGTAAAGAAGCGCATAATCAGACATATGAGTGTACGCATGTGTGTGTGCATGAAAGTAAGATATAAATGTATTTTGTTGTATTTAACTATGTTTGGGCACACTCACGCACAAACATAAGCAATTATGCATACATACATACATATATGTGTGTGTACTTGTGTGCATGTGTGAGGCAGTGTTAAGAGGTTTTAGCTCAAACATCCTCCAAAAGCCAGATATAAAAACAACACATCAGATTAAATTTTCAACCTCTGTCTTCCTTGATAAGTCTGAGAATTATTCAGTAGATTTTGCGCATATATATATATATATATATATATAGTCATCCGCAGACAGATCTGTTTCGCTGTATCACAGCTCATCAGTACGGTTAGACTCCAATTGCTTTTAACCCAGGATTGAAACCCGACCGAATTGGCGTTAGTCGGCGATTCTACATCTGAGCTATGGGCATTCGGTAGAAGAAGTCAGACTTTTTAGCGTGTATATTATCATTATACACGTCCAATAGCCAGAGTGCTCTAATTCATTACTGAATATATATATATATATATATATATATATATATATATATATATATATATATATTATGGACTCTCCCGTCGATTTCGAAGTATGAGCGTCTAACACGGTTAGACTACCACACAAAGAATTGTTTTAAAGTGGAGAAGTCTTGTGTAGCATCATCCACACTTTTTGGAACTGCTGATAACAAACAATCGGTGCAGACGTCTGCCACAGATCGCATGAACAACAGACCTCAGTTATTTAACCCATAACTGGAGGGAAGGGACGGATTAATAACTTTCCCAAGAGTCCCAGTGCGTAAGTGAATGCAAAGTGTTCGACTGGAATTTGAACTAGGCTCACCGATTTCCCCCTCCGAGCCGACATACACCGCACCACAACGGGCATCCGTCAATAACGCTTACAGCACCTGGTATTCCCAAGCGGTCACCCATCTAAGTACTGACAAGGCTCAATGTTGCTTAACTTCGGTGATCGAGCGAGAACAGGTGTATTCAACGTGATATGACCGTGTGTGTGCGTGTGTGTATGTATGTATGTATGTATGTATGTATGTATATGTGTGTGTGTGTGTGTATGTATGTATGTATGTATATATATATGTGTGTGTGTGTGTGTGTGTGTGTGTGTGTGTAATTGTGTCTATGTATATATAAACATAGATTTGTAGTAATATTCTTTTTGTTCATAGTAAAACATTTTTTCGCTATAAAGAGCTGTTGTGTTTCAGTGTTATATTCAGCACCTATGTGTTGCAAAACAGTGATTTTACTATAAATCAGAAGAATATTACTACAAATATTGCTCTAATAAGTATCGAACACTGTTAGAAAGTAAATACTACGAACTGTGAAAAAGCATTAGTTATTACTGGTGTTATTAATGGTGTTAAAAATTAAGATAAAGTAAGATAAAGGACAATATGAATATCGACAAAAGGAAAACCTGTTTTAGCCGACGCGAATGTTTTTAATGCAAATTAGTATGGAAATAATTTAAATACTAATTTAATATAATTGAAGAAGGAAAATTACCCACTTCACGTCTTCCATATTTTGGGTAACCTGATGAATATTTATGAGAGATCTTAAAGTAAAAAAAAATGCAAAAAAATAAAAACAATAACATTTTTGCATTTGCCTCTAAATACTCGTTACCAAATAAAATCTTTATATTCTTCTTTATAAATTTTGTCAGAGAATGAACATTTTTTGTCTATATATGTATATATTACTCATAGGAAAGGCTAGGACCCCTGAGAGCGTAAGAGATAGATGTAATTTATGTTTGACAGAAAAAATTAAAATTTTAAAATTTCATTACCAAAATGTACTCCTAAATAAACAAAGGGAGATCATAAGTATGTATCATCATAGAAATAAGTATAAATTACAATAATTATCCAATTCTTCCAATTAGTCACAATAAGTTTTTTTTAAAGTTTGGCTAAGCAGTTACTTCCCCACCACCTACCTCTACTAACTCAAGGGTCAAGCCACATACCTCCCACTACCAAAGAGGAAATTACGACTAAAATTCCTATAGCTTAACCCTATAAAAACCAATACCTCGCAACCATTTCCTTTATTAGAGTTATGTCAGAGCTTAGAATTTTTCTCATTTTCTGTTTACAAGGAGTTGAAGAATGCATGTCTTAAAATGATATGTTGAAAATGGGTAGTTCCCCGCTAAGTTTTATCTGAATTTATATATATATATACCTCTTGTCAAACTCATAGTGATAGATAGATAGATAGATAGATAGAGAGAGAGAGAGAGAGAGAGAGAGAGAGAGAGAGAGAGAAGTGGCAAAGTAGGGTCGGCTCAGTTCATTCACTTTGATACCAATCTCTTGCCGTGTGTTTGTTTTTAACATTGTCTTATTTTATTTCTCTTGGCAATAATTATCTCTTCATGTAGAGAAAAATATCTATCTATCTATCTATCTATCTATCTATCTATCTATCTATCTCCTTTCTAATATAATAAAGACCGTTGTATATTCATATATATATATATATATATATATATATATATATATATATATATAAAGAGAGTGAGAAAGAAAGAGATATAGAGACAGAGATTTGGCTAGCAACGCTTCTTTATTAGATTTTTTAATCTATTAGTTTTACAAAGGATGCGCAATTCACTTCACTATCCGAATAATTTATTGTTAAAGTGACATTGTTAATTAAACTAGAATGCACCAAAATTCTATTCAAGGGTTTCTAAAATTATTGCAAATATATTTATTAACAATGGTGGTATATCAGTTGACAAACGTAAATGTTTAATGCGGATTGATTTTTTAATAAAATCCCCTTACATTTCAATTAGCTTTTTTCCATTTTGGGTTTCAGATGTAATAATTCCTTAATTTACATTTGCTTTATTCGTGATTACCAATCTGAAGATCACATGATGTATAAAACCTGCATCATTATATAGAGGTGATTTCCAATGTTCTTTCTCATTATATTTAACTCTCTATATATATCTCTCTTTATATATACTGATTTTCTAAGCGGCGATTAAATAACGCACAAGGTCAAAAGTATGGGGTACCCAGTGAGAATCGAAACCAATTCTCAGTTTTAAGAGAAGGTTCTAGTGAGACACGATTGCTAAGGAACACACCACGTTAGATGTCTCTCTCTGTCTATATATATATATATATATATATATATATATATATTGATTGATTGATTGTTTAATTACTTAGTTTCTGTTATAATAAAATTAGACCAGTACAGAGTTGTATTAAGAAGTGTTCAATACATTTGTATTAAAAATAAACAAAAAAAATGGTAGAAAAAACAAGGTAAAATCAGTTATTGCAAATGGCCTGAAGACACCACCTAGTAAAAACCTAGGTCGCGTAATAACTCGTTTACAAATGAGAAACACACACACACACACACACACACACACAGACACACGCACGCACGCGCGCGCTCACACACACACACACACACATATATATATATATATATATATATATATATATATATCGCCAAAATGTTAAATTAATTATGTTACTAAATAATATTTAGCTCTACTCTTGTATTGAGCACTGTTATATTTAAAAAATACGTTAAGGAACAGTTATATCTCTTATTGTCTTTTCTTCACATTATTATATATGATGTGTGTGTGTGTGTGTGTATGTGTGTGTGTGTGTATATGGGTACAATATAATATGGATGCGCAGACCAAAGAAAATAGAAAACTGATTCGGTCATATGAATCATTCCTTTTTTATTCTACATCGGCTAATACAGTCGGCTAGTGTGTGATTGGTGCTTGTTGCCCTGGGCTTTCATCCAAACGTGAACCTTTATTAGTTGTATATCTCCACTCTTGTATGGTTATTTATTTAATAAGTATATCCGAATCGGCATTCCTTTTTATTAACGGAATTCGAAGAGAACGTGGATGATTAGTCCCCGTGCACAGGTATGGCGGGACTTAGCAGTGAAGGTCAGAGCTGTTGAAACTAAGAAATGTAGTTTTCTTCAGAATTTATAGTCATAACGAAAGCGTGGAAAGAAGTCTCTGACGTTTCATCAGGGTTGTAAAGTGGAAAAAAAGGTCGACGAATTGCGGTGGAAACAAAGAAAAGAATGTTGAACTTTTGTGTAATATCTAATATTGTATATTGAAGTGAATAGTGAACAATCTTCTCGGAAGATACCAATGGGGTTCAAAACATGGGAAGTGCCGTTTAGAAACATGTTGCACTGGATTTCTGTAATTAATACTTCTAAAAATGTTGTTGGGTCTGCAGAAGCGTTCACCACTAGAATCGAATCATCGGTGCAATTCCTCAAGCAGTCCAATTTTAAGAATTGAGTTGTCAACATTCATTCCTCGTAAAGAATATAAACACACACACACACACACACACACACACACACACACATATATATATATATATATATATATATATAAAAATAAAAAACGAATAAGAATAAATTAAAATAAACAAATAAAATAGAAAAGCAAATAAAATAAATTAAGCCAAATAAATATATCAGTAAATAAACTGAGATAAACTGTAGAGCAGCCTCGCTACATTTATAACCCATAATGAACATAGAAAGATTTAGCCTCGCCTAATTCCTAAAATCGTGCGCAATCCATCACTCTCCTCATACAAGCAAAAACTAATAGCAAAAACAGAAATCTTCATAAAACGGAATGATAATCAAGGAGCATTTATTTTTAAATCAAGAACTTAGCAGCAAAAAGCATCGACATTGTTTTATTAGTATCAGACTAATTAATAAAATAATCTCTGGAATTTGGCAAACTCTGTGATTTGGCGATAAAACTATGCATCAGGTGAAAATTTCTAGGAGAACCCCATCTTAACCTAAGGAAAATATGCAACGTTGATATCTTCACGTTTAATATTTGAAAGCAACGACTGAATATTGTCAAGTGAACTAGCATTTATATTTTGAATGTATGAACTTATCACAAATATTTTGTAATTCACAAAATAATAAATCATTATGAATAGATAAGGAAAACCGATTTTAATAAAATTTTCACTTATGTAGATGGAAGTATTATTTTATGTGTTTTGAATTCGGTAAATTCTCATTTGTACTTCAACATTACTTTGTCTTCTTTTTCTTTTATTTTTTTTTACTAGAATAATGTTCTATTTCAGAATCTGATGAAACTGTACGTATTAGTAATTATTTAGTCTGATTTTCTAGTGAATCTGCGTCGTTATTTTATTCACTGCAAATAAAGCATTTGCTTATTGAGAAATTAAAACTACTACAAATAAAAGAGTATATAAATGCACAACCTTCTCTTTTCTTTCATCTATTTCACAAATCTAAGCTAGCGAGGGTTTTTTTAATAACACTGATGAATGAAATTTGAAATTTTGCTTTTGAAACACATTATTTTTAACCGTAGCAGGAGTCATTACTTACAGAATACACGCACTACTTTTTCGTTCGGTATGTTTTCAGTTAACTGTTAGAACTGCCAGTTATGCTTGATATATTTGAGAAGGATATTAAAATACCGGCCGCACAAGTATAGAAATTGATTTCAGTAAATATAAAAAAATAGAAAAAGACGTACAAAATATTTTCTGAAAGAAGATATTAAACCTTTACAATGAAGTGACTCTCAGAGAATTAGGAGTCCTACTAGGATTCTCTACAAGCGGCTAAATCTTAAGAATATTAGATATGCAGATAAACAGTGTTCATAGCAGACAGACAAAGGAAACTACAAGAACACCTTTAGAAGTTAGTAAAGAAAAGCGAGTAGAAAAGATTATACATCAATTGCAAGAAGACGGAATGCGTGGTTGCTAGCAAAAGCAACAGCGCAATCCTTGAATGACACATTAGAAATACCAAAGTCAAGCAAGTACAAAAATTAAAATACATAGGAAATGCGAAAAAAATAATTCCAAACACTAAGCAAAATTATTGTTACAGTAGTGTTCATCCTGGAGAATTCCTGAGGCCCATTCGAGGTCCAGTAAGACGCAATGTTTACGTGTGAAAGATAACAGTTAAATCTAGATTGAACAGGTTAAGATTCTAGGGATTGGAAAAGCAACTCTTAGGAGTCGGTTCCATAAGGCAGCGGGAGAGGCTGACTGAGTAGAACGTACATTTCATCGGAGGAATACATAAGGAATTAGGGTGATTTGCTAAAAAGTGCATGGCATAGCGGGTCTTAGCCATAAATGGTTTGACTGGCAGAATTAAGCAGTGTAGAACGTTCGAACACTCTCCGTGGAAATAGCGATAGATAAGAAAGTGTCCTCAAATGCATCGTCTGTGAGAAGGAAGTTGATGAGTTGAAAATAATTCGTCGCCTCTAAGAAGGTGGAGATGCTTTTTAACTTTACCAAGAAAGGAAAGTGTAAACTGAGTAGCTCTCACTAATATATAGCAGTAGTATTGTACTTTTGGTCTGATCTGGTTCATGTGAAGGCAGAGGATAACAGAAAGAATAACGCACTTAACGTAAAGCAGAACAAGAAAGCGGCCATTTACAAGAAAATTGTTTTAGAAGGTAGAAAATAGCGCTGAAGTATAATATAATATCGGCTATCAAAAATAAAAAAATCGTGACTTGAGGCAACAGAAATGTAGTTCTACAAATTATGTCGTGATTACCATGGAATTAAACATGTTGGTAATGACGAAGTTTTAAAGAAAATGTGGAAAATTACTTTTACTTAACAGCAGAAAGAGATAGTTAAAATGTCGATATTACATAATGAGGAAAGCGAACTTCAAAAATTTGACACTAACATCATATATTGAAGGCAAAAGAGACTAAGAAAAGCAGTGCGTAACCTAACAAATGAGCTTTTCAGAATAGGGGTTAAAAGAGATTGTGAATAGACAAAATTTAGTAAAAACCACAAAGGACAAGAAATTGAGAAGAGCCATGATCGCCTACGTTCTAAGGGGTATAACACCTAGAAGAAGAAGAAAAAACAAGAAGAAGATTGCATTTCAGAGACGCTAGCGAGGAAAAATTTAAAATATAGTTTTGTACATTCAATTCATTTATGAAAAGTTCAATTATATTTGCATTATTAAAACAAAGTGTTTGTCTATTTCTTTAAGAATATGAATGAATAGCACTAAAAATATGTAGGTCCATGAATGCTATCTCTTTCAATAAATACCAAGGTAATCATTTTAATAAGTGGTGCATGTGATGTTCTTAGTGAAATAGATTATTAGAAATCCATAATGGTAGATTTTAATTTTTGATTTGATCGATCAGCTGGGGCTTATTTACCTTTCGAAAACATTTATTAATCTTAATTTTGATTGATTTGTTTGTTACAGCTTAACCTTTTCAAGTTGTTTAAATTTAGAATAGACTTTTAAATTGCAAGAATGTTTTTTAAGATAATAATGATTTACTGATAGCTCCTTTACTAATTAATCAATAGTCAGGGAAGATTCAGACCTTTCCTAAAGCTATTTACGTGTAAGTGAACATAATTTGACTTAAATTGGAATTTGGCTGCCCGACTTCTAATTCCGAGTGGTTGTCTATTCAAGCTTACAACACCTGGTATTCTCAAGCAGTCACCCAGGTAGGTACTGACCAGACTCAACGTTGCTTAACCTCGGTGATTGTAGGAAAACCGGAGTCTGAACGTGATATTACCGCAGCCCTATTGGTTTAATCTCAAAAGCCGCAGAGCACACGTGATGATCTAACTTATTACACTGCGACATTGAATAAATGTAGTTGGTATGTGTCACCTTATTGAACAAGAAATGAATCAAATAGAAATCTAAAGTGAATAACTTGGATAAGTTTGGTTGAATTGACTTCCACTTTATGTGAGTAGCTATTCTTATGACATAATTACTTAGAGTTAGCATAAAAATGATCTTGAACGAAAATCAGCATTCTTTTCAATAAGTAAGACTTAAGGTAAACCTTTCAGAAGCAGAAACTATGATCTGGAATTGAAATGAAAGCCACAATGTCACATACTATGAATTCATCCTAATTTTTTTAGAATGTGAAATTAATAAATTGTATAGGAAATAAGTTATAAAACATATAGTATAGTAGATACGTAATAACACATATAGTATAGGAGATAAAGAAACTCATATAGTATAGGAGATAAAGAAATTGTCCATACTGCAAGATGCTACAAAACCAAAATATTTCGAGTAACGTTTTTAAATAGCCTAATCAGCTAAAAAAAACGATTTCTTTAACTATTCATTCAAAATGGTTTCAGTGAATGAACACTGTGGCTTTTGAATAGGATTGTCTTTCGTCCAATCTCGTAGACTGGTGCGACATAACTCGAATAAAAGAAATTTACCAATCGACAGAAATCACAACTGTTGAATAATTTCAACACCGGCAAGACATAGAGACTAATGACATACTCATGATACTGATATTCTACATTACCCTAAACAATATTTTTGGAAGGCATTCCATATGTATTCTAAACATTAAATCTACATTTAGATAAGGATGAAGAAAAAAGAGCTTTAAATGTTAGGTATTATGATTAAAAAGTTTAATAAATACTGACATGGTTGATTTCAGCACATCTTTAATCAAAGCCTTTTCCGATTTTGGAGAAATGTTAAACATTATTTTTCCATGAAAATAATTAACTTTAGCTGGCAAGTAACGAAGTGCGGTCCTTGACAAGTGGGTCTCAAGTGCGAATTGCGAGTGTAAAGTAGTCAGTCATCACTATCAGTGTCACGGCGAAATTGTGTGACTGTAAGTATAATATTTTTATCTTCCGACGGTTTCGTCATTTCTCATGTGCGTGTGTGTATGTGTGTGTATGTTTGTTGGGTTTAAATGATATATATATATATATATATATATATATATATATATCAATTCAGTTAAGTGCCATACGTGATACACGCTTAGGTAATGATGCCTCAATATAGACATGACTGACTGGGCAGAAGATTTTCTCGCAGTATGTTGCCATTACTTTCTGCAGTAAACTGGTTGCTAACCAATGCTATATAACCCAGTCTGTTTTCCTTTCTAATACCTAGCTGGAGTAAGAAGCGACGGATTAATATCTTTCCCAACGATATTTACGCGTAAGTAAATAAAAGTAAGTAAATAAGTAAATACAACGATGTGCGTTGTGATGCAGTGGATATCTACTCGGAACGGTAGATCAGGGAACCGAGTTCGAATTCCAGTTGAATTCTTTGCAATCACTTACGCACAAACACTCTTGGGAAAAGTATTAATCCGTCTCTTCCTTCCAGTTATGGGTTAAATAATAGAACAGACTGGGTTCTATAGCCTTGGCTGGCAACCAGTCTACCGCAGAAAGCAATGACAACCTACGAGACATGATCTCTTAAGCGTGTATCACGATGGCACTTAACTGACTGAAATACAACGAATTGAACTGGAATTCGAACTCGGCTCTCCGATTTCTCATTTCGAGCCGACATCCCCCGCTTCACAACTCACGTCTTAATCATAACATGTACAAGAAAAAATTCAGCATCACTTTGGTTCATACGCGTGTGTAGTCACATCAACGTAAACATCCTTAAATAACCCGACATTGTTCATTTCCCTTGGAACCATTTTAGCAAGAAGTCAAGGAGTCAAGCTTTTGAACATTCGATTTTTGGTTAGATGAAAAATATTAAGCTTCTAGCTACATGGATCTGGCATGGATTCTTTAAAACTAAGAATGATGGAAGCTATTACGTTTGGCTGAGAAATTTTTACGGATTTTTTGGCTGATTCTATGTAGATATGGTTTCTGGACTGGATTGAATTGCCTGAATTATCCCATAAGATACTTCTTACTTGCAAGGCATATTCTCATTTTACGTCTGTATTATTGGGTTGTAGAATCAGTGCGCAATCATTTGCCTATCTGCTATTGGCTCACAATTCCAACCCAGCCATACTTATTATACACACTTTTGAACTTACCTACTCTATTTGCGTATTAGTTCATTGGTCTCTACTGTTTCTGTATATTTTGTATGTGTTATTTTTCTGTTTTATTTTCCTCAGTTTCATGAAATTGCCCTGAGATGCATTTTCTTTATTCAGTTCGATAACTTCTACCTTATATATATATATATATATATATATATATATATAGCTTGTTTTCGTGAATTTGTGAATTTGTGCATTTATGCATTTTTCTTTCTTCTTTTCTCTAAATGCTAATGTATAATTTATTGAATCAAACTTTTCAATTTTGTAAGAAAATGAACCTATCAAAATCTGAGTCTTAATCTTTATATCGTTTGAAATAGATAGGGCTCTTTCTTTATATATATATATATATATATCTTTTTCTTTTTCGTTGTATTTTTAATTGCTCAAGATGTTTGAGAAATCTACATTGTCAAGACTGAACTCTTCTTATAAATACGAATATCTGTTAAACTGTCAAAAGAAACAATTCAAGAAATTGAATAATCACGTAAATTAAAATATCAAAAGCTAAAATAATTAATATCAAATCGAAAGACGCTATCTTCACTTACAACGCAAAAATCAATAAAAAATAGTTTCGAAGAGTTTTCATAGTTAATTAGATTATAATTTTGATTTCTGAAGACTTTCCCCGGCAAAATATATCTCATTAACTTCTATTACAACATTTTAAAGAACTTGTTTCTAGATTTTAAATTATGTTTCTATGTCCGATTTTGTCTTGCACTTGTTTTTAAAAGCTTTTAATGTTCGCTAGCATGAGGATTGTAACAATTTAAATGTCTAAAACGGTAACGAACAAGGTATAAAATATCAATCAGATTGAGCAGGTGCGTATTGCAAAGCAGTAGCTTAGAATCTTAGAATAGCTGACGTGACAGAGTATAAGTGATCACATAAGAATTAGAAAATAATAATAATTTACCAAAACATACACGTCAACAGAGAACTTTATATTTTCATTTTAATTCAGGCAATTTTAATTTTAATTTTTTTTTTTGATGTGGTAAGGAATCTTTCAAAGAGATATTTCAGAATATATGACCCATATATATGGGGAAAAATAAAGACCAAATTTGGAAAATAATTAAAAGGAATCACTTCCGATCCAAAGAATGCTTAAAAAAAACTAGCTTACAAAGTATTTTTAAGTATGTTTTTTCATTGCAAAGAAAGAATTACGAAACAAAAAACAACGTTTTTTTAAAGAGCAGAGAATAAGCATTTATTAAAAAAAGGCATAAAAACAGTAACTCTGCTACTTCTATTAGTAACGAAATAGAAATTTGAGAAAAATATAATAGATAAATTTATAAATCCGCCATCCCATATTACAAAAACAGGAAACTGAAAGGAGAAGTTGCTCGAAGAATCACTTTTAAAATACAATAAATGTCAATATGGAGACTTTTTCATATATAAATTTTAATGACACATAAAAAAATTCTTTGAATAATTTGAAAACGCCGTTTCTAAAATCGGAGTCAGTGTATCATTCACACATTACTAAGACATACCATTTTTGCCTTTGTTTTATTTTATATATATATATATTTATGTATATATATATATATATATATTCATACGTGTAACATGAGAAATAGAGAAACAAAAAGTAATGTAAAGGTGTGATGTCAACGTTATTTTTATTTCTTATAGTAAAACTATTACGTAATACGCATTTTTACGTTAACCGTTCAATCATTGAAAATGATAAAATTGAATTTAATAAATCCTAAGCTGCAGACATAGTCTAATATTTAGGTTGATTGATTGATTCATTTTTTAAGATTTATCATATATTTGCATGTTATTTGAAGCCAGAAAATTATTTTAGATTGTAAATTTTGTTTTAGATTTAATAATGATTTAGTGATACAAATCTACTAATTAACCTATAATATGTGGATTCATACCATTCCCAAGTGTACTTACGTGTAAGCGAATATAACTAGAACTGGAATCCGACTCTTCAATTAAAAATTCCAAGCCATTATTCATTACACCACGCGTACATCCAAGCTTACAACCCCTGGTATTCCGAAGCGGCTAACCATCTAGGTCATGACCACACTTGATGAATGAAAAGTATAATACTGGAATCAAACCATTATCAGGTATTTTAATTCTGTAATTTAATACACAGAAATATAAAAGCTCAAAGCATTTCTCTAAAATACAGTTTGTCCGAAAAAGAAACGAAACTACCAAAATAATTTTTAATTAAGTTCTACTACTACAAGACATGACAACTCGCGAAATATCAGAGTTGTCATTGTGGATATGACATCCCGAGACAGATATAAGATATAGATTTAGTAACTGTCGAGCAACGTGCAAGTAGTTCTATCTCAAGCACATAGATAAATAGGTTTCGCCGACATAACAATTATCAAATAAAAATTATAACTAATCTATAAAGCTGAGAAGAAAAGAGAGTTACTCAGTCAAAACACAAAAACAAAATCAAAATACGAATCTTCCACAGTATTCTGTTATAATAGTGAATACTATTCCATAATACAAATCTAATATTGCAACAGCACAAGAGAGCTTAATTGAATGATTCAAAAAATGGATCCACAATATTTAGTAAATTGCGTTTTGTCTATCAAAAACCTCAAGAACAAACGTTGGCTGGTTATATTATTAACATAGGAACATTTGAAAATTTCAACAGCTTAAAAACATAGCAAGATTATTGTAAACAAGTAAGGTAGAGTGGCGACGTGATAGTTTGGTAATAAAATGGTTGATATATCACGGATGACGTTTTCAAGTCAACAGATTTTCTTTGCTCCTTATCGAAGCCTTGATTGAAAAGAAATAACACTATCTCCAAACTATAACAAGTAGCAAACAGCTATCATTCCTTCATGCATTAAATATTTTTGTCATATCTGGCCAGGTACTTCGACTATGGATTTAGATTTTCTTCATAAAATCCAAATAAGAATCTGCAACGTTATCGGCAATCTCGGCATCAGTCTCTTATCCCCCCCTCCCGCCCTTACATAGCTTCGCTATAGCTTCTTTTTTTAAAAAATAAATATTGTTATAGTAGTTGTTCTGATGAGCTTTCCTCTTTGGAACCTTGAATTTAGGAATTTAAGCGCAATACTGAATGTGCGTTGTAGTGAAGGAGATATCGGTTCGGAACGAGAAATCGGAGAGCCAAGTTCGAATTACAGGTAAATTAGTTGCATTCACATACGCACAAATACCCTAAGAAAAGTATCAATCTTTTCTCTGCAGTTATGGGTTAAAAGTTAAACAGATTGGATTTTATAGCCTTGGTCGGCAACCAGTCTACCGCAAAAAAGTAATGGCAACCTACTGCAGGAAAATTTTTTGCTCAGTCTCTTTCAAGATATGATCGCCCAATCCTGTATGACACTTGATTGACAGCTAAATTTCATCATTTTGCATTTGAAATTACTTGAGGTAACCGTTTGTTCTAGGTTAAAGATGCTGCTCTACGCTCTTTTGTCTCGAGTAAATCTTAAGCAAGTTAATTCAGCATAGCAATAATAACCTAATGAAACCTATCTTCCTTATTGCTGTAAATGTTTGTTTTCATTTTGTATCTGATGTTGGCCTGATAGCAATATACACTGATGGCTTGAAACCATAATGCCTAATGCATCTGCCATTGTATGTCTGAAATATCCGAGAAAAGGGACAATTTTCTTCATTATTGTCTAAAGCATTATAAGCATTTTTACTGAGCTGACGAAGCGTTTGAATAAGACAGTCGAAGAGGATGTCACCTAAACTTGCCTATGTCGAGAGAAACATTAATAAATTAATCAGTGAACAACTATATTTGCCGCTTTGCGCAGTTTAGTGAATTATCATTTTGATCGTCCGCACACATGGTCACTTGCTCTTGGGAAATTAGGTTTCATACTGATAGGGAAATTATGAATCCAGCTATCTTCACAATATGACGTGAAACTAATATTTTTATATTATTTTTTATTGAAATGAATATCTGGCAACTTTCGTTTATTTTTTAACACATTTAACGTTGAACAGAGACCAGTATTTATCATTTCAGACTGATCGATAACTTATGATTTTCTCATTCATAATTGTTATTTCCGCGGATCCTTGTCTGTTGGTGGCGAAGAGTTAACTATTTGTGGAATAACCATACAGCACACACAGGATCAGCTCGATTTGAAAACAGAAATATGAGGATACAGTCAAAAGCAAAGACAATCAATAGCATAGAAATAGTCAGGAATTGAAAGTAGAATAATACTACTAAATAAAATTAGCTGCAGACACAGAATTGGTAACAATTTTATAAGGATTTACAATACATATAGAACAATCGAAGCTAATCGCTCAGACAGTGAACGAAATCCACAAAATATGCTTCTTATTCATACGGTAATTTCTATAGACTGTAATATAATGTTTTGAATAATTTAATACTTTTGTCATATCTGGTCAAGCGCTCCTGCTGTTCATCTCAGTGTTCTCGAGAGACTTGAAAGGAGAATCTATAAAGTGATTGGTCCCGACCTGGCAGCTCGACTCCAGCCACTTTCTCATTGGCGGAATATGGTTTCCCTCTGTTTCTTCTATAAATATTTTCATGGATTCTGATCTGACGAACTTAGGTCACTCGTACCACCTCCACAAGAATTTACTCAGGCAACCAGACTGGCAACAAGGTCCCAGTTAGTTAGATCAACCAAATGCAGGCGTCAATTCTACTCAAAGAGCTTCTTTTCTCGCGCTTCCCGCCTGTGGAACTCCCTTCCATATATTTGCTTTCCTGACGGCTACAACCTCCAGGAATTTAAATGCAAAGTCAATTCCCATCTTTTATCTACTTAACTTCAGCTCTTTTTACATCACCCCGTGTATCTTGCCCTTTTCCTTTCTCTCTACCTTCACAACTGTGTTCACATCCTTCTCTTGCCTTTTTTCTTTCATCCTCTGTAGCTGGTTTGTCTTTGGCTGTACTCTCCTCCTGCCGAAAAATTTAGCTCTCTTATGTAGCCCTCTGCACATCAGTAGCGGTATCGCCTTGCTTGGGGTGAATTGATTAAAAGAAATTTACCTTAATACAAGAATATTGAAGCAGCACATGTAAACATCAATAATTCCCTTTGTGGTTGAGGTCGTACGTTTGAATGGAATAAGGTCAGATAAACTCTATAAAGGGAGACTATGCTTTAAACAAATACACAAAATTGTTCACGAAACAAAGTTCAAACGGAATTAACAATAATAAAAGTTAATATAATGGTATCAACGGACATTATGATATAACTAAAAGAAAACCGAGAGAAAAGTTGTCAAGATATTAAATCTTTGGTAGCAGGTTTGAAGGAAGTAAAATATCAGAAGTTGTCCCTCTTCTAGTAGATACCGTTCGAACAGGAAAGGACAAAATGCAAAAATGCTGTTGAGATTTGGGACGATGATTCTACCTGAAATCTTTCAGAAAACAACACGACTCTGAGATAAGTTTTGGTAATATATCAGTGAAAGAAATTACAGAGCTCTCATGATAAGACATCCGTAGTCATTTGTTTTGGTTCTTTTCTTGACCGTGAAATCATGGGATTTTATATATTGGAGAGTAAAAAGGAAAATACTAATACAAGTGGGTTATTAAAATGTTAGCATAATTAAAATTGAATTTCAAACATAGTCTATTTTTTTTTCATTTGACCATATTTGAGAAAAAGGCAGATTTTGCACCATCAACTCATAATGTATGTCGAGTCGAATAGCTTAATATGACATACTAAATAGATTTTAGGGACTACAAAATGCGAAAAGAAAAAATAATTACTTTGAAATTGTATGTTTCATTCTGATGTCCTAAGCAAGATTACAAATAAAAAAATATGTTATTTTCTCGTCAGCATCAAATTTGAAAGCTTGTTATTCTTCGTTTGTTGTTATTACCAGAATAAATAGTTGTGAAGTGTTACAGATAGAATCTTATCAGAAAATATAATTTAGCTTAAAGGATTAATCTCTTTGTTATATTTACCACAGTGGTAAACAAATTCTGGAGACAGAGTATATTTTTCTTTGTAAACTGTTGATGTCTTATTGCAAATTCGTACATTAAGTATGTAGCAAAATGAATATACTTGTTGGTTTAGCAATAAAATTTCGCAAATATCGCCAAAAAACGACTTCGACTCATAAGCACTTAGATGAATAGCATATTATAGCGTTTTGGTAAAGTTAAATGTTGGACAGAATTTACATAAAAAAGCCAATAATATATGATTAATGGCAATGTGAAAACGAAATCTTATTACACAGAGAAAACTAAATGTTTTTATTCAGATACTTTTAAATGCACTCACATAAATATCCACACACATACTGATGCACACAAACACACACACACACACACACACACACACACACACACACACACACACACACATATATATATATATATATATATATATGTCAAATAGATCATATTCCATAGTTTTACGGACACAATATATATATATATATATATATTTATGTATATTAGACATCCACATCTAAGCCTGTTTCACTGTATCACAGTTCATCAGTGTGGATAGACATCCACTTGTTTTTGGCCTGGATCAAAACTCGACTGATTTGGTGTAGGTACCTGCATTACATCACAAAAAACAAAACAAAAAAAAAACAGCATAGTATGAATTAAAAACGTCCGAAACTTAATAAAACGAACTTTTTCCATCAAAATGTTTCTAATATTATTAAAAGGAAAGATCAAAGTAATTTTTATTTATTTTATTAAATTTGTTAATACCTTTTAACATGTTAGAAGTTTCGGCAGAAAATGTTGTTTTGATTTGAGTTAGCGTTGCAGAAAATATTACGACTGTTTACAATCGATCACGTAATTTTTACGTGACTCACTTTTTCTGTGACAAACACATTATTAAAAATTCCCGCAAAAATTAAATAATTGTCGGATTTTAATGAAACTTTCAGTACACATTTACAAATGAATTAAATTAGTTTTGAAATTATTATTATTTTAAAATATTGATGAAAAATTTAACTCTGGTCTCCAACTACACGTAAATTTATGAAATGTTAAGTTTTATTTGCTTGCATTTTTTTGTTATTAGTTAAACTCAGAACTCATCGGGGAATATAAATCATCTATTTTGTTTTAATTTTTTGGCACTATCCAAAAATCTGATCCTAAGAGTAAAATAAAAAATGCAATAAAACTCTGATATAATTTAATTTGATAAACTTTTTATTGCTGGAATAAATAATAATAATTAAGAACATTATATTCTGAAGAAAACTTTTTCTCGATTATTAACAAAATTTTAAAAGAATTGTTTTTATTTTTTATTATTATAATAATTCATAAAGTTTAAAATTCTTTTAAAAATCTTTTAAAGATCTGTTGAAAGAATTGATGATTATATTGTCTATCAAAAAAAAAATTCATAAAATTTTTTCATTAATTATATTTTTAAAACAAGTTAAAAAAGATTTTTGTTGTAAATAAATATGTTCATTTAAGTACGATGTTCCATAGGGCTCGTAATAAGTTTCCATAGGGGTCGTATTTATTTTAGAAGTTAACTAGTGTTTTGAATTATTCCCCTTACATGGAAAACGACAGAAACCGCACTTTGATTCTGATTCAAGTCTCTTCAAGTCATTTATAAAATTCAACAGTTTGTTTTGCAAGTCATTCCTTAAACATTTAAAGCAACTTTTATATTTTAATTCCTAATTTTCTAATATTGTTAAAAAAAATTGAAATTCACAATTCGTGAAGGTAACTAAAAATAATATGAAAAATGGATTTTAAAAATAAAAATTAATAAATGTCATAACATTTCTTAAATTATTGAGTTACCTCTGCCGTTATTTTCATTCTATTATTAAATTGTAATTTTTAAAGAAATTTTTATATTATTTTAATTTTTATTTTTCATAAAACATCTTTAGACGTAAGCCTACAATGGTAAACTAACTAAAATCTCATCAAATATTGCATAATTGCTGAAAACTGTGTTAAATTCTATATTTTAACATAGTTAAAAATAAAAAATAACGATTTATATAAAAAAGATTTATACTAAATTTGTCTTCCAAACTTTTGGCCGAATACTGTAAATCATCAGTTATCGGCTGCTGATAAAGTGTTGGCAGCTGTGATAACAAGGCTACCGTAATTGAGAAATGCTTTTTGAAAGATTTTTCAAGCAGTAAGCTATAATTCTTGTTTCAAGTCAACTTAAAGTAAGTTTAAATTCTATAATTTGAAGAAAATAATGTGTCAGCGATGTGTATTTTATTTTTGTACAATTTTTCAAAACCGAGAATTGGCTTCTGTTTACAATCTATGAAAAATAGCGGAAAATTTGAAATTTAAAAACTTTTTTTTTAATTTAGACACTTTTGGATTCCGATTAGTATAATTATATTTTGCTTACTGGAATTACTAAATTTCATCCATTGGCTTTCAAATAAAGCTAATTTTAAAGCTTGAAGACAACTTATTTATTTTTAAAATTTAAATTTAAATTTAGGTATAGAAAAATAAGTGAAGGTACCTAATTTGATGTCAGTCGGAGTCGCTAACCTCTAAGCCATAGGCGCATGGAATCAGAGAAAGGACATTTTAGCGTGTTATATACAAGCGGTGTATACACGTGCCATTCAATGAAAGAATTCAATTAATTGCTGAAGAGTACAGGGCTTATAAAAAATATTTTTATCAATTTTGCGGGGAGGGTTTCTGGCACTAAAACAAGGTAAAATGTCTCCATAAACATATGTCCAAAAGACTATCGTTGTACTTCAACACAATAACTAATATTAAATGCACTTAGCTTACTTCCACACGCATGCACCTGTCGGATCATTGACTGTCACATCCTTTCAAATAGTCCTCCGCAATGTCGAATAATTTTGCAGGCTTCCATGTAAAGTTGATAAAGCGTCTCATCATTTTTAATGTCTGCTGCATGAATCAAGTGTTTTAGGTGTCCCCACAGATAAACATCTAGAACATTAGGTCTAGGGAACGAGCAAGCCATAGAACCGGTCCTCCTCTATCGATCCATCTTTCAAGGTAGATGTTAGTAAATGCGTCGTGGCCAATATGACTATAATGAGCTGAAACACCGTCATGCATGAATCAAATGCGTCTTCGTATTAGCAGGAATACATCCTCTAGAAGGTCTGGAAGTGTGTTCGAGGGACAGTTTCCGTAGACGGATCCTGTCAAACGTGCTGGAACAATATATGACCCTATCAATATTCACTTACAATTCTAGCCCATATATTAATCATAAACTAAAGCTGGTGTATATGTTTACATTTCTGGGATGGGGTATTGTAATTACTGATTTGAATTGTTCAGTGTGTAGTCCTCAGCTTCTTTATCATATTCACGGCGTTTCGGCCAATTTACGCTTTAGCTTTCTTCAGGTGATTGGAATTTCGAACTGAATCCTTTTATCTTGTTCACTGGAGTAAATTGTTCTAATTCAACTAGCCATGCATCTTCTAGGTGTCTCAGTATAATGTATCTCTTTTTTAAATCAACTCTCGAAAATTTTGTTGACATCTAATGTGATTTCATGGCCTAGTGAATAGAAGGATTGGTTGAATCCCTTGACTTGAACAAAAGAGTTGTGAATTCAACGACAACTGCACAAATGAATGTAACTTTCTAGTAGGAATAAAAGGCTACATCTGTGCTTACGCTATTTAAGAATCACTAATTATTGGCATTAATCGAAATCAAATCACCGCCAGCATTTATGAGTGTATATACTCAGAAGTCGACTGAAATAGACTGAGATGGTAGTCAATGTTTTTCTTCATTTTTACTTTTATCCAGCAATTCTACGGCATTATTTTTGATACATAACGTACCTAAATGTATACATTTGCTTGTTGTTGTTGATAGCATAATTAATATATTTCTAAATTATATTTCTTTATTGTATATATCTTCCTGGTATGTAGAAATTTATTTTTTAGCTCTAGTTTCAATGTCATAATTATATATCTAAAAAGTTTGCTATTCTGTTACTTTTGTGCTAAATGCGCAACTATTTTCGTTTGAACATTCGCGATTGTTCTCTTCTGCTTATTTTAAACGTGTTGTTTTTCTCTTTGCAATAATTCAGATAAAACACCGTTATTTATATTTCAATTTATCATCACTGTCTGCAGCGGGAATTGATAAAATAACTCCTGCAGTTGAAATTAATGAAACAATTACAGAAACAAAAAAATCAGGAAAAAACAGAAAAGAATATTCGCCCATATATGTTGCGCGTTATGGATGACACCACTGAATTGACATGTCATGTATCTCGTGTAGACAGTGAGTGTCTAGAAGTAGAGAGACCTACAAGGTAACGCGGATAGAAATGTACACGCTAAAAACTTGGCAAAAACACAGCAGGTTATTGATCTTTTATCAATTAAGGCTTAATTTTACAAAAATTCATCTTTAAAAATAAATAGTTTAAAGATGTGTTGTATGGAAAAATGGACAACGAATTTAAATCTGAAGAAACTGAAAGAAATCATACATAACTTTTTAAGATTTGAAACCTGTTGATTATATAATCGTGTGAAACAAAGTATAATAAAAATAAGCTTCGAGAGAATTGAAAAACAACATAGATGAACAGAAATGAAGATGCCAAAATGGATTGTTTGATTTTATAACATATAAACTCTCGTTGATTTATTTAACGTATGAATAGTTTTAAAGTTTATTGAAAATTTCTTGATTCAGGAATAAGCAAATAGAGGTCGTTTTAATAAGAGTCTGTAAGTTTTCACTTCGGGTAAAGCTAAATCGGTCGTTCATCTGAGTCATTTAGCATTTACATCGTTCAAAAATAGGTTTTCACAAGGAAAGTGAACATCCTGTGCAGAAAGCCCAAATAACTCACAATACGACGTTACTAAGTGAAGCCCGTGATTGGAGTGTGTTAGTTGATCATAGAACACCTGTACAATTTATGGTATACATCATTCAGATAGACGTACGCCTAGACAATGTAGCATAGTCTGATTCAAAGAAGTTGACACTCTACGTAGAATTAAGTGTATATGGGAGAAATACAGGGAAGAGGCGCACGAACAAAAGAAAAACCTCTACGAATCGCGGCGACCCAACTGCGTGGAAAAACGGTGTAAAAATCATGTACTAACTATTGAGGTTGGAAGCCGTGAATTCATTGGATGATCAGTCGTTTCATTCTTTTCGAAGGTAAGCATCACTGGTCGGAGCTTGAAGCAAGATTCACATCTTCTAAAAACCACAGCTCAACATGCATTGAGTTACATCTGGTCAAGATCCAAAATAAACAAAGCTAATTAAAATTATGCTCGCAACACTATGCTATTTCCGACGTGAAACACAAGTTCGAATTCCATTCTACGTCATTGGTAACGGTATATAAGAGCTCGTTGTCTACTGTTTAACAATCAAATCAACGTTTTTAACACAGCTTTGAAAATATGAATTACAATTATAAAAAAATCGAAAAAGACTGACTACACAAAAAACATTACCTTGTCCGGTAAAAAAAGCTGCTGGTGACGCCAGGGGTGGAATCACCACCTTAACCACCTAAGCTCTTTTAACCTCACTTTGGTGGATGAGTAGGGCAGGGTAACGTACGGGCTTTCAGATAAAAAAAAATAACTGGTGTGGCTATGCAGAGGACTCATTATGAGAGAAACTTAATTAAATAGTATATTATATCAGAAAAATAAGAACAGCTCGAACATTGATATAAGCTAGAAAAAGACAGAAAAATGACATTTCTCTGAAAAAATGAACAAGTAATCACAAATTAAAGCCGTTTTTTTAAATAATCGTTCTACCCAAAAACTTGGCCCGCAGAGAGAGAGAGAGAGAGAAAGAGAGAGAGAGAGAGAGAGAGAGAGAGAGAGGACCATACGTCAAAGAATGTTCGTTTCTTTAATTCTTGTAAGATTGTGTATCACAAGTCTAGTTAGTCTGTACAGGATTTGGTTGATAATATGTATGCAGTTGTATGTGTATCTATGCCCCTTATGCGCACTGGTATTTATTTCTGGTTTTAACATTAAAAGAATTCAGGTTACACCGGTTATGGTTGTAGGTAAGCGGTTCTTGGTGGTTTAATAGTGTGTTTGACTTGTGTTTATTGATGAATACATATATATATATATATATATATATATATAATTTTTAAACGAGTTATTTTGCTACCTTAGCTTCTAGCATGAGTGGTGTCTTCAGGCGGTTTTGAATAACCTTAAAAAATCGCCTGAAGACACCACTCATGGTAGAAACCAAGGTAACGAAATAACTCGTTTAAAACTGAAACATATTCAAAAGTTGTACAATATAATTGTATAGAACACTTTTAATACAAATGTGTACTGGTCTAACCCTATTAGGACCAAAAACTAAGTATTAAACAATCAATCAATCAATATATATATATATATATATATATATATATATATACTTACTCTCATTATAATTGAGCTCACTGGAGAGAAGAATTTTAAAAAGAGTTACCATTTCTGTGATTTAATCATTACTCTTTAGAAATGAATTGAATTCTTTCCGTGACTGGCGTGTATATACACCTCTTATATATCACACGCTAAAATTTCCGTTCTTTCATTCCATGCGCCTGACATTAGCGACTTCGACTGACACCAAATCGGTCGTTTCGATCCTGACCAGAAACAAGTGGATGTCTAGCCACACTGATGAGCTGTGATACAGCGAAACAGGGTGTGGTTGCGGTTGTGCGAAACTGTATGTGGATGACGAATATATATATATATATATATATATATATATATAACATAGTAAGGTCAAGATGTAGGATAATCCATAAAAAGGATGGTGCCTATCCAGGTTACATTGTTTTATTGTTTGGTTTGTGAGGAAAACCGAGAAAGTTTTATTTTCTTCTTTTTTTTTTTCATTTATATAGTAGGAAATAATTGTTAGTAAAATATGAACTCATTCTTTGTTTTGCTTTTATTGTTACTACACATTTCATTCTATATCCTTTGTCAGGTGTATAATTTATAGGGAAACAGAGGCTTCTATTTAACAACTGCCGAAGCGAAAATAAATGTAGACTTTAATAATGTTCTGCTTTCTAACCGCAATTTATCGCATTCAGGCAAAGAAGTTTCTGACTCTTCTAAGAATTATGGACTTTAGAAAAAATATCAAGAATTATTTTTAAAGTTTTCTTTAGATCAGTAAAACATTTGTATAAAATACTTTGATGTAATATGAAATATTTTTTGTGGAAAGCTCAATCTATGTGTTGTTGAGTTGCAAAGTAAATAACGATTTTATGGAATTTAATAAATGCTAATCACTTCCCATCTACGAAAATGACTTTGCTAAACGCTGAACCATTTTACGAAGATTACTAAAAATATGTTATAAAACCACAAAAATATATAGACAAAGGTGTTCTAAAATCAGGAGCTGACAACAACCGATGTAATTTCTAGTGGCCAGATGACGAATACACGAACTAATTGGATGTTACAGACAATTTTATGTTCCTATATTAATGTTTGCATTACACTGCATTACCAATGACAAGTTCAGTAAGCCTGATAATTTTCACAAAAAAATGGGCTGTTGTTATACATTAAAATAGTTTAGATCTATATTAAACAATTGCATTACCTTCACTGGTGTTACAACCTTTCACATGAGTTCAATCATAGAGATGATGATAAGTATCCTGCTTTCAACAAACACTAAATCGTTATCGCCATTTATAATAGTGAAGTTTTATTGTCTGCAGTTAAATATCGACATTAATTGAATTAAAATTGGCTAGACGCGATAGCTGTTTGTATTATGCATTACATCATTTGTATCATGTATCATGTATCATACATCATTGTGGTCAAAGTCAACGAAAGCTAGTGATACAACAAGCATTGCTAGGCTTCTCTCTTTTATTTTCGGATATTTCCCAAATAGAAGTCTCAAGGATCACCCAAAGTAACGTGTAAATGAGTGAGATTGCTGCAAGATGGAGAAGAAGGAGATAAGAAGCGCATATTATAAAGACGTGTAAATGAGTGAGATTGCTGCAAGATGGAGAAGAAGGAGATAAGAAGCGCATATTATAAAGACGTGTAAATGAGTGAGATTGCTGCAAGATGGAGAAGAAGGAGATAAGAAGCGCATATTATAAAGACGTGTAAATGAGTGAGATTGCTGCAAGATGGAGAAGAAGGAGATAAGAAGCGCATATTATAAAGACGTGTAAATGAGTGAGATTGCTGCAAGATGGAGAAGAAGGAGATAAGAAGCGCATATTATAAAGACGTGTAAATGAGTGAGATTGCTGCAAGATGGTGAAGAAGGAGTTAAGAAGCGCATATTATAAAGACGTGTAAATGAGTGAGATTGCTGCAAGATGGAGAAGAAGGAGATAAGAAGCGCATATTATAAAGACGTGTAAATGAGTGAGATTGCTGCAAGATGGAGAAGAAGGAGATAAAAAGCGCATATTATAAAGACGTGTTGGAATAATATCTGTTGATCCTGGACTTGAAAACCAAAATTGTAGTTTCCAGGAGAACAATTTGCATGACTTACCAGTGTGCACATGGCATGGCCGGTCCGAGCTTTAAGACTCTGTACTGGTAGATAATATTGAAAGATACTTGTCAAAACATAAGCAATGGTAATTGCAATAAAGCAGTAAGCGTAGCAACACTTTTTCTGTGTGATAAGTTTAGCAAAGGAGAAACATAATCCATCATTCACAAGGTTGCATTAGCGCTTTTGAAGCATAACGAAGCTGGGCAGTGAAAATTAAGCAGCACCAGACCAGATATGGCAGCAATATTAAGTTTTGACTTTTGTAAAATTAGAGTATAGCAACAGTAAATAGGTATATCTTCTAGAGCGATAAAAGTAGCTGAGCACTTTCCTGCACCTTTTGCAATCGTGCAATAATTGTGGTGCCATTTGAGGTCGGGAGTTAGTTGTAGACCCGGTATCCTTTTGATGGAAGGTGCTTCTTTGTGGGTGTAAACACTCATCAATATTGATGCATGTTCGGGTTTACTTGTTAAGGATGATATATTGCTTCTTTAGTTTTGGATTTATTGACTGATACTAGCCATTCTTTTCCTATTGAGCTGTGAGACATACTTCAGAAAAAACGTAAGCTGACAGACGTTTGTCATCAAGATATGCAAATATACACTGGAGTAGCTTGTACATCTAGTAAATATTTGGCATGCGGCTATTAAAACTTTGAACTTCAACCATGCTAGTAACCAAGATTCTGAACTCTTCATTTATAAATCGAAATTTATTTCAATAACAGTGTCATTAAACAAGACACGTTTTAAGTGAGCAGTTTTATTTCATCTCTGCCTAAGTTATACTACGCTTGTAGTCGCGTTCGATCGACTAAATGAAGATATTTGAATTCCACTTTTGTAACATTTGTAACTTTTCTAGTACGTTTCGTCAATTCACTAGAGTATAGTATTTTCTTGAAGCGTAAGTGTAATAAAAAATTTGAAAATCTATTCCATATTCTGTACATTACTTCTCCTTGCATAACGGAATTACAAGACAAGAAAAGTTTTAATCCCAAAATACATACGTACACGTAGTCTTTTCAATACAAAAAAAACTTTGAAAATGGCTTATGAAAATCGAAAACAGTCAGAAGATATTGGATAAAGAGGTAGCTCACCCCAAATTCCTTCATATGACAACTACTTCCAAAATACACACGCACACACACACACACACACACACACACATATTCATGTCCAGAAGAGTAGAAGGAAACAAAGAATAACCTACATGAACTTGTGGTAATGGATAAGGTTGCGTTCTGAATCGTCTCCGGGTCGCCATGTTACTACATAAAATGATATCAACTAAAATAGCAATATGAATTTTTATTTTATTAGAAAAGTGCGCAGATGCGGTTGATTTGATTCTGAGTGGCAGTGGGAGGAATGACGTCACGGGAACGCATGCTGCCTTTTAGCTCAGCATCAATCTACGCATGCTCTATGTCAGTTTCTAGACCAGGCTGTGTAAAACGTATCGACTCTTTATAATTATTTTGTGCTTCTCTTGAATTCGCGTCATTTTGGATTTACATTTAAAACCCAGATAAAGGCAGTCCACGAGGCCAATCGTTAAGCATTCTTGGCTTGGCCTACGTCACATTACCTCTCCTTTTTCTATTTAAACATCCTCAGTAATATCTGTCTTAAATCATTGCCAAATATAACTTCTGGTTAATTCTAGTCTTTTCACTAGGACACACAATTTAACGATATTGTACTAGTCAAATGAAAGAAATATGGTATAACAGGATATATACTTTTACAGAACTGCACAACAATGTAAACAAAAATTAGCATTCAATTAGAACTTTCATAAAAGCATAAGATATAAATACCAACGTCGAATTCTACCGGATGTGATATCCTCAGTATCCTACAAATTTCATTTTTCGAGTTGGGTCATATCAAGCAACATATTCTAGTAGCGTCTCATTTCTTTATAGCACCTGTTCAAAGCTGAGCATATTTTTTGAATTCGTACTTTGCCAAAGAGTCTTCTTCTTCATATACCGTGTTTCTTCAGGACGTAGGCGATCATGGACTTCCACTTGGCTCCGTCTTTTGTTGCTCTCAATATTCTTCCACTTAGTTTCTCTCCCAAACCCTGTCTGCTATCCAGTTCCTTAAGCCTATGAAGTAGGTCTCTCGCTACTTTTCACTGTCTCTCTTTCCCTCTATTCTTCCTGTGAGCATTAAATTCTCCAGACTCCTCTTCCTCGTTACATGTCCCAAAAACCTAATCTCTCTCTTTCATATGTTAAATGTGAGTTTTCTTTTCGTTTCCATCCTCTCCAACACGTCGTCGATAGTCACGTGCTCAGTTCATGATATCCTCAGCATCCTTCTGTAAAACCACATTTCTGCTGCCCCAAGCCTCTTCTTCCTCCTTGAAGAAATTGTGCAACATTCACAGTTATACAGAAGCCCAGATATCACATAGCAATGCCGCATTCAATTTTTTGCTTTCTAATGAGATTCTCCTGTCTTTCGGTACTTTGGTTAGCTTTTGAAATGCGTCCTTGGTTATGCCAATGTGTCTTCGGATCTTGACATCACACTTTCCATCCTCTGTCAGCACGCTTCACAGACATTTTCATTTCTTTACTTGTTTTTTTTTTTTAGCTTCTCTGACCTGTAGTTGGCATTTTGGGGTTTTCTTTTTGCAGATGACCATACATAATGAACTCGACTTGAATTCGAATCCGGCTAGCCGACTCTTCAATCCTAGCCACAACCAATTACTCTTGAAAACTGTCAATAACTGAAATAATATAGTGTAAATATACATTAATAAAGACTCTAATTTTGTGATAGACTTTTAATTAGCAGACCAACTACACAAGTCCATTTCACATATTAACTGAATCAGAAAATTCACACCGTTGAATATAAAGAAGATTGGTTTGAAAATAATTTTTAATTTTAATTCTAATTCCTTTTGTCTTTCCCTTAGTTAACATGATCTTTGCTACCTGCAATACTTAATAAATAATGAATTATTTCGTTTTGATCGCATGGAAAGACGGAAAAAGATATTAGACGCTACTTCGTTTCGGAGAGAAATGAATAAAAACAAGATGAGAAGAATGAAGGTCTCATGTTAATGCCTCATAATTAATGGACTATTTCATTTTCATCGCGTGCATAGACGGAAATGAAAGAAAGAAATGGTTAATGTCTGTTTCATTGAAATGAAAAAATTATCAATTTCCAAAAAATTCATGTGTACAACTTTACTTCTTAAAATAACGACTAACATTCATACTTATGATTTCTATTGCAATATTCAGTTAATTCCTTAGCTCAACTAGTTAACGATGCAGTAGGGATCTTTCTGTGGATATTTTATTGTAGAACACTCTATTCAATTATTAATTCAATCCTGCGTTAGTCACAGGAGATTTCCAGAAAAGGATCGTTCCCGGGGATGTTTACACACACGAGTACAAAAATGCTTATAGTGTTACAATTATGTAAAATATTGTCGCACTGTTGAAAAAATAACATAAGCAATATCCGTTACAGTATACATTAAATTAACATAAACTGAAGATGTAATTATTCACCGAAATACAACAATTATAAATTGGTTGCATAAACGTATGTAGCAAATTGTATGTAAAACACACGAATAGAATAATAGAGAAAAAGTTTATCATAAAAAATAACCAAAATATATTTCCGTGAACAGAAATTCACAATTACACCACTGAAATAATAATAATAATAATAATAATAATAATAACTACATTATATATATATATATATATATATATATATATATATATATATATATATCAGACGCCAATGCTTACGTCCTGACTCTCTTTTCCTCTTTCTCTTTTCCGTCTTTTTAATTTTATTTTTATTTTATTTTTATTTTTATCCTTCTCTTCATTTAAAGAAAATGCTTATTCCGGCAAATTGTTTTGTACCAAATGGAAGGAATATCGTAAAGTCTGATGAAATGAGCTAATTAAGCTCATAGAAATAAATTATAACCAATTTAAATGACGTGTTAAGTTTTCCTTTATAAATATCATATTGCTCTGGATAACATCCATTGAGCTCTCTATATAGATATAACACTTAATATTTTATATGAAGTTAATCTTCTTGGATTATCCTCACCGTTTACGGACTGGACATCTCTTTCTATATATATACACACACACACACACACACACACACACACACACACACACACACACACACACATATATATATATATATATATATATATATATATATATATTTGTACCAAACCGTTATATGTCAGATTTAAATTCATATAGTAAAAAGTATTAGAAAGTGCTTAATGATGTTGGAAGGGAAATGAAACTTTAGCATGTAGAGATTTTAGATATGTAAGTTATGAGGATCAGCTGATCACGTTACCATGATTTCGACATTTTCGGTTTCGTCAGTGGATTTATATTATATCGAATACAAATCGTATGACGAAACTGAAAAGGTCGAAACCATGGTAGCGTCCTCATCTAATTTACCCAATTTATATATATACATATATATATATATATATATATATATATATATATATATATATATATAATACACACATACACACAAACACACACAGAAATATATATATATATATATATATATATATATATATATATAAAATATAATTATTAAAAATTTACCCTCGTTAGTCGGGGGGATGGCAGAATATCCCGTAGACTACAAAGCACCATTTGCCTTCCACAATACCAGAGCTACAACTGCACCAGACGCCCTTTTACTGCTCTAGTTATGTAGTGGGGATGAGCAAAAGAAACACGTTGTAAATTAGTAATTATGAACAGTCTTAAAATTAGATGGTAAAAAAACACCATATGCAACTACCACATGGCGAATAATTAAGATTAATCAGAAAATTTAAAAATATCATTTCTTTTCAATATTATTTTTCTGTTGCAATGTTGACCGGTTTAATACAATTACAGGTCATATTTTTGTTTTCGTTAATAAAAACTGTCCTCCGAGAATGATGAAAACAATTTAATTGACACGACAAACCTTTATGTTTTAGCACAATCACCCAATCTGGTCAATGCCCGGAATTCAAAAAGTCTCCAATAAAAATTACTATGTAATGTACTATAAATCTGCATAAATATATCTTATATTGATCGTTCCGGGTTTATTCACAAACAATTAAAAATATTTATAATTAGACTAATACAAATGTCATAGAAACAAAGTTTTAGGATACGCTGGTATTTTTCCAATAAAACTCAAATCTATTAGGGTGAGTCATAAAAAATCATTTTCTGTTTAACAACGATCCGTTTCGTTCTTTTCGCTAAAAGTGTGGGGTACAAACTTACTTTACTTATCTTTAGTAAAACATATAGAAGATTTTGATGTATTCAATATCTAATTCTCGAGTACGCTACCGTGGATTGTTCTTCATCAATAATAACTTTAGAGATTCATTATAAAAGTCTAAAGAACGATCTGGACTCTGTTCATTTTCCAACAGTCATTATCCGGAACGAATGTTTGCAATTTCTTATTTGCCGGCTAGTTGTGACTACTTACATATAAAAAGCTACATGTATTTATAGATGGATTCATAGCTTATATCCTTTACTCGAGTACACAGAACATTCTTTTTTCTTCTTTATATGATTTTTCCACTCAGAACGTAAGCAAACATGGCTCTTCACAATTTCCTGTCCTTCATATTACCTAACACATTTTGTTTTCGTTATATCATCTAAATCTATTTTGTTCACCCATTTATTGACACTCCTTAAGTATCTTATGCATTGTTTTTCTTTGTCCATCTTGCCTACAATCTGTCCTGTGAATATCAGGTTTTCCAACCCCACTTTTTTCATTATGTACCCTAGAAATGTCAACTGTTTCTTTCTGATATTAAATATAAGTTTACATTTTGTGTACATTTCTGTTATGGTGCTCTCCTACGAAGAATGGACTCTTCCTCTTGCTATAGATAATTACCTGCATGACTTCAGGAAGCCAGTTAGAAAGGCAGTTAGTACGACAGCTAGTACGCATTTAAAGCCAACTACTAGTCAGGCAATATGCAGCGTAACTGTACTGTTCGGACTTACTTATTTGTATTTACTCATTACTAACACTTACCTTGTGCATATGTTCTTGTTATACAAATGTACTTTTTTGAACCTACTTCCTGTGTTCCGTATGTTACTTCCGGCAAAACCGGTCACTATAACTTTGCGGTGAAGTTTCGCCACAACAATTCCACAACAAATTAACGACGATGATCAACAACAATTTCTCGAAAACTTTGTCTTTGTTCACATGCTCTATCCATGGTATCGTCAGCATCCTCTGTAGAATCACATTTCTGCTACTTCAAGTCTCTTGATCTGTGAAGTTATATGTAAGTCCTATATGAGTGCATTCACTGTCATATAAGAGGCCATGTATCAATTAACATTTCTGTACACATTTCTTTGTTTTTCAGTTTCATAATACTCTGCTTAGCTTTATGAATTATTCCAGTGTGCTTTCATTTTTCACTGTCACAATTTCCGTCCTCCGATAAAATACTTCCCAGTAAATTTTGTTCTTGTTTGATTTCAAGAATTTGAAATATCTTATTTGGAATTTGCATTTTGAGTTTATTCTTTTGCTAACAACCACGCATTCTGTTTACTTGCTGTTGAAGACCTTCACGCCCTATATTAATGGAGGTTAATTTATTTTTCGTTAATCGAACGTTTACTCCGTCACTGTCATGCAAAATATTTAAAATATGTTAATATATTACAAATTTATTCTTAATTGCCACATTAATAGTTAGAATAACATTCTCTACAAATGTTTCTTAAAACTAAATTTCTTATGATCCAATCTAATATTAATATTTCAAAATTTAAAGATTAAATTAAAAAATTCAATTGAAAAACCCATTAAGATCGCGTCATGTTATATGCACCTGACTGTGAATACAGTGACATATAGTCGATGAAAAAATAAAGAATTCAAGTCCTGATTAATTTTGAAATTCTGACACTTCATCATTCCTTTATTTTAAGAGTTAAAAGCTAGCTGTTCAACTGTTACTGTTGTTCATCGTCATAGTCTTAAAAATTGCATAAATCAATATTAATCACTCATTCGTAGTTAACAAGAGGAATCCTTGTTGACTACCTGTTATTGTTTTACTTTTCAGCATAATTCTTCATTTGACATTTTGTTATGTTGATGTGATGTTCGAAAGATTAGAAAAATAAACAATCAAAAATTATTCCGGAAAAACCTGAATTAATAAAAACAATATATTCAAAGCCATAAAAACGTTAACGCTTTATAAGATTTCACTTTCAAAATTGGAAACAATATTTTGTCTGTAAAAGTGATGGAGAAAATCATTTTCATAAGAATAGAAAACTGTTCTAAACAGGGTTTTGAAAAAATGAAATCTCATGCGTTTATGTAGATGAACAATTTGTGAATACATTTTCCATTAAATCGGTGGAGAGTTTTTCTTCGCGATTTAAACTTCGAATAGAATGATGTTAAATTTATTATTTAACGATTTCATTTTAATAGTGATTGATGAAACCCGTTTTACTTTTCTTAATTTCGTAGAGCTTTTAAAGTTCGGCTTCGAGAAGATGTCACTAGAAGAGAAGATGTCACTACAAACTATTATAAATATTCATGCGCATTTCATTTACAAAGATATATATATATATGTCAACATTATATGCATATATGTATGTGTGTTTACAAAGAGAGACGTATATTTTAAACACTATATATATATATATATATATATAAAATGTATACAGATGGTCGTCTCTCCTCCCACACACACAAATTTACAAATGTATATATATATATATAATTATTGTTAATTAATTTTTAGTCATAATTAAATTAGACCAATACATTATTCTATTAAAAAACGCTTAATACTGACATATTGTAGAGCATTTGAGTATGTTCATTTTGAAACGAGTTCTTGAAACCTAGGATGCGGAAATAACTAGTTTCGAAATGAATATATGCATATATTTGTATACATTATTTGATTATATGTGTGTGTGTGTGTGTGTGTGTGTGGAGAGAGAGAGAGAGCCGTATATTTTAATATATATATATATATATATATATATAAACTTATTTATAAATGGAACTTTGTCTGTCTGTGTGTGTCTGTGTGTGTCTGTGTGTGTCCGTTACTTATAGACTCCGAAACAGCTGAACCGATTTTCTTGGAAATTTACACATCTATACTATAAGCGTCTGCGAGTGTTCTTAGCTCGGTTTTGTGTAGAGGTACCCCCGATAAATATCGAAAATCGATAATCGAAAATATTGGGTTATAGAAGGATTGGTCCTATTTTAATCAAATTTAATACACTCATAGACAAGGACATAAGAAACGATATGCAGAAGTTTCAAGTTTCAATATATATATATATATATATATATATATATATAAGAGGCAAGATGTTTGTGTGTGTGTCTGTTTATCTGCCTGTATGTCTGTATTTTTTCAGCCCTTTTATTTTAGTTTTTGATTTGGGTTTGGCACTAAGTAGGTATAATTATAGTTCTTAGTCTCAGCCATGATATAATTTAATCAGAGGACTTATTTATCCTTCAAAATTCAGTTTACGACAAAAAAACTTATTTGATGTCGATACCAGGAAATCAAAATTTGACTTACATCCATTCATTTTTCTTTCAGTCTACTGTTTCGCTTTAACTGGAAACAACTATTGCTTTTTAGTCTTTCGTGCCAACGTCCAAAGAGTCTGAGCTCCAAGACCATGGATTAGTTTTAAAGCTTTCATTACAACCGAACAACGCCGGGCTATATATATATATTAGAAAAAGTAATATTTAATGGGTATACGTGTTTAAATGTAGATGAATGTTTGGACAATAAATGTATACCGGCAATTTTGATACCTCCACTCCCTTAACCAAAGAGATATATGCAAATATAAACTAAATGAAAATTAAATCAAAATTTCCTTGTCTGTTAAATTCAACGACACACACACACACACACACACACACACACACACACACACACATATATATATATATATATATATATATATTACATTCTAGTTGGAACATAGAAAAAACTTTTATTAATGCTTCTCTCCAACATTTTGATATTGAATCGGAAATATAATAAATGTTGATGCGAATGTATGAATTTACTTTTTTAATTTGGTCGTTTGAGGTTTTGCCAGCATTCTGGATTTGTTTATCAGCGAAGTTGTAAGAAATTATGTACTAAGCTATAAACCAAGCTTAAATTCTTAATACATAAGACATATTGGTGCACAGTTGAACCTAATGTGAATGATATTATTTTAAACTCTTCTTCTTATGATGTATCTGAGTTGGAATCTTCTGTTATTGCTCTTCTTTTACATTTTTGTGTTCCATCTTAGATTGTTTTCTAAGTTTGAGGTCTTGTCTGCTCATTCAACAAGACTTTCAGCTATTTCCTCTGATGCTGTTGTTGACCTTATTGGAAAATTAAATTATTTTGCTCACTTATTTGGCAATGCTTCCGTTGCTACTTCCGAATCAAAATGAAGAATTGAACACAAGCTTATTATTACATCACTAAAAATAACCATGACTTGGAGATCCCGTATCTGATAAGGGTGCCAGTTTGGTCCTTAAGTTGTTTCTAATCTTAAATGATACATTTAAATTCGTGCATTTTGAAGCAGTTGAAAAATGTGATCCTACCACTTCAACTGAAACTAAATTTCAAAAACAACTTTTGAGATGGGTAAAAGGTGGACTTCTTTACCCAAAAAAAGTTTGAAGAAATTAGACTTTCTAGCTCAATCCGACCCCATCTTCATGGCCTTCAAAACATCCGTAAGGATGGGGTACATTTAAGACGCATACTGTCTATGGTAAGGACTTTCAAACATAAGGATTAACAAATGACTTGCTATAGTGCTGCAACCTGTTTTGCAACACTATATTCTTCTTTGTAAAGGATTATTTTTCCTTTACTGATCATATCCAGAATTGTTCTTCTTCAGATAAAGTCATGTGTTTATCTGATGTGTGCTCATTATTTATTTGTGTTCCTCTTTTAGAGACAATTAATATTTGTTGTGATTTACTTTATCGCTGTTTTTTGTCTTCTTTAGATATTCTTATATATATATATATATGTCTTCTTTAGATATTCTTATATATATATATATATATATATATATATGATTAGATTTATTCTTTTATTTCAAATTAATATAGTTTACATAGCGAAACAGAAATTTCTGTTTCGTGATATTTGCCTCGTCATCAGGCAATGTTAGCTCATTGTTGTGAAAATGATTTTCATTTGAATATGAGAAACAATACGTTTGTTACTTATAGATGTGGAAAGACAAAAAATATGTGGGTGTTCAATTTAACTAATCTGAATAGAGAATCACTTTTAATTTTGAAAAAATGATATTTTTTGAGAATACAATTTTCTTTCAGTCTTAACAGCAAGAGTAACAGTTGATGAAAACCCCTGTCTATATATAAGAACATTAGCTAGTATGAAGCCCGGTAATATTGGCGCTGTAAAAATACTATACTAGATTTTGTTCAAACATACCGTGTATGAAAAAAAATATAGTCAAAAATATATTAAGTAATTTGAATTCCAATTGCAAATTGAATAAAATTTCTTTTAAGCAAGAAAAAGTTATAGTCCAATCAGCAAGAATTTCAGGTAAAGCTTTTATTTTTACTGGGGGAAGTCGTGTTTTATAAATAATTAGGTTCGACTTTACATTAGTTCGACACAAATATTCAATTCAGTGACTTTAGGGTTCAGTTGATAATCATGTATTCAGTGTTTAATTTCGCCATAAGTACTCCGCTGATTTTCTACTGGTTCCTTCATTCGGCTTCTTCTCACACGGTCAGCACTGTTGCTAAAACTTCTCAACATTTTTTGTACAGACGCATACATAAGAAAAGGTATACTTTCAGACACAAACAAGCATTTATATTATTTTATTAATCTCTTTATTGTGCCTATATCACTTCTATCAATTATAGTTATGTGAAAAATACGACAAACACAACAGTTAACTTCTAAACACTGCTAAGAACTAACGTTATTAATTAAATACATTTCGTTGTTTTTTCTATTTGAATTTCAGCGTTTCGTTTAATCCGAATACAAGAATTTGAGAACAATCTGCCGCCATAAAGCGTTCAGTTCGAAATTCCCTGTAGATTAAGCAGATCGACAACAGCCTGATTAAAGTATTAGAAGACAACGAGCGAAACGTGATAACAACAGCAAAGGCCAGGGTAACAGCATGCAAATAGCTTGAATAAGATTACATATTATTGACATTGCCTCCTTTAAATGCAGCCAGTCATAAAGAGGAATACGTAATACACGCTTAGATGATTATATCTTTTCCTTTATTAGACATTTCTTTAGTGGAAATCTGTTGATAAGTAAATAGATAAAGGAAGTAAGATTATAATCAGGTAGATAAATGAATTAGACAGCTAATACAGTGATTGCGTGTGTGTGAGTGTGTGTCCGTGTGTGTGAGAAAGAGACAAAGAAAGAAAGAATGAAAAGGATGAAGGAAGAAAGAAAGAAAGAAAGAAAGAAAGAAAGAAAGAAAGAAAGAAAGAAAAAGAAAGGGAAAACTTTTTAAACATAACCACTGGCAATCTTTAACAAAATCAAGAAAAAGGTTATGAAGCAGTAAATAGCCAAGTATATTCAATGTATTTCTGATTCTCTGCATACAAAATGTCACTTGCGTAGCATTATTGGATTAAATTGTCTTAAATTGTTTAGAATTTTAATTTATCCCTGGTGAGTAAAGCCTAAGGTCTTACTCGAGTATGGTTATTGCATTTTAGAGAGCTTCTTTAAATAAGTTCTAATAAGTATGTACTTGAATGTGATCACCATTAAATAAGAGTACCAGCTTCACTTGATATAATAAACACAACTAAACGTAAGTGATGAATCTATCCTTTAGTGCATATGTTTGTTTCTACTGCAGTAATAATAAGTGATCCTAAATAGAGTCCTCGATTGTTTCAAGTAGCACATTGCTGGAAAAAGTTAATACATTGTTGTTTTGTGAACGGGAGATCATTAGTGAAAAATCTTGTTTTTCGAGACTTTTCTCTGGAGAATCAAGTAAATGGCTCTGAAGTTTGCTCATAATAACTTCTTGAATATTTTCTCTGTGAGATCCAAATCTATAATTGTCAACCCAAATTGTGCAGTGGAAGATAAGCGTCTGTTGGACTTTCTTTCATAACGTTATTTATGGTCCAGCTTTTAAGATTTATACTCATTTATTTACTATATCAATATTTCTTTTCTTTCTCTCATTTCTTCATTATTTTTGTCCTTATCTGTCTCGCGGTTATCAGTGACACTCCTAACTAGCTATACTGTTGCTCTTATCTTCTTTATTCCTCTTTGCGTCTCTTTTGTCTTTTCAAAAATATTAAAATAAAAATAGCAAATAAAAAATAGCTTCTTTATACCTATTTAATTTCTTACCTCTTCGCTTTCGAATTGTTTTTCTTCTTTCTCCGTTTCCATATATTTGTTATTTATCTCTTGTTTTTTCATTATCTTTTACTCGATTTTACTTTTTTTCCTACATTTATTACTTCTTATCTGCAAGCAACCATGTGGCTGATGCATATTCGGATCATCTGTGTCTGAAGTAATTCCTCCACGAAGAATTTCGAGTGAGAAGAGTGGGTAGACATTGAGCAGGATTTAGAAAAAGACATGTCAAAAAACGAATAAAGCTTTTAGTAGTTTCATCTAGTACAATGGGTTAGACACAACTAATGTATGCAGTCATTGCAGCCACGGACTTACTGGGTGGAGGGTTTTTTAGAATAATGTTAGCATCCAAAGGGGAGGCCTACAAGAATATAAACAACCACCACATATGTGCGATCAAGCCGATCCTTCAATTTGTATAATATCGGTTGTGGTTTGACTGTGGTGAGTGAAGGATTTCAGCACCTTTCAAAGGACATGATAATTTTACTTATTTTCATTTATATTTTCATTTTAATTCATCATCCTCTGCGATTTTCATCCTCTGATTTTTTTAATTGATTTTTCTTTTCTCTTTCTTTCTTTTGTTCTTATTTCTTACCACATTTTCATTCATTACTTCGTATTCATTTTCCCTCATGCTTTTCTCTTTCTTTTTAATACTGTTAACTGATGAGTAATGGTTCTTTTTTATTATCATATTCTTCTCTTTTTTATATCTTTTGTTTATCTTTTTTCATTCATTTTTCTATATTTCTAATATTTCTTTATTTTATTTTTTATTGATTAACGAATCTGATTAGATTGTTCATTTTTCGAACTTTTAATCTTTTTAAAATGTACTTTCTTATTTTAACTGTTCACCTTTTGCTATTTCTTCTACTTTTTATACTAGTTTTTCTCTTTCATTATTTCATTCTTTCAATTTTATTATCTATATTTTTGTTATTACTTCTTCATTTCTCCTCATTTTGTATATTTCTTTCGTTTTCACAATATAAAAATGGTTAATTCCATCTTTTTAGTTAATTTCTTCAGTTTATATCTTTTCTTTACTTTTATGTTTTATTCTTTTCATTCCTTCCTTTATTATTTACTATATTGTATTTAATGTTGCCATTAACTCAAATTGCAATTCCAGTAAGTGTCACAAAATTTCTCTTTTAGTTAATGAGATTTCGTCTTTATTCACATTGCTTCTTAAAAATAACTCACTTAACTGAAATTTATAAAAGAATTTAACATGTCAGATGTGATGGGAAGCTGTCTCTAAAACTTTATTAAATATATTGATCATATATGAAATAAATGGCTCGTCTTAAATATGGAGACCATTGAAGACGACTCAAAACACTTATCAAAACAAATATAGTTATCATGTCTTAAATAATAATAATTTTCAAAAGAGTTATATGCGATATCGGTTCAGTATGTCGTATCAAACTTTTCCCCACTCAAATAACATCATGCGCATTTCTAAATCTACTATTCATCCTTGCAATGAATATTCTTGTCATATTTGGTCTAGTGTTCTTCTTATATATATCGAGATTCACTACGAAATCCGAATAATTGGTGTGTAACGATATCAGTCGTGACTTGATATCTGGGATTCAGTCACTTTCTAACCAACCTAACGCGATTTCCCTCTATTTTTTTCAATAAATATTTTAATGGCATTTGTTTTAATAAACTCTCCTCCATGATAACTCCACCGCAGAAACCTAAACGTACGGCTAGATAGGCAAATAGATCTCATCGTTTTACTGTTGAACTTTTAACCTCCATTTCCACAATAATATTTTCTTGTCTTTCCCTCCCTGCTATTGTGTTCCCTTCAGATTCCTTGCATTCGGGTCACCTGTTTTTAAAATTTTTAAATACAATTTCAATCTCCATTTTCTGTCTTCTTCAATCATGTTCTTTTAACACATCACTTAATAAGTCCCGGACCTAATATATAGATGGCGCCACTAATAAAAAATCCATATGATTTTGTGAAGTACTAACCTTTAAATAGCACTTGTTAAATTTGGGCCCAGTCAGATTATTAAGTTACAAATTCCAGTTTTTTAAGTGAAGCTATTGTAGCAAATTTTCAAAACAATGTAAAACTCTGAATTTCGTGTTTTGATAAAACATTGCTTTCTGATGGGAAAAATACTCTTCAAGCAAAGCAAAACTTGATAACTGTTATTTGGATTTTGCTTCGTCGAAAACCTTGCAAGCTTGAAACTTCTGATTATCGTTTCTTAAGTCTTTGTTTATGAGTGTATCAAATTTGATTAAAATCGGACCACTTCTTCTATAACCCGATTTTTTTGATTATCGATTTTCGATATTTATTGGGGATACCTCGACACAAAAACCTAGCTAAGAACACTCGCAGACGCTTATAGTACAAATGTGTAAATTATCAAGAAAATCGGTTCAACCGTTTCGGAGTCTATATACATACACACATAGACATACATTTTCACATACACACACACAAAGTTCCATTTATAAATAAGTTTAGATTCTGTCTTTGATATTTATGTCTGCGCAATTTTCTTGCAGTGTTCGATCTGTGTTGATAGAAATATCCCAGTAGATGATGACACTTGTTTATCTCAACTACACATTCAGAATTATGTTCAAACCAGTTTTCAGCTTTTTTTATGTTGTATTATGACTGATCTTCCAATGCAGATAACCTGTTTAGGCATGATGTTTTTGTATTTATTGAAACTCTTGAGATAATATCTTCAATATATTGAGCGCATAATCGACCTATTATTATGCATGACATTAACTTGGCAGATGCTTGTCAGTGTGCTTGCTTTTTGTGCAGCAAAAATAAACCCTTTGGACACACCCTTAAGTTCTGAACTCCTTAACAACTTGTGAGCTGTGAATTGATATACATTACCATTTTTGCTTTGGAGAAGGAACTGGATGAGTAGAACATTTACGCATCAAATTTCTTCTATATGTTTTTGGCCCTGCTTTTTCAATTTATTTTTTCTGTTTTCTTGTCGTTTTGTGGCAGTTGTATCTGTTTTAGCGGTATTTTCAATACTTTATTCCGAATTCACTTGCTTTTCTATTGCTTTTTATTGATACGGAGTAATGTTTGTTTATACTTTTTTATTCTCCATCTAATGAATTGTAACATTTAATGTTGCTCTAAGATATTTATAAAGTTTATTTGTTGGGAGTGTGTCAGACAATACTATTTCATTATAAATCTCTTGTCATTGTATTAACATGAACTGATTTTGCGAAAGATGATTTTGGTGGTTTCCAGCGATTATTACAAATTGGAGTATTCAGTGAGCTTTCGTTAGTATAATTTTACTGTAAATAGAATATATATATATATATATATATATATATATATATATATATATATATGTGTGTGTGTGTGTGTGTATTTAGGCAGCAGTTTTTCTTTTAGAGTTTGGTTTTTAAAGATTGAAAGTACTTAGGTACCTTGAGAAGTGAATGATAATAACATCTGTCAGCATTACAGCTCATTTCTGACATCTTTCAATTGTAATACTCGAAAGATTATCCGTGAGCATGAACGGATTTTATTAAAACTAAGCAGACATAATGTTTGCAATTTATTTTATCTGACGTATGTGTGTGTGTGTGTGTGTGTGTGTGTGCGCGTGCGATAACATTATTTTATCCCTTTTTTTTCCAGTGATAACGCCCGTTGAAATTTCTAAAATCTTGCTATTAAAACAACTTTTCACTAAAATAGTTTCTGATGCTTACAGCTATCACCATTACGAATAATGATAGGGGTCTTCTCTCTTAAACAGTTGTTTAACACTGTCATGGGACAGCAGAAACAATGTTAGATTCGTTTAAAATATGGTAAAGAATAAAATATGGTAAAGAATATTTAAACTATAGGTGACTATCACTCCACATTTGAGCCTTATATGTGGTGTGCGTTATGGAGAAGTGGATATCGGCTTGGAATGAGAACTCGGGGAACCGTGTTCGAATTCCAGTTGAATTCCTTGAATTAACTCACGCGCAAATACCTTCAGAAAAAGTGATAATCCGTCTCTTCCCTCCAGTTATAGGTTAAACAACAGGACAGATTGTGTTCTATAGCCTTGGTCGGCAATCAGTCTACCGCAGAAATGGCAACTCACTGCGTGATAATCTTCTGCTCAGGCTGTCATGTCTCTTTCGAGGCATGGTTGTCTAAACATGTATCACGTGTGGCACTTAATTGACTGATGTGCAATTCGTAGTTTAGCAAAATATTAAATAGTTTAGAACTATGTTTTTTTACCTGTCTTATTCATGATAATGTTTAAATATTAGAACCTTCAGCATGTAAGTCTTTTAGGATAGATATAATTCCTCTCAGGTCTAGATATTCAGTGGAGTTAGAGCTGTGAAGGTGATTTCTAATGGATGTAAAAGGAAATACTCTATTAATCTGATCATATACAAAATTGTTGCCATTTTATATTTGTACTTTTCCCATACTCCTTATTTGATTTTGATTTTGTCGACTGCACACTATAGTAGGGTCAGTTTGGAGCCATTTATGAGAAAAAGAGCAACATGTCGCAATTCACTCTACTTCTCACCGGAAGCTCTAATAAGAACATTTCAGAGTGATTAGTTGTCAATTTGAGGACAGTGTAGAGGATTCAGAAAGAGTTTGATGAGTTTAATAGTGATAATGAAGGTGTTTGATGTTATGTCCCAGTTCATATTCTCACGTTGTCTCAGACTCAACACAAACGCCTCCATCAAGAAAAAAAAAACATTGTTTATTTTTAATCTAATTTAAAGGGAACTTTGATTATAATATACTATTTTTATTTCGATTCAGAATGTATTTTATTTTCATTTTTCAAAACTTTTAATTTATACATAATATTTTTAATAACCACTTATTGAGCAAATAATTAAAAAAAATCATTTTATTTTTTTTATATAAAATCTATTATTATCATTATGTACAATTCTAAATATCATGATACAATCATTTAAATATCTATTTACATATCATTTCATTTTCTAAAACAAATTATTCAATATATGCAAGTTAATAAATCTGTTTTTTTAACCATACTCTAAGGTGAACAATTTGCAATGTTTACATATGACATTTATTCATTGCGTTTACTTAATAGTTTTTATTTTTATTTTTAAGACATTTAATGATAAATAGTTTTTCATATAGACACAAGGGGCATGGGACGTTTAAAGACTTATATATTCTAGTTTTTTTTTTAATTTTCCAATTTAATGTGAGTGTTTTATTCGTTTCCTTTAGATACCAATAATATTTCGATACGGATGTTATATTTCTGTACTTATTATTATTAAGTAAAGACGTGTGTTGATAAAATCGTTATTTTAGATAGTTCTTAGTAACACCCACATAAATCTTTACATTACTAGGTTTTCCCACAGAAGAAATTTTACATTGATAGTCAATTGATTCTGTAAGGCACCTGTTTTCCGAAGGACAATCTATAATGTTTCTACAATTACATTTATTATTGCCCAAATTGTTAATTTCAGTTATTTGATTATTTTTTAAATTACTTTTATTTTTTTAGTTAAAATATTATTATTATTATTTTTATAATTTTTTCCAGATTATTCATACATATAACTTAATTTAAGATGATTTTTATTGAAAAACTTACGTAATGGATTATTATTCGGAAAGTGTTTCTGAAATTAACAATTTGGATAATATATATATATATATATATATATATATATATATATATATATAATGTAAACAAAGAGAGACATAGATAGGCATCGTTGAAAATTTGCAACATTTTTTAGGAGAAAAGCGGACAATATTGCTGAATGTTTATAGGAAGAAATGGGAATAAATACAGTTGTACAAAACTAAGAGCCAGTCTCACACACATACACACACACACACACACACACACACACACACATATATATATATATATATATATATATATATGTGTGTGTGTGTGTGTGTTTGCTTGTGTTTGTGAGTGTATTCATGCATATTGATTTTAATCTGCTTACAACTGCAATGACAACATGCCCATTTATAAAACTTCCTAAACAAGAGAACTTTTTTCAGTTTTAAACAAACTGATGAACACTCTTCGTATTAGCAATCATGTAATTTACATTTTAATGAATTTACATTTTTTAAAATTGTTGCTATCAGGGAAGCAAGGAAACATAGGAGGAGTATCAGAAAAGAAAATTGATATAGACTAGGTATGGGACCATAAAATAATATGTCAACAAGGTGGTAGGTTTAATAACATATATTACGTCAAGAAGAAATACAAACAAATACAAAGAGATAGAAAGAGGAAACTAATAATAGCTTGCGCCGAACTGTAGTCCTCAGGAGAGTCTCTCTCACTCCTGCACACGTCCTCGGGAGTAATTAACTCTCGGTTAATATAGGCAAAGAAGAGTCTATTATTAAGTGAATAACTCACCCACAACGAAAATGTTGAAATAAAATTGGCTGTTAAATTAGTTATTTGAACAATAAGATAATGGAAATTAGTTGTCAACTGAATACTGCGCTTAGATTCATGTAATCGGGCCACCAGGTGAAAAGCTCGCCAGAACAATTGCCCTGAAAATAATTGAAACCAAGACAGAGAATGAATAGCCACATCATGTTGATAAGAAAGTAACTAAAGTCAAGATGCCTTGTCAATATTAAAGATAGAGTTTCTCACTTTCTTGAATTTTGTTTATATTATACAAAATGTTTCACCTTCAAAACGTTTTGCAGCGATTGTATAATGTAACAACCGGTTGGTGTAAAATCAATTGAATATGGCAGGTTGGCTTGTGATAAAAAGCACGGCTTTCATTTTTAATTATAACAATATATTTCACCGTTCTCAGCTAGATTAGGTGATATAGTCATACAGTAACGTTCACCTTGTAACTCATCATATCATTATTTGACATTCATTGGGTTTAATATTAGGGTATTCGTCCAAATTTCAAATCACAGAATTTTAATTGCAATCCCTTTTACTTTTTATCTGTGTGTATAATAAATACAAATTCAAATGCTAATGTTAGGTATCCGTCGCTATTGAGTTGTAAGATCTTTGAAGTGTAACGTCTATCGTGTCTTGTTAGGTCTTCTTACAATAATGTTCATATTGCACAACAACCATTTCAGATTAAGGATAAGAATAGCAGGTAATAATAACAGTTTTATGGAGATATGTGGGGAAGATAATGTTTAACCCTAGATTTGAACTGGTTAAGATTGTAGTGATCCTCATGGTAGTAGGTTTCACAAAGTAGCTGTTCATAGTAAGAAGCTGTTGAGTCAAACTTACCTCTCCCAGGAAAATATGTGCATGGCATGGTGAATCTTGGAGGTTAGAACTGGTGAACATATAAAATGTAGGTCTTCTGAACAGTAACCATGGGAAGCGGCGTTTGGAAAATAAACTCTCTGATTTATTACCTGACGCCAAGAATCTCTTTCAGTGAACAGAAATTAAAAACTTTGCATGTCATAGGTTCTTGTATGCTGTAGGGGCCTCGGTGATGTCTATCAAATTGGTTTTGTGCTAATCACAACCGAAGTCCCCACAATTTAAATTGTCAGAAGGTTGAATGTTAGATGTTGGAATGTGGAAGAATAAAATATTTCATTATATTTCGTATGTTAAAGTGAAATTTATAACTAAATAAAATAACAAATTTGTAAGAAGTAAAATTCTCAAATAGAAAATGTATGTAATTAATTAATTTGTAAGATTTAAATGTTCAAATAGAAAATGTCAGTAGTTAAATGTTCCAGAGAAATAATAGTAAAGATTTAAATGAATCCAGAGCTTATAGTTGATAGTAGCAGAATGTATATATATATAGAAATATTAACAGGTTACTAATAAAGTCTGTGTTGCTTTCTTTTCATATGGCCAGCGAGAAAGTGAAAAGGAAGGTGAAGCAATAAAAGAAATTTTACTTATCGAAGTTAATATTTAGATGTCAGGTTGACTATCTTGTCGTTGTTGTTGTTGTCGTCGCCGTCGTCTTCTTCTTTGTTGACCGTGAGAATGTTGATGATGGAGAAGAGCTAAAAGAAATTAGCATGAGTGGAGAAAGAGAACGAATGTGTGACGCGTCCTTACGTCCTTGCCATACTTAAAGTTTCCTTTGTTACATTTTAACGTGTCGTCTCTTGCTGCTCCCGTTTGCCTCACTGATTCCACTCTCTTTCCCTCTTCCATCATACCGATTAACCACTCTACACTGGATTGCTAACTGTTCTCTCAGTTTTGCACATTGCTTCATTTCATTTGTTAGAAAATAAATTTAACATCTGATGGTAAAATCTGGATTCGTCTTTTTCTTTCAGTATGGGGTCAATTATTTTCTTATTTGGCAAAATTAAATTTGATTGTGGATTTTTGCCTTGGTCTTGGTTTTTCTAAAATGTTTTCAATCATTCTGATCCAGTTTCGCAGATGTGCAATTTTACTTGCGTTTCAGTTAATTGTTGAATGATAGAAAGGATTTGTATCTTATAATGCTCAAAATCGTTTTTATTTTGTTTTGTTTACATTTCTTTATATAAATTGTTATTGTATATGTTTGATCAAGTTTGATTTTGTCTTATGCTTTGAACACGGTAAAATATATTACCTTTTCTTACGCAACAATCTGATCTACTCCGGAGTTTCCAATCAAATCGTTAGAAAGTAGGAACTTTTACAATTCTATATAAAAATCACAAGGCACCAATTATTTTATATCAGAAATTTGAGATTCTTAGCGTTGGGCATTGAATCCACACAAAATGAAGCATTTCTAGGTCAGAAAATAAAGACAAACTGCTGATAATACACTTAAGAGGTTATTCGAATGATTGTCCATGTATGATAAGTTACTTGAACTTAAAATAAAACACTTCAAGTGTTTCACTTACACTATTATGTTCTGGCACTTCACAATAAAATTAATCAAGTTGGCCTATTATGAGTAAAAAATCATAATCTGCACAGAGAAAATCTCATGTATGGAGTAGAACGTACTTAATTTTCAAAATCAGTGTGAAAGAATAACGCAGAAACATGTGGCCATTACCCAGCAACATTTGGGTAATAGAAAATGTCAACCGGTGTTATCATTCTTTTCTCAATGTCCACATCTTTATTATTCTGAGGAATTACCGTTATTATTATTGCTGTTTGACGTTGTATAACTTTTACGATGTTAGTCTTTCCTGAAATTTTATTATTTATTTGACTTTGATACTTAAGGCTACTTTACGTGATGGTTGTTATACAAAGCTGGCGTCAACTTGGTCTGTAAAATGATAGGTTCGTGTTTTAAGGTCAATTTTTCTACATTGCATGCGACCGGCATTTTCTCTCAGGGAACAATCACTATTACTGATATTCTGAGATTTTATACTTTTGTAGTTGAAAAAATTACACAAACTTCCTATTTCCAGTCTTTGTTATCAGGTATGACTTTGTATTATGTTATTAAAAAGTCCGTGTACTGGAGAAAATAATCACTGATTTCATATGATTTTATTATTTAATTCAACACCCATATAATTAATATTTATTATTTAACATGAATATATTTTAATCGAGGTTAGGCTAAGCAAGGCAATAATGCTACTACGACACAATGCGTTATTGGATGAGGAAAAATAGAAAAGTAGAAAACAAGAACATTACTAAAGAGCGAGAGCAACAGTATAGTAACCAAGAAGACAATAGCGTTAAAGCTTTGCATATTACTTTTGACTGAGATGCATGGAGCTGGAAGAGTGTAGAACTTACGGTTGCATCTTAGTCAACTCAACTGCAGATTAACAAGACTTCGTAGCTATTATCGGACTGTGGTTACATTCAAAAAGTCAAGATACATTACGAAAGAGCTCGGACGAATAATTACCATACAAGTATTTATAGAAAATCCCTGTGAAGGACATTTACGCGGGTCGGAAAATGCATGATATTGAATACATAAGATTAAAATGTTATTCAAAATATATACGTTTATATTGTATAATTCAAAATATTCGAGATTAAAACATATTATTCAAATTAATCATTTGCAAGAGTATCAGGCAAGTTTCACCTAAGTTTGTAGCAAAGTAATGTATGTATTTAATTTCGTATCATGTCAGAATTCAATTCGCATTCAAAGTCACAATAAACGATCAGTTCGAAGTGTAGAATACGGTGCTTCCAGTTACACGCCTAAAAAGGTATACGTCTTTAAGTTTGTTGATTTTTGGCAAGTTCAGATCTAGTCCAAACTCAGCCTGGATCTGAATCCACTAGACCACATTGTATGTTGAGTTATTTTACATCTGGCTACTAACAAATTTTCATTAAGATTCTCATTAGTATAAAAGTAAAAAATAAGCACAATTGTCTAAAAATAGTTTGGGCTAAGAGTTGGTCAGATATTTGAGGTTGTGTTGAAAGCCAGTTAAGTAAAAAATGTTTCGTTTTGGGTTTATCTATAACTTTACTTAATATACTTTAATATTTGTATGTTGATTCTTATATAACGACTGTCTTTTGCAAATTACATTAATTTAGGAAAGTTTAATTTCTCCAACCTGTATATTGAAATAAATTAGGTTTTTTCATTCTCAGTATTTGTAATTATCTTCGGTGATTCATCTTTTTTCTTTGATACAAACTTGACCATCGAATTTTCCCAAAATTTGAACCACTTGTCATTAGAGGCACATTAAAAATACATAACCATATACATCATATAAATTTCTATGTGTCTGCCATTATCTTCCAGAATTAATGAGACCAAATCATTAATAACAACATGAGGTTTATGTAAGCGACAAAGTTATTTATTGCTATGATCCTGCTGGGGACTTCAGGAAATTTGGATTAATTATACGTGAATTAACCACCATTTTATTAAGTTAGTAAAAAATAATGGCCTATTACAAAAACAATTTTATTCTTGAAAAATGAACTGTAGAAATGTTGAAATTAGTCAGAATACAAGCCTTAAGTATCTATGTATTTTGCCATCGATCTACGAGATTACATGTTTCTGGTTGATAAAAAGTTATTGACTGTGATATAACGAAGTATTTGAAACCTAATTCCACCCCTGGTTTAGACCTGAAAGTTTTACCATTAAAATGTGCTTAAGTGCTTAAAATGGATGATCATTAGTTGAAAGATTAGGAGAATATGGAAGATTTAAGCTCTCGTATAACAGGTTGTGAGTTTTTGCAACTTAATTCTTGTGGTTAGACATTATGCTAGATCAGAATTGAAGCACGTCAATTCACCAACGCAAGTCCTATTTCTTGCAGGCATGCATGCATTTCAGCAAGTTGCGTGCAGTAAAGCTCAGCATTGATGCACTTATTAGTTTCCAAAAAGCTATAACAGCTAACGCCCATTGCAGATCACCAGACAATGACCATAAACTTTTGCTAATGCAATTTCAGCCTTGGGAAATTTCTGAGAGGCTTATCACAGTCAAGCCATTGACCTGATCATTGATGATTTTCATTAAAAATTTACTTTTTATTACAAGTATCCACAGTATGAGATCATTTGTGTTACGCAGAAAGAGCATCGAACACTTTTAAAAACGCTTAGGTTTTTTATTTTCATTGAGATAATGACAAACCCATTTATCGAGCTTTTACACGTTGCCAATACTCTACAAATGGTGTGAAACAATTGTAGTGCTGACAACAAGCGTCTGAGACTTTGAAGTGGGTTTTGCTCAACAACTGTCTGCAATGTTTTGTTGTCAAAGCTGCATAAGCGTCCTCTACCATCTTCATCTTCGAGGCTCTCCTCACCAGTACTAAATTTCTGAAACCACTTTTATACTGTACGATAACTGTTAGACCCATTCCCTCATGATCAATTATAACTGGCAGAAGTTTGGAGGCAATTGGTCAAGGTTTGAACTAATGCAAGAAAAGTAAAAGAAGATCATGTTTTGTCATGTTTATAATTAAGGGCTATTATACTTCAATAATATTTCAATCAGAAATAAGCTAAAATTCATCAAAGAGCACACATTAGTTATGTATGCTAAAACTCACCTAATGTATACCATGAATAATATGTTAAAATGGCTTTTCAAATAAAACACCGATACCGTCCATTATTTTTTTGTAACAACCTAATATTTACAAATTTATTTGTAAATAACACCATGTTTTTATTATATAAGTCGACCTAATTTAAATGACTAAAGAAAGAGCACTGATATAATAATTTCAATATATATTACAATGCTATAAAATGTTTGGAAGAACTATGAAGAGTAATAGATAACGGCTTGAATTGAAGAGTGTGCGTGAGATAAAGATATGGATCTTTTCCTTCTCCGCAGCCTTAGCCATGGGTACGTAAGCAAGGCAGATTTGATCCTTTAGACTAGAACTCTTAAGTGCAAAAAAAAAAACAAAAAAAAAACAATGCGTTCTATAGTCTTACCATTCCGCAATTGGTCAAGCGTGGTGATTTAGGCTACAACATGATTTATCATAGAGGAATTCACCCAACTGGGATTTAGATTTGAATTTAGATATAAAAATAATTGTTTATATACAAATCTATAGGGTGGGATGGATAAACTTTCAGCATTTTATATTTTTAATTTTGCACATGTGCGTTGTTTCGGTTTTTGATTTTACAACTGCACAGTTGCACACTATAGTAGGGTCAGTTGGGTACCGTTTGTGAGAAAAAGTGCACCATGTTGCTATTCACCTCGCCAGAAATATGGAAACAGCATGTTGTACTACTTGGTATTCGCTCCGGAAGATCTAATGCAAACGTTTTAGAATGTTTGGGTGTCAATATGAGGACAGAACAGAGAATCCAGGGAGAATTTGATGACATATCTAATCAGCAGCATGGTATTTGAAATTATCACTATTGATAGCATTTAACCTTTCACAGAGAATTAAACTCAACACAGTAGTCTACATCAAGTGTCTTGAGGATGGGGTGATGTCCTGCATCAATAGGGTGGCTTGTGGCAACAACTATCTGCACAATACCACACAAGCAGGAGACCTCAATCATGACTGTCAGACAATTTCTCTGGCCATATAATTTCTTACACCTGGTCACCTAACTCCCCAGGCTTCAACACCTTGATTATTAGTATGGACGCAGTTAAGCGAAAAACCAATAAAAGTCGTAACACCAATTATGAACTAAAGGCAAGGATTATGGCAGCATTCACCAACTTAAACAATGAGATCGTCCAGACGAATTGCAGGAAATTTAGAAGACGTATGGAGACGATGGTTGAATTCAGTGGTGATTTTATTGAATAAATTTAATATTTCACGATGTTTTTTTGTGATTTTTGGTAAATACATACTAAAATGGGATGCTAAGGTTGTTTTCATTTTCGAATCATTTAGATGACAATTCATCTATAGCACCTGTGTATATATATATATATATATATATATATATATATATATATATATATATATCTGTCTCCGTTTTTGTCTCTGTCTATCTCTTTCTTTCTCGAAATATATATATGTGTGCGTGTGCGTGTGCGTGTGTGCGTGTGTGCGTACACAGGTGGATCAATAAACCAATAGCTAGTAGTGTTATTAGGTTAAACACCAAAATTTTAACTCGATAATATTCTTACATGACGGATATCAGTACAGAAATTGAAATTGGTGAGCTGCGTTCGATGTCCGTTCAAAGGTGTTGCGTTCACTTGATATTAATAAGTTTGAAAAGTAAAACATGAATATATCCCATCTTCCGCTATGTGAGAAATCGTAGAAAAAAATTCGGTCTCCATCCTTACTTATCCGCTAGGATAACACAACGAAAAAACTAACTTCCAAATAGAGGATAATACAAGAGACTTCTCACTCATTTTTCAAAGTTGTTATGATGCCTCCTATATAATAAAGAGCAGGAATCTGTGGTGAGCTTTGATTGCATCCGTTCTGAAAGGATATGGAATTAAAACGTTTAACAAAACTCAGCATCCAGATTCTGATGGACAGAGCGTGCAGCAGAATCGTCCCAGAGATAGAACAGAAATGTGGATTCGTTAAAGGTACTGAGGAATACGATAGTCATACTAAGAATGCTATTTGAACGAGCAATACAAACGAAATTGGACCTTTATCTGCGCTTTATAGACTGCGCAAAAGCGTTTGACAAAGTACGACATAGGGACTTGATAGGAATGCTCGACAACCTCGACATTTTCTGAAAAAAATTTAGGATAATCAAGATAATATTGACAGCAAACCGCTTGTGTATCGATAGGAGATGAACTGAGCAAGTGTGCAAAAATAGAAAGGGATGTGAGACAAGGATGTGTTTTCTCACCGGATCTTTTTAACCTGCACAGTAAAACAATTATGAGAGAAATACAAGCCTTGCCAGGATTCGACATTGGTGGCCATAATCTCAACAATATCCGATACGCGGATGACACGGAAAAGAAAAAGGCAGGATCTTCTATAGAAGTTAGAAAAAAAGTAAAGATAAAGGATTGAGCATAAACCTCAAGAAAATTGAATGCATGGCCATCAGCAAAAAGAAGAAACCAATATGCCAACTGCAAGTTGGAGAATCTAAAATAAAACAAGTCAAACAATTCAAATACCTGCGAAGTGTTTTGACAGTGGATGGAAAATGCGACACGGAGATCCAAAGACGCATTATCATGGCCATATACGCATTTCAGAAGCTAGCCAGAGTACTGAAAGACAAGAAGTCTCATTGAAAACAAAGAAAATAGTGCTAGATTGCTATGTGATATCTGTTCTTCTGTATGAAAGTGAATGCTGGGCGATCTCATCAAAGATTAAAGGGAGGTTTAAGATAGTAGAAATGTGGTTTTACAGAAGGATGCTTAGGATACCATGGACAGAGCACGTGTGCAACGATGAGATATTGGAAAGGAAGCAAACGAGAAGAAAACTGATAATAAATATCAGTAAGATAAAATGAGCTTCCTGGGACACGTAATGGGGAAGGAATACCTGGGGGACTTGATATTCACAGGTCGGATAAATGGAAGAAGAGACAAGGGAAAGCAGCGCGAGACGTACTTGCTAGGTCTGAGAAAATTGTTGACGGACCAGGGCTTGGAAGAGAAAAATTACTGAGAGCGACAAGAGACAGAGCCAAGTGGAAGTCCATGATCACCTAAGTCCTGAAGTGACAAGGCACATGAAGAAAAAGCCTTGACAAAAATGAGAATATGCTATATAATAAATATCTATAATGCATAAAATGTGTTGTTTTAATCATTAAACTACAGACTGTTGGCGTATTTACGTGTATGTAAATACGTACGTTTCTTTTTCGGTATGTGTGTACGTGTGTATGTGTGTGCGTGTTTCAGTGTGTATATATTCGAAGTGTAATTGAGTTTATTAACAAAGTATGTTTTAGACACTAACTTAGCTCTCTATGATTGTAGTTCTTTGCTATATTAATTTGTAAATCAGAGAAAATATGCACTACCCTCTCTTATTATACACATTAGAAGCATAAAATTATTTTGTTTTTGGTAAGGTCCAGAGGAGACATTTTTTCTTTTACTAAAATTCGTTCAATAGAATTACCAAGTGCAGCTCAAAATAAAGGGTTAGTGAATGAGGTGTGTGAGCATGTGGAGAAGTAGGAATCGAAAATTAAGAAGATATTGTGGATAGAAAAGCATTAACTGTATACTTGTGGAAGTTTTGATTGTAGTATTTTAGGAACCTATTACACAAAGTAGATCTTCTCTGGAAGAAAACTTTAAACTGGAACGCCCTACTTATTAAAGGAATATGAAGGCAAATAAGAGTGATTTGACCCTGTAAGCGTAGCAAGGTGAGTTTTGGGTGTAAAGCATTTATTTAGTGACACTAAAGAAAGAAGACAATCTGAACATTTGCAATAGAAGTCGCATAGGAATAGCAATTAGCTTGCGGTGAATTATGTTGTAAAGGGATTATGAGGTGAACAAAAATAATAATTACCCCGTAAGATCGTGTAAGTATTTTTGAACTCTGTTAAAAATGATATGCGAGGATTGGGCAGTCCCTGGTTAATAATTAATATACTATTTTTGATTCACTATCATGCTTAAATCTTCTTCTTCTAGCAAAGTAGAACAATGGTTGAATGTTAGAAAATGCGTATAGAGTTTATTTATTCTATCTTCTGTTTGGCAGGTGTCGTTTAAAATGTATTATTTAATGAGAAAAACGTCTTATAAGATTTAATTTGGGTGATCTAGAACATGCTTTGAAAGAGAAATACGAAAATTTCAGTTTTCACATAGTTCTATTATATATGATATGAAATGGATAGTGCAATTCAACAGAAAACACAAAAAATAATGGTTACCACACACCAAAGAAAAAATGCACGTGGCTTTGATATTTGGCACGGTTCTTCGTTTGATAAACTATAGCATGAGTATATCAAAAATCATTTTAAAAATATAGTTTATAATTAGAATTTATTTAAATAGAAAAAGCGCGGGTTAGTTTAAACTGTTGTTAGACGGATATGAGTTTATGTATAAAACACGTTGCATAAAATACCGTATTCGGGTAAGCGGTCATTCTGCTTGGTACACAACCGAACCGACAAAGTTCAAATAATGTTTACAATGACGTGTGCGTGTTTTTTTTTGTGTGTATATGTGTGTGTAACTTTAAGCCTTAAAAGAAATTTGCTTAGCAGATTCCAAATGTTAATCTCAAGAAACAAATTTCGTGTGTTAGAAACACTCATGCCACAATAGATCAAATACACAAGAAGCAGAGAAAATTAAAAGGTAAGAAAGAAAAGGATAAAGAATCAAACGATAAACAAAAACCAATGTCCACATTCAACGCTTTTCCCTGTATGAACTGTTAATTAGTCATTTGAACAGATTTTTGTTACGTCCTTTGCCATTAGGCTTTGGCCATTTGTCTTCTACCACAAGTCCTATTTTCGCTGCGTTTTATTCGTTTTATTTCCTTTTACCAGCGAGGCAGGCTTTCATTTTATGTGATTAGCGAACTTCTTCATCGAACAGCAGACGGGTAAGCGACATCAGATGCTCTTGTCCTTTCAAAAGTTTAACATGACCTTCCTGCTTCTTTTTCTTACTGCCATTTAATTTCATGTATTGTTGTCAGTGCTCACCAGATAAAAATGTTTTCTCGCTGTTTTGTTAGCAACTCCTATTTCAACAAATCAAATATTTATTAGTTTTTGCTCGTAATAAAATTACAGCAGTACACATTTGCATTAAAAGTTGTTCAACACAATCATATTGTAGTACTTTTAAATATTTTTAATTTGGAAATTAGTTATTTCGCGACCTAGGCTTCTACCTTTTGGTGTTTGCAGGCGATTTATAATAACTGATTTTACGAACGCGTCACGCAATTTTCAAAATTAGGAGACATTACTTAATGGCCTTAGAAATATTTCATCCATGATTGTATTATCCTATTAGGTGTTTATTGGTATGATTACTCTTGTACTTAATCTCTGTTCTTTCATTTAGTAATTGGCTTTTGTCTGGAAAATAGTATAGAAAATAATAGCCAATTCTTACCGTCATAATCTGCATATTTTACTACCAATGTAATGTTTGGCTATTTTTACTATGCTCCACACACACACACACACACACACACACACACACACACACACACACACACACACACATATATATACATATATATATATATATATATATATATATATATATATATGGCTTTAAATAACTTGTAAATTGTTGATAAGGTCTAAAAAACGAATCAATCATCGCCTGTGTAGAAAGTTGTATCACTCATTTATTAGAAGAAATGTTGAAAATGAAATATGAAATTACGGCATGTGTGTTCCTACTGGAGAAAAAATGGCTGCCACCAAGTACCAGGAAGAAGGTCATGAATGAAAGAGGACAATATTTGAATTATCTATTTGTTCAAGAAGTAATTTAATATCTCAGTCGAAATCCTTATTAAATTCATATATACGAAGGTGGAAAGAGACGCGTGATATACTAAAGTGGAAAAGTGTCACATCTCAAATTATAGCAATGATGTCTAAATTAAAAACTAAAAGCTTACAAAAATGTTCCAATTTCAGTGACAAAAGACATTTTAATGCATAAGCAATTTCCATTTTGGATCGAAATATTTTGTCTCCTTCATGTAAAAAAACAACAAATGGTGTTTACACATCAGTTTTCAATAAATTCTACAAATATAAACTTTTCTGCAAGATTTATTTGGCTATGTTGTTTAGAAAAAGTATTTAGTTTTCAAATAACGCAGACAATTAGGTTTACTCAAAACATTTTAAAATAATTCTCACATATTCATCTATGTCTCTTTCACTTTCTTCATATATATATATATATATATATATATATATATATATATATAGTAATATTTTCTTATTTGTATTTTTAAAAACAAATATGACCTTTTCGACACACTGGAAAAGTAATTACTAAATCTGTATGCTAAAAATAAGTTATGAATTATTTTTATTTTAAAAGTTATTACTTATTACTCTTTCTATATTCTATATATGCTCTTCCATAGAATATAGAATGACTAATAAGACTTCAAGGGAAGATATCCTTTATAAATTTTATAAACAATAGTGGCTAAAAATTCCCTGACACTAAATGTTTAAACACAACAATAATAGTGTTAATGACAATAGAAACCGAAAATCATTTCGTATACCCCCTCATTTAATCAAATGGTTAGTACTAAATTAGGGCATAACTCCCAAAGTATAGTTGAAAGACACTTCTCCAAAAAAACACTTCTTAGCAAAATTTTTAACAAAAGAATACTCTTAAATTAAGGTATAGTTGCAATGATAAACTTGAAAAGATCATCAAAAAGCACAATAATAAAATTTTAAACTCATATAAAAATCTATGTAATCAACACCATCCTAAAATAACAAAATATAATAATACCAATATATGCAATTTATGATTTATCGAAATCAGAATGACTGTCCATTACAAAAGAGATATCTGATTCTATTGTTTACCTATTCATTATTGTCCCCGTTGAAAAACCAACAGTCAATAAAGTTTACATTAGTGACACCAAGAACACCTACAAATCGAGATGGTATTAACATATGTTATCTTTTAATAATAAGGCGTACAGAAATAACCCATCACTTTCTAAATCATTCTGGCATTTAAGTGAAAATAGAAAGTATTAAAAAAAGAATTTTAAAATTTTTTCACGTGTGATGTTTCTTGTGTTTCAAATTATCCAGTTGTTGGATAACCGGAATGCATCCTCATTTTAAACATTGACATCTCATAGATTACGTTCTTGAGCTCTAGCAAAACCTCAAAGACGTCTTTCACATCAAGGCGATGCCCAGTGCAGAATGTCACACTGACCATCGCTTAGTGCGCTGCAAACTTAGGCTGCACTTCAAATCAAAACCAAGGAAAAGAAGGCCTAGCCCTAATATGTTCACAATATAAGAACAAGCTTTGGTCTGCTGTAATGAAAGTTGATCTTCAGGTAGGTCTACAGTCTGAGCTTGAAAAACTGCAACTACCCATATATATATATATATATATATATATATATATATATATACACACACACAAAGAATCTCAAGATAGCCAAAACCTACCGCGGTTTCACACTACGGCTCGTCAGGGCAAAGGCTAAACCAAAGATTAACCAAATAAATAGACAACCACCAAGACAAGGACTAACTAACCAGACCACAAACCAAGGGGGGGTTAAGGAGAGAAAAAAAATCTACGCTAACACACTAAGCAAGGAATTTAATCTTATGGAATTTACATTTGTTTAGGATTTCTGTTTTAGCATTAAGTAAATTATGGGCAGGTTCGAACATAGCTATCGCTAATTTCTCCTCACCACATAAATTACAGAATTTACTACCTTTGTTGTAATCGGGACATTTTTTTTATTATTTCCCATTTTAATATGGGGTCTATTTTAGTTTTAGTTTTTATGTCCCATACATAATTAGATAAGGTCGTACTGTGTTTGTACTTCTCATTTTTAAATGAGGTCTTATGGTTATAAAACCTAATTTTAAACGAATCATGTGTAGCCCCTATGTACGTTTTAGGGTGTTTATCATTCTCATTTTTATAAACTTTAACCCTATAGACTACATTAACTTGGTTACAATTACCTCTAATAGGGCACTCAGTTTTTATTCTACAATTACAATTATTGTTAGTAGTGTTGGTAGTGTTTGCAATAGTAGTACTATTTTTCAATTTTTGTTTTATTACTATTATTAATTATTTTGCCAATATTCGGCAAACAAGAGTATCTGAGTTTAATTGTGCTTCTATTAAATATTTTTTTAAGTTGGCTGTCATGGCTAAAATGTTTATCTATAAGGTTGAAAAACATTTTACCTATTTTAGATTTAACTTCCTTGTTAAAGGGTGGGTGGGGGGGGTTAAACCATATTATGTTCCTGGATCTATTGTTATTTTTGCTTTTAATGTTATTTTGGTTTAAAAATTTGAGGGCCTGTGGATGTCCACTTTTTATTAGTGCAGACTGGTAAATCTTCTTATACTTTTCAAAAATTTCACCATTAGATGAGTTAGTCGACAATCTATATGATATTCCATTAGGAATGATCTTAAGTATATGGGCTGGGTGGTTGGAACTCTTATTAACATATTTGGGGATGTAGTTATTTTTAATGTAAGGTGTTATATATCCATTATTTAAATTTAATGTTATGTCCAAATAGTTAACGATCTTAATGTTTTATTCTATTTCAATATCTAAACCGTAAGATTTAAAAAAATTTTGTACATCTTTTCTAATTTTATCCCCTATTCTAGGTGTACAGTTATCTACTATAATCAATCCATCGTCCCGGTATAAACCGTGATTATGGAAATCTATAATGGCGTTAAGTTTATGGAGCAGTAAACAACCGATCAGCTCCGCCACCTCGGCCCCATCATATGCCCCCAGAGGATTGTCAAATCCCTGGGCATCAGTTTTTTTTACCCATATTTCATCATTGTAGTATAATAGGGTTTACGGCAGTGCCAAATTATCTCTAATTCTGCCTCATTGATATCATTATATTCTTTAGCTAATGATAATGCCTCCGAAAGTAGCTCAGCAGTTATAGAAGGGTAGAAGTCTTTAATGTCGTATTTAACAAAGGCAGATTTCTTATTAATTTTTAAGGATTTAAACCACTTAATACAATCGTTAGTGGATTTCCACTGGTTAATATTGAGGAACATTCGTAAATTGTTACAGATATTTTGAATAATAATTTTACTTATTTTTCCGAGCTCTGTTTTAGTGGGGTTGAGAAGTCTGAATTCAGGGTGGTTAGGGAACGAACTTTTATGGTCTTTAACCGTTAAAAAACAATTTTTTAGGGTTAATTTTTCCACCCTATTGAGTAGATTGAATTTAGCTACCAATGACGTAGCCTCCTTATTCAAATTAGAAATAATATCAGGTGTTATTTTTTTGTAATGCTTGGTCACAGAATTTTTTAATTCACTATTATATTGTGTTTTAGATATAGAATATAAATTACTCGACTTATCACCTTTAATATAAATATCACCGTTATTACTACACGACTTTAAAGTGTTCTTAAGTTGTTGCTGAAAATTATTTTGTACTATATTCCTATATTTAACTTTCCTAATTATTCCAATAAGGTCCATTTCAAAACTTTCCAACTCCTTACAATAGGGCGGGTGCTTATACGTTTTAAATCCATAATCTTTATAATCTTCCTTAGCGTTTAAACTATGTAAAAAAAGAAAGCTCTCCATCTTAATCTACCTATGAAAGCTTCGATTTTATGAAGTAAATTTAATTCATAAATATGATTTTTAGGCACTGGTATATCTTTAAGTGAACAGTCTAATCTTATTTGTTCCATTGCAGTATGGTAAACAGTGCTCGATGGGTAAACCCAGAGCTTATAAGAGCCGTAGTGTGAAACCGCGGTAGGTTTTGGCTATCTTGAGATTCTTTGTGTGTCTTTGCTCTACTTTTGCATTTCGTTTGTAATTTTGCATTTCGTTTGTACTTTGTATCGAGCACTTTTCTTTTCTTTTTTGTGGTTGGTTCCGTTTGGGGTTTTTTTCTTTACTGCGGAGTATCGTATGTCTTGTCTTTATTCCGCGGATTTCTTTTTTTCCCCCCTATTATCCAACGCCTTAGTGCGTCGGATTGTAACGGAATTAGGTTCTGTTTGTTATTGGTTTTTCTTAAAGTTTATCTTAGTATAAATTTAAGATTTAGATACTTGCAGAGTCTATTTAGTTATTATTTTGAATATATATATATATATAAACCATTCGCAGACAAGCCTGTTTCGCTGTATCTATGCTCTTCAGTGTGACTAGATTGACCCTTTTTCCCTAAGCCAGGACTGAAACCCGACTGATTTGAAAGTAGCCAGGTGTTCAACCACCAGGACATTGGCGCAATGTAAGAGAAATGTAAAGAACGCCAGCAGCGAGAGTGATACACTCTCTGATACACTATCTGATAGACCGTAATCAGAGAACATAGCGTAAAGCCCTAAATAACATTCTTCAGGGCTCAATCGCAATTTGAGAGTATTATATATATATATATATATATATATATATATATATATATATATATACATCCCTTTTTGCGTGTTAAGCTAGATATGCCAAATTTTCCATCTTTCCCTTACAACTCTATCTAAAAGTAAAAACCAAAAATAGACTGATTGACAAAATATTTTTTGTAAGTTTCTCAAATCTTAACCGTTATTTATTTATTTATTTTTTTATTTCTCTTTTTAATCTTATTTTTATTCTCATTTTGAATATCGACTGTTGCTGAGGATTCATGAGATCTCTCTTAGGGATTTCATGTTGAAATGTTCATTCAACATTTCTGAATTTTGAAAATTTATTTTAATTTATATATATATATATATATATATATTTGAATCTCTTAAATATTCTGTCATCATTTTCTATGACAGTATTACGCTTGAAGTAAATATATCAGGCAACTGAATGACAAAGTTTAGATTGTATCCTTCACATACCAAAGAATGTTCTGATATGTAGAAACATATATATCACCTTCTCATGTAACATCATCCCTTACATATTGTATTCGATGGGTAAATTCTCGTGGTTGTATATTTTTCAAATCGCGCATGTTTGTTTCTTTTTTATTTTATCGACGGCACAGTATAGTACGGTCAGATGGACACTCTGTCTGTGATTAAAAAATGCAACACGACGCAATTCACTCACTGCGCGAGAAATTTGAAAACGACCTGCGCTAATGATTAACATTTGCGCCGAAAGACTCGATACAAACAGTTACGAATGTTGGGGTGTCAATCTGAGGGCAGTGTAGAAGATTCGGAGAGAGTTGGATGCATCTAATAGTGATTATAAAGATGTTTAGAGTCATCACTATTGATGGTTATTTTATGCTTCCATGCATCCGCCCACATGACTAGGAGGTCTATATCAAGTGCTTTGAGGAGGTACAAGCAGGGGAACAAATGCTTACCAGACAATTTGTGTGACTACATAACCTTTTATATCCGGTTCATTTAACTCCACAGACTGTAACCTTCTTGATTATTATGTGTGACGCTCAGCTGACCGAGAAATCAACAAAACTTCTTTTAACTCCAAAGATGAACTGAAGGGATGAATTATGGCATCAGTCAACAATTTAAACAAGGAGGCCTTCCAAAAGAAAATCAAGAGAGCCCGGATTCATCTAGAGTCTGTGGTTAAATAGCCAATAGCTATTTTATAAGATATACTTGTTAGTATTTCAGGGTATTTTTTGTCATTTTAAAAAATATATTGTTAAATTTAGATGTCAGTGTTATTTACATTTTTGCGCAATTTAGATGACAATTTCATCAATTTAGACAACAATTTCATCAATATTTTAAATAGCTGAATAAAAATTTTCAATATCTGAAAACTATATTAAAATAAGATATGACGTGCAGAGACGCGGAATTTGAAAAAAAGTTCAATTTGACATAATGTTGACACACTTATATTCATTCATTTCAATAACATATTATTTACTAACTATATAACTATGCATAGATATAACATAAGACTGTATGTATGATGCACCAAGTGAGAACTGAAATAACTATTCAGCTGAATTCGATCTAATGAGACAAACATGCTAGCCATTACTCCGTATCGAAATACCACATTTCTATTTATAGCTTTTATCATACATATATATACATAATTATATATATATATATATATATATTTAATCATACCACCCCGAGCAAGGCGGTAACGACACTGATGTGCAGGGGGCTACGTAAGAGTGAAAAGATTGGAAAAGAGAAATCCGGAAACGACATCATAAACAGGGAACAAGGGATGAACCTCTTCACCTGTTCAATAGACGTGGGTGGAGTGTGAACCGGGCGATAATTTAGTAGATCTTCTCCAATTAAGTCTATCTACTCCAATTAAATATATATATATATATATAAATATATATATATATATATATATATATATATACTAAAGTCATCCGCAGATCTGTTTCGCTGTATAACATCTCATCAGTACGGCTTAGACTCCGTTTGCTTCCTAACCCAGGATTAGTCAGTCGGCGATTCCACCCCTAGGCCACGAGCGTCCGGTAGTAGGTAGTATATACTTTACATATATATATATATATATATATAAGATAACTTTTCATTATATATATATCATATATTATATATATATTATAAATATATTATATATATTATATATATAATATCCTATATATATATATCTTATCATATATATATATATATATATATATATATATATATATATATATTATCATTTGCGAAAAAGTGTTTAGCCTTCCTTTTGATAAAAGCACCTCCGAGGTCTCTTCCTGGGTGAAACCAGTCATCGATGCTTTCATACCGGCAATTATTTCCGTCCTAAAGCTCATTCGCCCATTGGTTCTTTACTGCCTGCTAAGCTGCCATTGCTTACAGGCATAAATAATTTCGCTTATAAGGGAGCCACTTGTCTTACCATAATAAGCGCCTATTTGGCTTTGCCCGTAATTATATGAAGATCTTAAATGACGCGAAGCTGTTGTTTGTTGAGAAAATGCAGTAGCGTATAGCAGTCTGCAAGTTTGGCCTCAAAGACTATTGGCGGCTCTGCAAATGTGCGCTGAACAATAGCAAATCTTCCATCCCTCTTTTAATCAATAAATTTGAGGCGACAGAATTCTTGTCATTGTCTTGAAGAAATGCGCACTCGAACTCTCACTTGTCCTTTCTAAACTCTATAATTACTCTTTCTAAACTTCTTGTTTTCCTGCCTGTTGAAAGTGCTATTTCGCAGTTTCTGTATTTAAAAACTTAGGAGAACCCACGGAATTCTCTGATTATTGCACTATCAGGCTCTAACAAACTTTCGGCAAAGTGTTCAAAGCTATCTTCAATGCTGAAATAGTTCAAAATTTCACCATCCATAAACTATTCACAGACAGACAGTATGGCTTCTGCTTTGTCAAGTCTACTGCTGATATGCTAACGACCATCACCGTGCACATATACCAGGCCCTCGATAAGAACGCTGAAGCTCAAGATGTTGCCCAGAATATCTCCAAAGCATTTGATGAGGTTGTGAACACTGGCTGGGCTATGGTATCACTGGATGCTTCTTTGGTCTGATGCAATCGTTCCTATCAAACCGCATAATGAAGGCCGTCCTGAACGGGCATGCAACCAGATCCTATCACCCGAACACGCGAGTCCCCTGGGACTCTATCCTAGGTCTGACGCACTTTCTGATCTTTTCAATGATTTCTTTGATGTGATCAAATCCCAAGTAAGCATTTACCCTGACTACATTACCATTTACTCCTGCCTCAGTAAAAAATCTGCCAAGTCGGACAAAGACTACCATGCTGCTGATCTCGAGAAGAACCTACAATCTATGGACTGGGGTAAGAAATGGCTCGTAAACTTTAATGGTTCCAAAACAATGTTGATATTGGTCAACCACCATAAAGAGCCCCTCCTACACTACATCAACCTGGATCAAGTTAGTCCCTGAATGCAATACACTGCGCTTTCTCAGCTTTATTCTATCTTCTGACCTCAATTGAAGCGATTACATTGAATCAATAGCTAAATCTACTGCTAAGAAGGTTTAGTCACTTTGTCGAGCAAGGAAGTTTTTCTCCTCTAAATCCATCTTGCCATATACAAATCAACCATCTGCTCATGCATTGAATACTGTTGTCATACTGTTATTCATCTCGGGATTCTCGAAAGGATTCAGAGACGAATCTGCAATGTAAACGATCCCGATCTGGCAACTCTACTCCAGCCACTTTCTTATTGACGGGAAATGGTTTATCTCACGGGTGCTCCATCTACATGAATTTAATCGAGCAACCAGACTGGCAAAAGAGTTCTACCATTAAAAAAAACAAATGCAACCGACACTTGTTTCCGTATACTTGTTTCCCTGACAGCTACAATCTCCCAGATTTTAAATGCAATGTCAATTGACATCTCTTGCCCCCGACTCCCACCCTTCTTTTATCCTTCCCCAACTCTATGTATCTTGTTGTTCTCCCTTTTTACTCTACTCTCACGTAACTCACGTAACTCACGTAAATATATTCACACCAGAATCCTCATCCTTTTCTAGCCCTTTCTCTGACACCCCCTCTCACCGGTTTCTCTTTCTCTTCACTCTCCTCCAATGCAACCTTTTACTTTGCTCTTACGGAGACCCCCTTTGCACTAGTGGCAGTATTGTCTTGATTTCGTATACGAACAAAAGACTCGTATGTGGGCATGAATAAAAGTAAGTCTATACGTATGTATAAGTATAAACATAGTCACATTTGTATGCACATATGTGGATGTGTGTATGTGGATATAAGTGAGTGTAGGGTGTATTAATTTGTGGGGTGACACATACATACGCATGCATGGAATTGGAAGTAGGCATTTAATGACTAGGTGGTCAACATCTTCGTGACTAGTCTGGATACCCCCAACTGGGATGACACTAATGTCTCTGTCCTAATTCTTTTTTTTCCGTTTTTCTTTTTTCTTATTTTTCTCTTCAGTTAAATGAAATGCTTATTCTGGCAAAATTTTTTGTACCAAATGGAACGAATATCGTGTGATCTGATGAAATGAGCTAATTTAGTTTATTGAAATAAATTATAATTTATAACTAATTTAAATGACGTGTTGAGTTTTCTTTTATAAATATCATATTGCTCTGGATAACATCCATTGAGCTCTCTGTATAGATCTAACACTTAATATTTTATATTAAGTTGATCTTGCTGGATTATACTCGCCGTTTACGGACAGGACATATATATATATATATATATATATATATACACATATACACACACATGCACATATATATATATATATATATATATATATATATATATATATATATATATATATATATTGTAATTTTTTAATAAAATAGTTTATAAAAGCAATCACTACATAAAATTTAATGATTCAGAACAATATTGCTAGCTTTCAGGTAATATTTTAAAAATAAGTGATGAGAATGATTTATAAAATATGCTATCAATTCATGGTCATTCAGAAACTAAGGAGAGTGGATACAGAAAGTTAAACAATATGCTTGTAGGTGTGTCAGTATTACTAAATCAAAAGTGAGACTTATGTTGAAATATGAAGTTCAAAAATTCGGGTCGCGTGGAAAGCATAGTCGCTTAATCTTAAAACATGACACTTTTATTGGAATTACACTTCTACTCACATAATGAAGCAAAAGGGCTGACAGTATTTGACGCTCACAGGTTGTACTGAAGTCAAGAGAAACAGAGAAGAATAAAGCAATAACTACCTAACAAGCATATTTAAATGTTTGGCAAAACTAGCTGTATAAGAAATTGGTAAAAAGCCAAATTTACTAAGAGCTGCATTGTAGCGTGTTTCAATAATTCAATAAAAATGATTTTTATTCTAATAATTTTGGGCTATTGTATTTAATATATGCCTTTTTATTATGATAAATGACATAATTATATAGAATATCATTAACTTATCATATGTATAATACAAAAAATAATTTAAAACTATTGTTTTCATAAATATATATGTACCTGTAGCAGTATTATTATTCCCTGAAATTTATTATTTATGAACATAAAAATTATCTAAATCAACTGCGTTCCTATTATGCATCATATTCCCAAACTTTCGTGTGCATAATGCTAGAAAGTTTAAATGACAATTATCAGCAAAAGCGAGGGATTGTATTTGACACAACTACACGTCTTCAGAGATTAATACTCAACAAAAAATGCCTTTTATTTTCAAGATTGCAAATGCACTGAGATTTGCTCACAACGTAAAGTTTATTTATATTTCATTTTCCTCGCATATATAAAGTTTTCTCTACTCATTCCTAAGGAAAGAAAATATTTTTTAATTTTCATACTTTCTTAATATATAGACATATAATAAGTGTTATCAGTCAGAAAAGTCCAATAGATTAACACATTAAAATGTATGTCTAGTTAGCACCATTTTCGAAAATAATTTTTGAAATGGAAATGAGAAGAAACACGCAATGACTAAACGTCCAATTCATTTCTGTCCTTTAATATCGTAAAAAAATAAACATTTTAGTGAAATATATACACAAAATAAAAATTTTAATAGATAATATAGAACATCTTTTAAAAAAATACATAGCGATAGCTATATTATGGAATTGTATTATACACATGAAAATATGGTATATGTTATAGTCTATCAGATGTGCTGAAAAGACATTTAAGAATTCCGTCTTTCTTATTGTTGATGAAATTTCTTAGAGAAATTATTATCTGGAATTTTTTTGTATAATTGAGCATCCACATAAATTTCTGATTAATATAAAATTTTAACATAAAAAAGGTGGCTATAATTAAAATAGAAAATAATTCCCTAAAGTGAAAATGTCTAGAAAGTGCTATAATCACTAGTTCAACCACAGTAAATTTACGCCCAGAATCTTACAACGTTACACCATTCTTCACAATTTTGGATATCTGAAAAAAGATGACGGAAAGAAAAAAATCAATACAGTTGAATTTGGCTATATTGCAAAAATTGTTTTAAAAAATTCTTTCAAAGATTTTAAAACAACCAACATATCTCGCTCATGCGCAATATGTAGTCATAACAACGCCAACAAACCCAGTCAGATGAAGTTTTAACGATTAAAACGCATCGCAATAAACTCTTTCCTTTTTGTCTTACAATTTCTTAAATACTGTTCTTGATATATAAAAATTGATATCGGTACCTCATATATATATATATATATATATATATATATATATATCATTATTATTATTATTATTAAATATATATATATCTTAAATATAGTATTAAATATACATATTATCCTGCGTCGGTGGCAATCATCAGGTGCACATTGCAAACTGACCGTTTAAGAGATTTAAATTTAAGTTGACTCAATGTTAAGGGGAATTAAATGTTAGTTACATCTAATAATATTCGTTTACTTTTTAATATATCAAGAATAAATTTTAAATGGGTAAAATTTACACGGAAATAAAAAAGTAAAATTTAAAATTTAAATAAAAAAAATACTATTAAAATGCAAGGAGATGGAATCGAATGGGGCGTAATTCGTAATTATTAACTGTAACATTAATTTCGGGGAAAATAAATAAATAAATAAACAATTAAAGGAAAGAAAGAAAGAAAGTGGGGAACTAAGGGAGTGAGAAAGAAACGAACGTATAAAAACTGTCTATCAATCAGAATGTAAGAATTTAAGTAAGTACTTTTCTATGGCAGCATGTGGCCATTGATATATCATATCACGAAATCTGAAAGCGCGAATCTACGAACACAAAAGAGGCTTGCGTTTAGACATACGTTCTGACTCCCTTGCATTACATCGAAATAACGTGGGACACAATTTTTATTTTTCTAATGCGAGTTTAATTAAAAAAGAACATAACCTTTTAAGAATGGAGTTTGTTAAAAATATATTAATAGCACTAATATCAACGATCTCATTCATTCTGCATCTTTCTACAAATTTATAAATCATGAACCCAAAGTTGCTTACTAATAGATATATTAAATAATTTTAAGATACTTCCATATATTCATGACATTATAATATTGTTTCCTGTATATGCGCTTCATTCTATTTTACTTTATAATTAAACCATTATAATTGTTTTCTTTCTATTATTTCTTTATTTTATTTATATTTTTCTCCCTATTATTAAATATTAGATTGTTTCATTTTATTTTTATTATAATTATTATTATGAAATTTTATTATTATCTTATGTTTTATTATTATATATATTTATATTTTTTCCATTTTAAATAAATTAATTACCTGTCTACCTGTCCACCTAATTTTCAACCACTTATATCCTATTAGATTTTAAAGGATTATGCATTGAGCATTTAAATTATATATATATATGGTAATTGTTATTATTTTAACAGTAATAGCATACTTCAACTCAATAGTAATAAAGTTTTGGTGTTAAAACAAAATCATCAAGCAGTAAAATGTAGTTATACGTTGTATATGCTAATTGTATTTTAACACCGAAACTATATTACTACTGAGTATGCTAAATAATTACCATATATCTATGCTTTACCTTTGTATTATTTGACTTATGTTCAAGTACTTAGTTCGTTTCTTTTTTTGTTTCCATTTTTCCCCCTCCGCGTTTATACTCGGTGGGTATATTATAACGTTTTTATACATGTTTGTATGAACTTAATAAGTATTTTATGTTATGTTCCTTTTAGTCATAATTTCTGTTCTTTCATTCAACAGTTCGCTTTTGTTTTGGAGTAACATAATAGCTAACTTTTCTTCCTTTCACAGACTACATATTTTGCCACCATTGTAAGGCTTGGCTGTTTTCACTATATTCCACGTTATGTCTGGGTATTTTTCATTTTTTCTTTCAATTTCAACACGTGGATAGCCAATTTTGTACAATTTTTAAGTTTTCTATTTTAAAAGTTAACCTGTGATTATATCATCTGGTCTTAAAAGTATGTTTGGTTGGTCCCAAATATGTTTTGTTTTGACAATTTAAGTCATGTATTTTGCTTTATAAATGACTTCTTTCGTATCATATAGACCTTGAAGTAGGCATTTATTTTGCCACATACTAACACTTCTTACCAATGATCTTGTTTTGTACAATGCTATTTAAATTTCTAGTGTTTTGTTTTTTATGAAATTTTCTAAATTACCAGTACAGCTATAACTAAGTTTGACTGTATTCCTATTATAATTTGTTTTTTAGTTCTGAGCTTTTTGGAAAGTATTTATCAATCAGTTTAAAAAATATTTGTAAGAATTTGGTTTTACTTCTAAGTTGAATGGTGGATTGAACCAGTTGACTTTTCGTTTTATATCATCATTTTTTATTTGTTTGTATAGTTGAGGATTGTATTCTAAAATGCTCTTATGGCCAGACTTTTTTAGTGCATCTTCATAGTTTCTTTTCTTTTTATTAAATATTATTTTGTTATATGGATGTTTGATAACCTCTGTTCTATTCCTTTGTGAATGGGCTTTATTATGCTTTTGGAATGGTAAGATCTTGCGTTTATGTACTTTAATTTTGTGTTTGCTTTCAATAATGAAGAGACATTTCCTATTTGTAAGTTTAATTACACATCTAACTATGCACTGTATATATTCACTTACACGCACACGGTTTCACTAGAAAATTAATGTTTGAATTATTTCCTCCCCCATAATCAAATTCCCCTACCCCTATATAGGACATGCGTCTAACATTAGGAACGACAAAGTTAAAATCTTCGTTGCACATTAATTTAAGATTAAAATCAGGTAAACAGTTCATATTAAGCACGAACAATTATGATGCTTTACATTTTAGATTAACTGAAAATAAACTCCATTTCGCCTTTTAGATATTATTTTTAGTTGTTTTAGTCAATATTTGAAAACATATACTGACAATTAAACAAAATTACAATATTGTGTGTAGCCCCCAGTTTTGATTGAGCTTTTTCGGTGTTGATAATCTTTTCTACTATTTGAGTAAGCATTAAATCACAAGAGAACTCTAAATACTTTTATCGTTCCTATCTTTATTATTCATTTTTGTGATTTGAAGTATTTTGTATCCATTAGAACTGTCCTCAGAAAAAAGAAATGAGTAAACTTCCTAAACAAATATATGCCTAAATTTTACTAAGAATCTGTATCTATGTGACAACCTAGTTATCTGTTCCCAGTCAGGATTGTCACTTGTTGTCTTCACATGAACACACTATTAGGGAAGATACAACCTGATTGCATAGGTCTATTGAAATCAAAGCATGCAAAATTTATACCAGACTAAAGAATGCATGCAAATCTTTCATGCTTAATGATCAAACGTAGAATTCTTAAAATATGAATATTTGTCTATATTTCTGGGATGAAGTATTGTAATTATTTACATTGTTCGGACTGTTGTCCTCATCTTTGTTGTTATATTCAAAATATATTAAAATTATACAAAATTGTGTAAAATACGGCAACAAAGATAATGAGAACTGTCCAAACAATCTAAATAAAAATTCATAAAATATGGAACCTAAAAAGTATCTTTTTAGTATTGTTGGTTTAATTTTCAAAATGTAGAGCTTGAGTTTTTTAAGAAGTAGTTGAAAGGTAAAAAAGAGGCAAAAAGTGTCACAAAGGTGCTTGAAATGGATGTCACCACTTCTGACTGAAAGCAATAAATGATAAATAAATAATATCTGTTTAACAGCCAAGCAAAATTTAAGAAAGAATATACTATTCGGCCATCATTTATCGGGCATCCTAGGTTATGACGCACGTGTGAAATTTGTCAGATAGAATAAATAAAGAAACCATTTTAATACACAAACTAAGGAATGTACATTTGTCAAAAAGGAAACTGCTAGATTTCGTTGGTTGATGTTAGAGAAACTCCGGTTTGTCAAAAACAATTCTTTCAATTATACAGGGCAGTGTAGAAATATTTGATTACATTAAATCTTTGCAAACATCTAGTAATTGCCTGATTCTAAATAGATGTTTCAAGTCGTGTTTTTTACAGATAAAACATTAGACATATTGAAATAATTTTCTTAGATAATTATCATATTTAGTAAAAATCTTTGACTGCGAGAATCTGAGAGCTGTTTCAAAATCACGTTACAAAATATGATAATTAGCAATAGGAAATGCTTTCAATAGATTCAATATTTAATTTGCACAACATTCATTTTAATTTGGAAGTTATTAGGAACTTACAATAGTTTAAGGTCACCGAAGACTTTCATACGGGACTTAATACTGTGTAACAACACAGCTAATAGAAATATTATATAAAAACATAGTGCTCGACGTCTGTCACTTTGATATAAACTAAAAAGCTAAAGTTTTTGAAACAGTTACTTAATTATGTTACTTTTTCTGAATAACAGACGCTACGCTGCATGACAGTAAATAGATAAAATGCTGGTTTCGTACGTTGCGCTCACCATTTCTGATACGAGAACTGTCCGTAATTGAGTTGTTAGCCGAATGTGGATGAAAGACTGTAGCAAGATCTCAAACACATCAGACACCTGCTCGATAGAGTGAAAGCCTTGTAAAGCAGTTTGATCTCTGTGATTGAATACTTCGCCTTCTGGAATGAAGCTATCAACTAGCGATTATACGGTATGAAATCCTGCTCATGACACGCTGAACACATAACGAGAGTGTTTTACTGCTTTCGCAGTATATCTTTAAATAATGCGTCACAAGTGCACAATCTACATTAGTTAATTTCAACAAATTGTGCAGGCTCCTAAAATCATCCATTTTGGCGATATCGATTGTTTGTCAACTCAGTTAATATAGTTAATTAGGGAGCAAATAAATGTGCGTTTGTGCGTTGATTTTCTGTGACCATGATAGTTTTTTGGTTTCAAATCCCTCACCTCTGTTTATGCGCGCGTCTATTATATTAAACCGTTTCTTTCGATTTATGTTTGGTATAAACATCCCTCTCTTTATATACAGAGTGAGTGCTTGTTTAGACTGAACTTTATTTCTGTCTAAATCGTTTTCCGGCTTTAGTAATCTTATTTGACCACTTTCATATTAATTTCCAACATACAAATCCCTCATTTTGACTCAGTATAGTGAGGGCGAAACCGGTCGTTTGTGTTTGTTTTTATTTTTTTTTGTTTTTCAAAAAATTATGCGTAATTAATTTGGTCTTATCTTTCTTCAATGCTATAATGAAATTTTGTATGACTTCTAAAATTATAATATATATGTATATGTGTGTATGTGTGCGTGCGTGTGTACTACAGTTTAAAACTTTGAGAGAGAGCCTAGTAATTTTGAAAATTTAACAAAATAGTAGTTGCTTTGGACATTAAAGAAAGAAACTCAAACATGGTTAAAAATAAAAAAATGATTTTTTGTTAGAAATTGTATTACGGCAAAAAGAAAAACCGTTTAATGATTATATTTTGGTTTTGTCAAAATATCCTTTAGCTTTGATTACTGCAGCAAAAAAAATTAGCATTTAATGCAGACGTCTCTCAAAGTATCTGTTTGATAATTGATTCAATTCTTTTTTCGATAAGTTTAAGAGATTATTTTCATTTTTGGGATGAAAAGATTTTCCCTCTTCACTCTTCTGTCAAGTTCTTCCCATGCCAGTTCAAAAGGTGTGATATCTGATGATTGAGAAGGCCACTTCTTGGTTTTCTTTTGCTTCTAAATAGTTTTGCCATAGCCTAGATCTGTTTAGTGTCATTAACTAGCTGAAAAATAAAACTTTTTTTCTATTAGCCTCAATCCAGTTTGAATAGCGTGCCTTTGTACGATATTCTTTTTTACGCATGATACCTTTTACTTCAATTCGATTTTCTAGGCTTCATTTCTTCAAAGCACACACATAACGCCATTGATTCTCCTCCATATTCACTGTTAACACAACATCTGATTAACTTCTCTTTCGTCAAGCAATCTACCGACAAAAATTCTTCTGTTTGTTTCAAACAATTGGAAATCTGATTCGTCGGTTCATCGCAACTTTTCCACTCATTAATACTCCAGTTTTTAGGTTTGTTTGCCAACAGCAACATTTTCTTTTTATTCTCGCATTGTAGGAATTGCTTCTTGACAGGCACTCAGCCATGAATGCCTTCAGAAATCAGTCTCCATTTCACAATTGTTAGAAATACTGTTTTTTTCTAGGAGAGTTTAAATCTGCTATTAATTCGGGTGCTGTTAAGCTATTTCTTTTGCAGTTTAATATGAGTAGACAATCTTTACCATGAGAAGTGATTCTGCTTATGTCACATAGGCCTTCTATCCTTATTCTCACCAGTCTTCTCTTTCCGTCTTAGAGAATAATGCATACCATATCTGGACATAAGAAATTTGATATATGATGTCGTTTCGTTAGATTTTTGTTTCTTTCTTGTCATTTGAGGGTTGAAATAGAAAATATTTTATTTACTTAATAATTAGCAAGAGGAATTCAGTGGATATTAAAAGATTGAGAATAAATATTAATAAGGAAATAAGAATGGCTAAGAAGAAAGCTTGAGTTCACATTTACATACTATTTTCATTTTGGGTTTGCGGCAGTGAAAAAATGTTTGAAGTAATAGATTTTATGAATAAAACTTTCCATTAAACAGAAATCAACAGACAACTGAAAATTAGGCCATATTAGTAAACATAGATAAATGAAGTTTATATATATCTATGTCTAATATGCTCATTACTGAAAACTTTGAAAAATGTGTCTATGATTAAATTTCATGATGTAATATAAAAAATTAAGGGTGGTTGCACACACACACACACACACACACACACACACACACACACACACACACACACACACACACACATATATATATATATATATATATATATATATTGATTGATTGATTGATTGATTAATTACTTACTTTTTTGTCATAATAAGATTAGACCAGTGCACATTTGTATTAAAAAGTGTTCAATAGAATTATATTGTAGAACTTTTGGCTATTTATCATTTGTAAACGTGTTATTATTACATTTTCTATCTGTAAACGAGTTATTAATAAATGTTAATAGCTCGTTTACAAGTGGAATATATATATATATATATATATATATATATTTAATATCAGCTTACTCGTAGACACTGGTTTTTATGGCAGTGTTATAAAATTTGCTGTGAAAGCATTAGCTTTCAGAACAATTTTCACAGCATGTTATGTTATAAAAATTACTATAAAATCTAATGCAAAACAATTAGCGCCGCATCGAATACAAGACCGAATTCCCCGACAATACTGGTTTTGTCACTTTATATATATAAAAGTATATATTTCTTACGCATCTTTCCCTCATCACTTTTTCTTTTCTTAATTTCTCATATTATCTTTTATCTTTTCTTTCCTCTTTCTTTTCTACTTTTTTAATATCTTTTTTGTAGTAGTTTTTAGTTTGGACAAGTAATAATTAATAATAAATATTCATAGGTGTATTTTTATATTGACCACTGTTTTAAATTAATGTTTTGAACGTTGGGATTATTTTCTTCGTTCTTATATATATATATATATATATATATATATATATATATATATATGAATGAGAACCGATGACTATTTACGCTCTCACAACCTGATTGAGCACTCTGGAAGAATGGTAAACTTTGAAAAACAGTAGCTTCTCTAGCATCTACGCATTGTTCATTCAGCAACGAAATAGAACACTCTCAGCTATTGTGCGTGTATAATGATAATATACACGCTAAAAAGTCTGCCTTCTTCTACCGAGCCCCCGAGCTCAGATGTGGAAGCGCCGACTGACGCCAATTCGTTCGGGTTTCAAGCCTGGGTAACAAGCAGTCGAAGTTTAACTGTACTGATGAGCTGTGATACAGCGAAACAGACATGTCTGCGGATGACTATATATATATATATATATATATATATATATATAGTGTCATAAATTAATAAATATACATATGAGGAGAGTATAGATATGTATAGTATTATTATTTAGGTGTTAATAAAACAGTGCTCAATGTATGAACCGAGCTGTATTATATGTATACTAATAAATATACATATTATCCTACGTCTATGGCACGACGGGGTTTCATGCATTATGCAATCATCGGGTGCATATTTCAGAATGAGGTTCAATAGATTTGAATTTAAGTCTACTCGATGTTCGTGAAAATTAAATCTTATAAATTTAAGTTACAGCTTTAAAAAAAACAAGATTAAAAATTTAAATATTCTACTAATACATGTCGATAAAAATTTAAATTTAAAATTTGGAATTAAAATTGGAATCAAAATTAAAATAAAATATAAGATAATTCAGGAAGATGAAATCAAAGGGGCGTAAATCATGAATCTTAAAAATTTAAATATTCATGTATGACATGTACATAAAAATGCAGGAAAAATTAAAATTTCATAATTTTAAATAAATAAATAACAATAAGATAAAAGAAGAGAAAAGAAAAAGTAAAAGAAAAATTAAGAGGTGAAATTTAGAATTAAGAATTAAAAATGTAAGGTGCAAAAATAAAAGGGGATTAATTCATAATTGTTAAAAGAAATATTGCGGGTAAAAGAAAGAAAGAAAGAAAGAAAGAAAGAAAGAAAAATAGGCAAACGTAAAAAGGGATCTATATCAATCTTGGCCTAAGAATTTAAGTTATTATTTTTTCTATGACAGCGCATGGTCATTAAATCACTTCTTAGATTACATTTACCTCCTTTTTCATTGTAATGATTGCATAACGCCATAGACGTAGGATAACACACACACACACACACACACACACACATATATATATGCTTTTTTGGATGTGGTTCTTCATGACACGCGTTTCTTCTTTGAATGGTTATAAAACAAATTCTCACATCGTTTGAAAAAATCAATATATCATTTAATAGATTTCCAACAGTCAGTCAGTTAAGTGTCATACGTGATACACGCTTGGGCGATCATGTCTCGAAAGAGACTGGGCAGAAGGTTAACCCGCAGTAGGTTGTCATTGCTTTCTGCGGTAGACTGGTTGCCGACTAAGGCTATAGAACCCAAATTGTTTTGTTATTTAACCCATAACTGGAGGGAAGAGACGGATAAATACCTTTCCCAAGGGCATTTGCGCATAAGTTAATGCAAGGAATTCAACTAGAATTCGAACTCGGCTCTCCGAGTTCTCGTTCCAAGCCGATATCCACTGCACCGCAACGCACATCCAACAGTACTACACACAAATCCCACGTACACTCAAACACACACGCACATCTATATAGAGAAAGAGAAAGAGACACATCTGTATTAAAAAAGTAAAAAGGATTTCGAATGAATTAATTATTTAGCTCATTGCTTCTTTAGCAGCGCAAAGTCTTTGAAATCTTTTGAATATAAGGTGCCATTTTTTCTATTCGTTTTGACTGCTGAAACACACAACTTGAAGAGTCGAGTGAGGCTTCAGTGGCTGGAATTGTCTTCATATCTTGGTTTATGTTTAGTTCATGTATTTGAGAATCATGAAAGCAAAATGAATACATGGATAGTAGGAAGTACAAAGGTTGTTTGCTTCAACAGAGATTGTCGGTCGTACTTTAAAATAACTTAGATTCATTTGAAGACAGATAATCTCCTTTGCGTACCGCTCTTTGTTATCTTGTTCTCTCCATACATTAAACTTATTTTTGTCTAAGTGAACTATTTCAGTCTATATACTGATTTGATAAAATCTTTATAAGAGTTTGTTTCCAACAATCTTTTGTAATATACAATATATATATATATATGTGTGTGTATGTATATATACACACCCACACTTATATATATATATATATATATATATATATATATATATATATATAGTTTATAAAGGAAAACTCAACACGTCATATTAGTTATAAACTATAGTTCATTTTGTGAGTTTAAACATCTCGTCTTATCAGACCCTTTTACAATATTCCTCAATCTGGCATAAAATTTTTGCCATAATGATCATTTTTCTAAAATGAAGAGGGAACATAATAAAAATAATAATGAGAAACATAATTTTACAAATAAATAAGTAAATGACAATATTTGTGAGGGGAAGTAGGAAGGACAGAAATGAAGGAATGGGAGTGGAGGGGAGAAAGAGATATATTCCCAAATTTGGGTAATATTCGTGCGAAGCTAGTATGACCTCTGAGAGAAAACAATTTCCCTGGCTTTAGTTGTATCTTTGACCCCGTCAGGTCAACCCAGTTACTTACATTAACTTAAATCTACATATCCTTATGTATATATTCCCACATATATTTACCCTGAGTTTTGTTTAATTTTACATATCCACTGATTTCTTTTTTTATCTTTTTAGGTTTTAGCGTTTTTATACTCATACATATATACATACTCTTCACAAGCACAGGGCTTCCGTGCGTCCCCCGTAGTGCGTCTCCCGTAGTGCATCCCCCATAGTGTGTCCCCCGTAGTGCTAGTGCGGTGTATATACACACTTGCATATCACGTTAACTAAGTTGTCGTATTCTCAATCTCGCATATATTAGACCACACATCCAAACACACCTATATATACACATACATACACACATACGCATCCATATATATCCATATATATATACACATATATGCACATGACTATATATATATATATATATATATATATATATATATATATATATATATACATACACACACATAAGTATCCACATGTGTGCATACGCACACCAACATGACCACATATGCACGCCCACTCCCATATACGTAATTTATACAAGTTCACTAGTAGTTTACTATGTACCCATGTATAAGGACCCTGTATCATGACCCAATGCGTTTGTGTACGTTGAATTGCTAAATTAATTGGTAGTATTCTCTAATATTATTTTTTTATTTCGTAAGTTATATTATTCCTTGTTACCCTCTATACCATTTTATTTCATTTAGGTGTTGATTTATCTCTATATTGGTGGAGATATCACATTATGGAAGTAAAGGTTCGAGCTTGTATAATTGATTTTATCTAAGGGTGACATACTTCGCCTCTAATTAGGTTTTCTCATATGATGGAAATAATATCTGTTTTACCTAATTGAGTTTGTTGCTTCTAAGTATATATCTTTATAGGTGCCAATTTTTCGTATATTGTTGTATTCAAAGATACACAATACATAAAACATAAAAATATGATACATAAAAATATGATACATAAAAATATGATACATAAAAATGATACATAAAATTGTGATATATAAAACATAATACATAATACATATGAATGTCCACAAGTTTTCTAGGGTCATGCATAAGTTTAAGTGGATAAAGAAGCTTATCTCGTCTCATATTTGGGTGCCTCATTTCTCCCGGGGGAAATTTTTATGTTGAAGTCGATATTTTTAGTATTTTTCATTTCATAGTTTGGGTAGGATATTTCTTTCACACATATATATGTCCTAATCGTAATATAAAGTTATCGTTAGTATGCCCTTCTATTTATTGACTGGTTGGCTCTACCCTCTTTAAAATCAATATGCTCATTTTGCCAACTAATGATCTATCAGTTTAGGAGAGTTAGTAAGGGTGTCGGAAGGTGGTGATTCCGGGATTTTATGTGTCGGATAGTTTAAAATTATTTCTATTGCGGCACTTGTAAATTATATCGTTTCTCTGATTTAATTATTGGTTAGATTCTCTAAACTTGATAATTCAAATCTTTTCTTTTGTTTAAACTCATTGAAATGAACTATAGTTTATAACTAATATGACGTTGAGTTTTCCTTTATAAACTTCATATCGCTCTGGTTAATACCCATCGAGCTCTCTATATGGATTTACCTATTAATATTTTATATTAAGGAAATCTTGTTGGATTATCCTCACAGTTTACGGACTGACAACTATACCTATATAGAAAATATATTTGGAAAATATGCGGGCAGGCTTAAGGTTAATTTTGGTGGGTAATGTTATTAATATTTGTTTGAAGTCATATTATTATTATTAATTAATAATAATAATAATATGACTTCAAACAAATATTAATAACAGTACCCACCAAAATTAACATTAAGCCTGCCCGCATATTTTCCAAATGAGAAGTTGCTTCACTCTGATTGGTCCACATTACATACACAATAATACCTCCCTAATTAAAGGGGACACGCTCGTTTCCAGACTTTTAAACCATTCATTTAAGAACCATCACATCACTTGAAAAGACACAAAAGTGTTGAAACAAAATGGCTACTTTTGTAGTGATATTGTAACATATCCATATTATAATTTATGAATAAATAATATTATTAGCTCTACTTTTGTATTGAGCACTTTCTTAAAAATAGTGTTTCTTTTGACAAGGAATATTATTCTAACAATACTTGTATATATATATATATATATATATATATACATGTTGATGTGATGTTGATAATGAAGGCATGTATATATGTATATATAGAGTATAATTGCATTCTGTGCAATGGAAAGGAAAATAAGTATTTTAAGGAACTTAAATTTAAATTTAAAAGCACTCTTAATAGAATCTTTTTGGTATGAACATAGTGTGGCACTAACGTTCACTGATGGTGCGTTAATTTCATTAATAACTTGAAGATTCCTGGGTTTCTTTTACTCCTAAGTGCTACATATAATTGTCCATGGCTAAATAAAATTTTCATAAATGTATTCCGACACTTGCAAATGATTGTCCTTGTATATAACATTTCAAATAGCGGAATTATTAGAAATTGTCGTCTTTTCACAATAAAAAATAAGGATGAGGCAAAATTTAACTAAATCTTCACAGACCCATAACAAACAGTAACCTTAGAAAAGTATTATTGTTTAATTTAATTTGTCTAGCTCTGTATTGTCTGAAATATGCATCTCTTCCTAGTCACCTGTTATTATTATCAGAATTAGTATTATTTTGATTTCTATATTACTGTGAGTGATTTTAAAAAAGCGTGAAAGAGTGAATTACTTCAGTCTATATGTGTATATACATTTTTATTTACCATTATCTGTTTATATTTTTCCTCAGTATAAAATAATATTATTTATCAATTATACATATAAAGAACAAATAAACAGTTAACACATCGACTACATATTGGCACGCAAGTGTACCACGCAATAGTACATCTGAGTGTTGCCTGAACAGCAGAGTTTCCCATGCTATTCGTACGTGCATTCAACTAAGCCTTCCCACACTCTTAACAAACAGTAATATGGGAATTTTGAGATCTGTTCAACGTATTAATTAAAATGGAAAAAATATCTCAAACCGTATCATATGTTGCTCCCAAAATCAGAATATATATATATATATATATATATATATATATATATATATATATATATATATATATATATATATATATATATAAACCTACGGTTGTTTTTACAAATTTTGTGTGACAAGATAGATTACAAAAGTTTCATGCTAAATAGTGAATAGTTTTTATTTCTTAATATGGGTGAGTCAATTATTAATGAGTAGTGAAAGTGAAAAACTTTTTAATGAACATTAACTAGGAAGCTGATGAAAAGAATATAAAGAGATGACATGATCTAACTGTTTCTGTATAAAAGTGCTAAAATCACAATAAAAGTTTCTTAACAATTTGAAATATTAAGCAGTGACATCATCTGTTTTTGATTTTCATGTTAGTGATTTTCCCGTCCTCATTTTCTCAAAATAAAGACAAAATGTTTTTGTTTGTATTTAAGCTTCCAGTAATAATGGCATTTTCCAGTGTTTCGAACGTAAAACTCTCATTTCTATCTTTTAAAATTCGTAATCATCACAAACGTTGACTTTCTGTTGGAGAAAATATTGTTTTAAATCTTCTCTGGTTTAATTAAATTTTTGAATTTTCTTAAACAATTAAAATTGTTTTGGTTGTTTAATTTCAAATATATTTATATTTTAACTTTTGTAAATAAATTATTTTGTCACAACCGTGATATGGTGGGGGCTTTCCATAATGTTTAATGTACATTTCAAAATAAAAAAAATAATTCAGCTGTTTTATCTAAAACTAATAGTTTTCTTATTTGAGGTTTATTTCACAACAGAAGCAAAGTAAGTAATTCCTATTTCTCTTGAGATATTTTAAATAAATCTAACTTTATACATTTGTTGAAAATTCATTCCTTTATTCAAGTTGGATGAATAATTTTTCTTATTAAAATCAGTTAATGCATCTACCTACATATTTTGATTAAAACATTAATTCAAATAACACAAAATTGCAAAATTAACATTGGACATGATGTAGTACTATTAAAAGCAATGGCATATTTTATATACATTGTTTATGAACCCAAATATAAAGCTAAACATAGGTTATTATTAAACCTGAGATTCACTTTCTGTACAATTTTCCAGTAATCATAAAATGATTATTTAAGATTGTTAATTTATTGTGCAGTATTAATTATCAGATATTGATAGGATGGGAATAGATGAATGGATAAGTTTTTTAATTGAGCAAACTGAGAAAACTGTTGAACGTAGCCTTGCATACCTAGGCACAAATAAGGCTAGAACAGTGACAGACACTCTAGTTATTCTAATAAGCTAAATCCAGGTCTTCTCCGGCAGTTTTATTAAGCAGCACACAGAAGAGACTTTGCATTAAGAATAAATTTTGTTCGTACAATTAAACAAAGAACATGGCTATTATGGAATAAGAACCTTGAAATATTTTGTTGCAAGCACCAGTATAAAATACAACCCTACTACCTGGTGTGAGAGCATGTACTAAAAATTTAACATATATATTTCTAATTGAATAACATTTTTAATAGAAAGAAAAAGAGAGTTTCATAGTAGACGAAAATAAGAAACTTTTTTATTTACATCGAGCTCAACATTAGTGCAACGACAGTGGCGCATACCATTCACTTATAGCATGCATATTGATATCTCCACTTGCAATGTCCACCACGAGTACTGTTCCTTCTGTATTCAAATCTACATCCATTCCTCTTATAAGTCATCTTGTTTCAGCACACACCAACCTTGTCTGTTGCTACTGCGAGTGACATTTTACAAAAGGGAATATCTACATTTGTAACAGTAAAGACATTTTCAAATTATGAGAGAGATCTGTGGGTATAGAGCATTAATGATAATGACACAATAGGTTACTGGATTTGTACTCAGACCTTGTTATATTGAAAGCATGATAGAAAGTTTTCAGACTCTAGCAGAGTGTATTAAATATCTGGCGTAAAGTATATAAAGACGAGTTATTTATAAAAATTTGTGTTCAAACGAGAACTATGAAAATTCTGGAAATCGGAATCTGACATATGTATCTACAAGAATTTGTGGGAAATTTATCGAATTAATGGGTTAGCAAGTTATTTGTATTAAGTAAAAGAGTCAAAGTATCATTCAGTATTAGATTCCACTCCAGACATATTCTATACAGATCAACTGACATTTACTGTCAGATACATTAAAAGTTGTAAACCCGTAGAGCATTTCTTGATGTTCATGCTCAAATTTTCTCATGAAGAAAAGAATCTGACAGATACTGTTGTAAATTTTCTTAATGAGAACAAAGTTCCGTTATGAATCTTCTGTCGTCAGTCATACAATAATGCCTCAAATATGCCCGGCCCATATATACTATTGCATGCACGGACTCATCAATTCAGTGAGTTTGTTAGCTATATCACCTATGATGGATCCAACCTGAACTTGGCGAGATTAAATGTAGCAAAATTTTGTTTAGACTATAAAATTATTTAACGTTGTTCAGCATTTATATTCAGTTTTTGATGGTTCTACTCATTGTGAAAATATATTGACATCGTCTCTATGAAAATATTTTATAGTCAAACGTCAATCCAATAATAAAGTAGTTCTCTTAAAATAAATACCACGAATACATATTATAAGAAGTGTGTAGTAATTTCATACTGTGACTGCTGATTTTTATTGTGTTTTTCAAGTATTGTGTGCAGTTCAGAAAAGGAAAAAAAAATAAATTATTGAATTTTCTAAATTAAACCTGTTAAACAAACCCAACGAATTTCTTTCGATATGTCATCATTGTTTTATATATGCCATAATGTACATATAGTTAATATATTCTCTGCAATAATATAACTAAATTTCACGATAAAAATTCTACTCTTTGCATTGATAGGTAAGATTCTCTTATCCTCTGATAATTTCATTGTTTCAATTAACTGATATATATATATATATATATATATATATATATATATATATATATATATATATATATCACACTATGTCGGTAACATACTTTGACGTACATTATATTTCAAAACTCCTTTTGTTCTTAATATAACTAGTACACCACTTTAATGAAAAAAATATAATAGTATTACCAAATAAATATGTAAACGTTCCACGGACACATTCCATACAATCGCTGACATTAAATAATCTAATTGTATACAATCAAGTGTTTCATAAACTGAAACCTAAAAATTTATCTTTTCGTAACATATTAATTCTTTCCTTCACTCTTACCAATTTAACTCATTCCCTACACATAATTGACTTGCACTGTATTGTTTATTCTAGTCCAGCCCTTCAAATTCTATTATCTGCTTAATTTATTGGATATGGTAACAAATGTGCTATTCTTATTTTGTTTAATTTCTACATATATCAATTCCTAACAGTAAAATGTCTGATTGTTTAATGAGATATTAACAAGAAGTACCGAAACACGATAGCTCTTCTGTTACAGGAAACACTTATAAACCCTTATAATAAAAATATATATTTGTTCTGGGTATGACATATAAACTTCAACCGGTGGATCAAATAGTTTTCGTGCGTGCCTGCGTGTGCGTCTTTGTTGTAAAAATAAACTGGAAATAAGCTGGCACCATGTTTATGTTTATATACGTCTGTATGTTTGCTTTCTTTTATCTATCTATCTATCTATCTATCTATCTATCTATCTATCTATCTATCTATCTATCTATCTATCTATCTATCTATCTATCTATCTATCTATATATATATATATATATATATATATATATATGTCATATATATTTTTTTTAATCATTTCACCCCTAACAAGGCGGGAATGCCACTGATGTGTGGGGGGCTGCATAACTGTAAAAAATTAATTAGAAGAGTGAGGAACCACTTAGAAAGGAGCAATAGAAAGATGAGAATGCAGGTGTGATGACAGTTACATAGATGGAGGGAAAGGGAAGCATATACGGGGTGGGGAGAGAGCTAGAGTCCAGTGGTTAATAGATGAGTATTGACATTGCATTTAAATTCTTGGAGGTTGTAGCCAACAGGAAAGAAAGAATATGGGAGCGAGTTGCACAGGCAGGAAGTGCGAGAGAAGAAGCCGCAGGAACAGAATTGCTGCCTGTCCATGTACAAAGCAAACGAACAAATTTGAATTTGAAGAACAGACCATCTACGAAACTTAGAGATTTCACAGAAATGGTTGAGTGGGGTGGGAGGGGTCGGTCAACTGTCCAGTAACGGCCACTACCTTGGGAGGAATGGCTTTGCTTAACAGAATAAATAAATAAATAAATAGAACCTCAAAACAGTAAATCAAAACAGTAAAGCTAATTTTTTTCCAAATGGAGCATAAAAGCTGCCATATATATATATATTTGTGTGTGTGTGTGTGTGTGTGTGTGTGTGATGGAAGTATCGGACAAGTCACTTTACTGTAATAAAACCTGAGGTTTGAAACAGCGCCTTGTTATCAGCACTCCTCAAAGAAGTGTGACTGTTCCTACACAAGCCTTCACTTCTGTAAACAAATCACTTTTGTAAATAGTTCGATTCTTCGTTCTTATTTTCCATCTAAGTAGCTCAAATCCACTGGCGATGGAACCGTGGTGACAGAATTTGGTTGATTATTCTACAGGAAGTCTATGACATGCACTCCGTGCGGTACCGATTATGAGGTGAAGACCGTTCCTGCGCAAGTCCTTGATCAATTTTGCAGTCCGTACCCTCTGATAGTGACAAAGAAGATCTATTTAGATGCAGCAATCTGGGAAGGAGTTGAGAAAAAGAACTCTAAACATTTCTTGCTCGTTACTCTAACTTGACAGCGTACTGAAGATGTTTGGTTGTCCAATCATGCAGCCAGGAAAGATCTCCGTACAAACTAGCTTTCTGCAAAACTAACCTTAACGCCACAATCCCTTCAAATTTCTTGCTCAAATAGCCTGGTTGTTTATGTCAGCAAATATCTACATCTGTCTAGGGTGATTTCTTTTCAATCTCTTGACCATTAATAAATGTGTCTCTGTCTCTCTCTAATAAACCCAGTAAGCTATTTTTCTTTCTCTACTGATCACCCTTCTCTTCTGACTGTTTCATGCAGGACAGTATTTCTGATTAAACAGATAAGGCCTTTTTCTAACAACCGTTTGCTAATATATCTGTGTTCGGTGATTTCAGTATCCACCATGCCTAGTGGCTGAAAAACTTTGTCACTGATCTTGCTGGCATCCATACCCTGAACTTGGCGATCACTCAGTCTTTCATGCAACTCGTAGACATTTCCCATGTGCTTCCCCAGATTTCTTAAAAAACACACTTCTCTGCTGGATCTTTTCTTCACTTCTAAACCTGACTCATGACATGCCATGCCATGCCATGCTATGTAGCTATGCCCTCTTTGCAACTGTCATAAGGATTTTGTTTCCGTTAATATCTGTCTCTGCTTTTTCTCTCACGGGAAACTTTTACCAACAGAATATCTTTTTGCTATAAAAGAACGGGCTGTGAGGTAATCCACTATTTTTTGTGACATCTCTTGGAACAAAATGTTTAACCTTCTCGTAGAAGACTACGCCTCTCAGGTCTCCTTCTCTGTTTAAAATGGCATCAATGTTTTCATATTTGCCAAGAAGTCCGACTTAAACCTGTTTCTTCTTCTGGATTCTCTCCTACTTGCTCATCGGTTATTGCTCACAGGAATAAACTCTTTACCGGAGGGACGCATGTAATTATAATAGGTGGCTATATGACTCTACATGTAATGAATTCAAGTGATCATAAATGATGCTAAGCTGTTACTTGATGATAAAATAAGGCAGTGTAAAGCAGCTCACAAATTTGGTTCAAAGAACTACTGGTGGCTTTGTCAAAGTGTGGTTAACAACATCAAACCTTCGACCCTTCTTTTATTCAATACATTTAAGGTAGACATAGCCATAGGGGATAAAACCGAGTGTTTTGCTCGCAAATTCCTTAGCAACTTTACATTTGACTTATCTGGAGTACCCATACTAGATTTCTCTCTTCGAACAGAATCTCAAGTATGTGACGTATATATAACACACTCCCTTGTTTCTAACCTACTTTATAAGCTTCATTTCTATAAGGCACACAGAGGTGACTGAATACCAGTCGTCCCAAAGAAATATGCCCCTGAGCATTTCCCTGTCTTCTGCAAAATCTTCAACTATTACATCTCTGTTTCATGCTTTACTGCTTGTTAGAAATCCTCTTTGTTGATAGTTGCTGGCTTTAAAAACCCTGGAGAACGCACTGACACTTAAAATTATCGCTTAATCAACCTTCTACTGATTTTTTGCAAAGTACTCCAGGCTATTATCGATATGTATGTGATACAGCATCTCACATTTCACATCCTACATCCTGTAACCTATTTTTTGATAAGCAATATGGTTTCCGCTTCTCAGACCCTTGCTGACATGCTAACGACCATCACGCAATACAGAATACTCTTTCCCTGAATATCTCCCAGGCCTTTCACAGGGTTTTGGATACTGGCCTTCTGTGCAAGCTTGAGAGCTATGATATAAGTGGTGGTTTGTTCAAACTAATCTAATAGTTCCTATCAAACCACATAATAAATATAGTACGGAACGGGTATGCTTCTAGATCATAACACACAAATATAGATGCCTTTCCAGGCTTTATTCGACGCCTTTCCTGATCTTCATCAATGCTATTCCTGATGTAATCAATTCACAAGTAAGCATCAACTCTGATGACAGCAACATTTACTTCCGTTTCAATAAGAAATCTACAAAATCTGACAAACTAACCCTTGATACAAACTTCCAATCTGTAGTGGACTAAGGTAAGAAATGGCTAGTAAATTTTAATGATTCCAAACGAAGCCACTAGAGACAAACTTACTCTTGTCGATAAGTATCACGCTAGTCTTCCAGAAAGCAATACACAACGCCTCCTCGGTCACGCTCTCTCAGTTGACCTTAGGTGGAATGACTACATCTAAACAATAGCTAGAGTTAATGCTAGGATGGTCGGGTTATTGCTTTGAACCAGGAAGTGTTTTGTTATTAAAATCTATCGAACATGTGCACAAATTTACCATTCATCAGTGCATTGAATACTGTTGCCATATCTGAACGCGAGCCCGTGCTATTTATCTCGGGGCTCGCGACAAAATTCTTAAGTCGATCAAGCATAGGAATGAATAAAATATGGGAACCAGTAATACGGAGAGCCAAAGAAAATCATTAGGGTCAAAATTGCAATATGAGCCATGGTACAAAATACCAGAGAAAAAATCATTAACTTCAAAAATTGCAATATGAACACTGGTAAAAATACTCGGGGAAACCATTACCATAAAAAATACTAGAGAAAACCATTAAAATAAAAAATTGCCATATGAACTCTGATAAAAATTGGTTACTGAATATTTGTTTAATAAGCCCCAGAAATTCAGTTATCATTATGAACGCATTGCCTAGTGGATATAGACGTTGGTTAGCTCCAGTGACTTGACACAAAGTGTTGTGAGTTTATTACTAGGCTACAGCAGTGGTGTACTTAGAGGGTCCGGTTAGAGGGAGATAACTCATGACTACCAAAAGAAGCTTCACACAGATAATGAGAATGATATACCCCAGTTATCATAATAAAGGGTTTGGTTCAAAATTCCTTGCACGGATGGTACAACGAACGAAACAACGTACAGATGAAAACAAAGATGAGGACAATAGTTCGAATAATGTAAGTGGTGCAAATACTACGTCATCGCAGTAATATAGACAAATTCTAAGAAAATAAACCTGGTTGCTGCTCTTTAAACTGACAGCAAGTCTGTGTGTAACTGTGACAGGAAATGTCTTGTAAATTTTAATGTGTCTCTCGACGACTATCAGCGTAGTGCGCAACACACTGTGCTGCCTTGGCCAAGCATTTTTCAACGACCTGAAGTGAAACGACTACATCGAGTCTCTATTTAGAGCCAGAACTTTTCCTCCTCAGATACCATCTTAAGCATTTTTAAATCTATTTGTCTATGCATGAAATACTGCTGACATCTCTGGTAGGGTATTCCTACTCATCACAAGAATCTTGACAAAATGCAAAGAAAGATCTGCAATGCAATCGGTCCTTACTTGGTATCTTGACTTCAGTCCATTTCTCATCGAAATGCAACGTCAATTGCAATTTTTTGTTTTCTTTGAGACTTGTGCAGCATTTATCTTTTCTTCAATGACACCTGTGCCCAGACTTTTCTCTAAATGTAACACACTGCGCACTGGTAGCGATCCCACCTTGCTTATGGTGAAATGATTATAAATATATATATATTTTATGTTAGTGGATTGCTCGTGTCGGGGTTTTTTCTTTGGCTACGTGCTGACTCGGTCTGAGCTCTTTTGGCTGATGTTCATGTACTTAGCTCTTTCTTTTTAAAAACATTTTCCCTCCTTCGTAGATACGTGGAAGGTTTTTCGACATGAGTATAGTTATTATCTGTTTTGTATATATATATATATATGTATATATATATAGGTAAATAACATGAGAAGCTGTGAAAGTTTGGGTTCAAGTGTAGATGAATTGTTATTATTACCATCAATATTATTTGCCTTTTGTATAATACATTCAGTCTATCAGTTAAGTACCATACGTGATACACATTTTGGTGATTATGTCTCGAAAGAGACATGGCTGAGTGAGCTGACATTCCGCAGTAGGTTGCCATGCGGTAGACCGGTTACCATCCAAGGCTATAAAACCCAATTTCGCCTGTTATTTAACCCATAACTGGGGGGAAGAGACTGATTCATACCTTTCACAAGGGTATTTGTGCGTAAGTGAATGGAAGAAATTCAACTGGAATTCGAACTCGGCTCTCCGTTTTCTCGTTCCGAGCCGATATTCACTGCAACACAACGCACTTCCGTATGTATAATACATTAAGTTTACGTAATGGTATTTGTGTCGTTACCCATGTTTTGAGTTCAAAGTTGACTCTCTTCAGGAGAATAAATTAGTGACCGTACATATCAAGATCCGTTTGTATTTCTGACGACCGAAAATACTGTGTATATACAGTGGTCAGTGAATAGGTCAGAAGGTTCATGCACGTACGTTTTCCTTTGTGGGCCATTTTCACACCTGCTTGTTGGATTTTTCTCTGGTTTGAGAAGCGTTCCCTTTTCATTAGCAAATTTTTTTAAACTGACTCACGAAATTTGATTTCGTCTTTCTTAAAAATATTTTCAGCAATTTTGATCCAGCTTTGTGTGTGCCTGCAATTCTTTCAAATGGATGAATTATTTACCTCACAGCTTCTTTAGCAGTGCAATGTATTTGAAATCTTCTGATTATGTGGTGCAATTTGTTTCTTTTTGCTTCGTTTGCTGAAGCAAACGTCTTGAAAAATTCAAGTGAGGCGTCAGTGGCTAGATTTGCTTTCATGTCTTGGTTTATGTTTAGTTCATGTATTTGAGAATCATGGAAGCAAAATGAATTCATGGATAACAAGAAATAAAATGTTGCAGAGATTGCCAGTCGTAATTTAAGATCACTTTTGATTCAGTTGAAGCAAGATAATCTCTTACGCCTACCACCGTTTGCTATCCTGTCCCCTATATACTTTAAATTTATTTTTGCCCGACGGAAACACTTTCGTATACATTTCTACATATTGATCGATGAAATCTTTAAAAGAATTTATTTGTAACAATCTTTTAAACCTTGAAATATGCAATATATATATATATATATATATATATATATATATATATATATATATACCCTCGTTCTGCATGTATATAAAAATGATAACTGCATTCTGTGCAATTAAAAGCACAATAAATATTTTAACAAACAGTGAAAGTTAATTTAAAAGCTCTCTCAAAACAATATTTCTAGTATGTATTTAGGGTAACACTAACATTCACTGATTTTGAGTTAATTTAATTATTATCCCTGGTTTCTTGTGCTAATTAGAGCTGCATATAATTGGTCATGACTAAATACAATTTTGTTAAATACATTCTTACATTTGAAAGTGGTTATTCTTGTAGTTTATTGTTATTGCAAATTGCGAAATTATTTGAAATTTTCACTTTTTAAAAATAGGATATAGAGATTAGGCTACACATTCAAGTATGTCTTCACACACTCTTAACAAACAGTAACCTGAGAATAATATTAATGTTTAATTTGTTTAGCTATGTATTGTCTGAAATATGCATCTTTTCTCATTTGCCTGCTATTATTATCAGAGCAGTATTATTCTGATTGGTTTAATTGTGTGAGTGATCTAAAAAACATTAAAGTAAATTACTTCAGCCTATATATAACTATACATCTTTTATTTACCATTATCTATATATGTTTTCAATCCCCTTATAATATTATCAAATATAAATTATACATATGAGGATCGTATAAGTTGTTAATATGTCGACTACATATTGGTACGCACGTGTAACTGCAACAGTACACCCGTAGCTGGGCATTGCGCAAAGAGCAACGTTTCTAATATTATCTGTACGTCCATTCAAGAAAGCGATCACACGCTCCTAAAAAAAGATGAACCTGAGAATTTTGAAATGTAGTCATCGTGTTAAATAAAGCCGAGAAATATATCTAAAGAACATCTTTATTGCCACGAATCTTCTTGAATATATGAAAACCTATTTTCAGAAAACTAGAGACAAATTTAATGAATATGAATTCAATGAGATGAGCATGTTTCCAAACAGATTACAGTGATGGAAAAAACGAGAAAGAAGACAAATATGCGTTTTAATGGTTATGATTACTTTAGTAAAATTGAAAATTTCACGATGAAATGTTTTTCTCTATTCTGAAAATTCTAATCCTACAGTGTGCAGAGGTTAATTCATACAATGTAAATATGTTCCCTTTATTCATTGAATTGAAAACAGTCACTTATGATGCACTAAAATAAAGACGTCAACATCTAGCTAATATATATCACAAAAGACGGAATTACGATAACCTTTTAAATGAATGTGTGCTTTCAAGTACTACATGGCTCTTAAGGAAAATTGTGAGTTTCATCCTACACATTTTTCTAAAAATTTGAAATCCGTATTTCTAAATGTTGAAATTCCGCGCAGAGTATTTATGTGCATATTATTGACCAGTTTTACAGAAGAATATTTTTTACAAGACTGAAGCTTATAAAAATGTGCTTGTGTAACACAATGGAGAACCATCATTTAAACTGGCCTTCACTCAAGTTCAGGAAAAATACCATCCTATTTCTGAAAATTGGCTTCAAGTCAATAATAAAATAAGTCTCTGAAAATAAATGCCGCAAATGCTTGTTATAATAAGTTCTTAGTAATTTCATAGTATGCTTTCTGATAAATAATGTTTTTCAAACCTGTTGTCTTATTCAAATGATTATTATGTTGATTATTTCCGGCTGCACAATTTGATTTTATGTTTTCACACCAGTTTTTTTTGCAGTCCCTCTAACATAAATATGCTTTTAATATTATTGATCGTTATCTTTTTTTCTTGTGAATGGTTGTCGTAGATGCCTTTAGTTATCTCAGGGGCTCATAATGATGTTATGACGGCCCTGCGATCTGCACCACAGACTATGCAAAGACAATACCCGGTGTTCGATTTCGCGTCTGGTTAAATATTGAAATTTGTTCCAACTGTATGTGCTCGGTTTCCTCACATTATAAAATATACGCCATGTAGTGTTACAGAACGTGAAGGCTAGAGTCAGAATAGTCAGAATGGACTGGAGTGCTTTTTGGGCAAGGGATTCTGACAGTCATGTATTGACTTTGTTTGGGGTTGGAATATAAGTTCAAAACCACGCAAATTGTACGGAAAATGCTGAAACGTCGATATGTCTTCGTCATCCAGGTCTGCGAACAGCTAATATCAACCGCGGAGAGATGTCGAGCCAACGTGTGACATGCTCTCCTGTGAGGTCATTCCTGTGACCCTTTTCGTTCATTTCGTTTTATGTAGTAGCATGGGGATTCAGAGACGGCACAAAATGCACCAAATTCTCTATGGTGCCGAGACGATAATGAAATTTAGTATTTTGCCTAAAAGAAATGCCATTTGAACTTAAAACTGTATAAATGCAATTTTTTTAAAATTCAGAGACCTGCTACTTAGGATTTAAAATCAGTGCTACCGGGATTTAGCCAGATACTGATAAAATAAGAGCTATATCTACTCCCATTACGGTTAAATATGTTCGGTGGTTCATGTATAACTGATCCTCGTACCGAACATTTATACCAGGATTCTCTTGCGGGACATAACCGTTAATTAGTTTAGGAAACATACACGTTTTGTGTGAGATGATTTCTATCAAGCATCGTTCAATCGCTTGAAATAAATGATGCCCCAATCGGTGACGGTAGCATATTCAGAACCGAAAAAAGAATATAAACTTTATATGGAGGCATCGGAATTAGCGATTGGAGCTTGTTTAACGTAGAAGACATATGATGAAGAAATGAAAAGAGAAATGGAAAAGCCTGTATAGTTCCTATCACACAAACTTCAACACTTTTTACATAATAGGAAATTATCTCCATAGATCATAAAACTTTGTACCCTCTTTTGTATTATCTTATTCAGAAGAAGAAAATTCAGTTGTGGGCTTTACGTGTAGTAGGCTATAACTGTAAAAATGCACAAATGTACTGTCACGCGCGACAGAGGCGCCTATATAAAGTTTAATAGATCGAATCGACGTAGATGATAGATATCTGAGGTTAGTGCTATTAATTCAAATAATTTTGAAACCCGGCACATTGTTACCTACATAGAAGATTTACACCATTTCATTATATTCAGGTGGAAGAGGTTTTGCATTATCTATCTCAACCAAGTGAAAAACTCATATTTAGGCTTTAAATCTCATGAAAACTCGTGCAATATCATGATTATAATGGAAATGGAAAGACGTTCCAAGTGATAAAACTGAAAAATATTTCTGGCAATGTCTGTATAGAGATATTGTGGAATTTATAAGGAAGTGTATACCCGGCCAAACGAGAAGATTTTTGTACGCAACAACACTGTATGAGGGGGCAAGATATACCGCCTTTTCTTTTCGCTAGTATAGATTTAGATAATTCCAGGATTTATCCACACACAATATCAAGAAAATAGTACATAGTAAATTTTATTGTTATGTACTCAGGCCGACCCGCAAAAAGAAAGCTCAGACAATCATCAACATATTAGTAGATAAAATATTCCCTAGATTTGTTGATCCTTATCAATTAGTATCTGATAACGATACAAAGAATGTTAATAAAGTTATGAAAGAGATGCTAGAAGTTTTAAATTTACACCACATGATGACATTGTCCTACCACCCACGAAGCAACGATAAGCTAGAACGGTTACATAAGACGATGCATGATATTTTATAAAAAATTGTAATAATCATAGGGGTTTATTTGTTAACCATAAGCTTGAAACTATTAGGTTTAAAGTTAGCGAGTCGACAAAACTTTCAGTGTACTACTTATTTTATAATAGGGGAGTCTTTCTTCTGCTACATAATATCTTCAAATCATCACATCTTTATTATAGAAAGGAGCACTATAACATGGAGTTACAGGAACAACACCGAGCATTTACAGTAGTTAGGAATAATTTGAAGAAAGCGAGAAAATAAAAACAGAAAAGTGTGTGGATAAATCCTGGAATTATCTAACGACGTAGACATTAAAGTAGGAATCAGTTAACTAGCTCGGTAGTTAGGATCCATGCTGAACATGTTCAGTGAATATTTAGGAATGGACAATTTCCACAGATAACAAGTTCCTCCGAATGGGGATCCTAGCAGCCTCGGTATTGCCCGACAAATCTGAGAACTACTCAGGTAATGAGTGAAACAAGTACCTAGAAAAGGAATAGAAACGTCAACGGGATAATTCAGAATATGAGTCTGATATTCTGATTCTAGAAAATCATATTTTGATGTGGCAAAGGAGAGCAGAAGAAAATGATGCAGTTCAAAGTAATAGCCGGAACAAAATTGTTTCTCTGATCCAAAAAAGTATTGAGGATATGGAGGTGGGCGTGACTAAAACAGAGCAGAAGATTTTATAGGTATCAGGATGAGAACGCGACGAATGAGTGTTCTGACGACGAGTATAGTACTAGTAATCGCAATAGTAAGTATATACCCAAAACAAGCGAATGAAAAATACAATAAAGCTAGTTCTATTGATAGTACAAAGCCAACATACTAAAATTCATCGTAGACACAGGAGCAACGATCAGTATGCTACCCACTAAAAACCCGCCTTGCTTAAAATCCAAGTCGCTAACGGCTGCCACATAGAACATATGGCATTAAGACCTTAGCAAAGCATTGACATGTGACGTGATTTTAAATGGTCATTTTCTCAAGCCAATATCAGGACAACCATACTTGGACCAAATTTCTTGTCACATTTTAATCTATTTTTTCACGTGAATACCAGAACCCTGGCGGACAATAAAAAAGCGTCTATGTCGTTGGTACCTGCACACGTTAAAAGACATGAATCAGTGTTACAACTTGTCTCAATTGTGAGTCCACGGATATATTGAATCAGTACACAATAACCACACACCCATTTTGGAATCAGAATTCAGAAAAGCATCAAAACTTAACCTCATTAGACCAACACGCAAGTTTTAACCACGACGATTGCCACCGCACAAATATGATTGCGCAATAAAAGAGTTCCAAAAAGATATTGAACAAAGGCATCATCTGTTCATCACACAGCCTATATGCCTCACTGCTCCACCTGGTCCCAAAAGCACAGATTTCCATGTATGCATCGATTAGGTGAAACTCAATTTCTGAACGATACCTGATCAAAACCCAGCCCCTTATACTCATGGTTTTAGATACCAGCATAGTCCCTATCATCGACCTTACAAAATCATAACACTGTGGCTGTTGACGAAATTTCCATCCCTATCGACAGACCAAGTCAGCATTTCTGGAAAAGACGCAACCAAAAACTAATCCAGACTACTCGTGCTACAGTCAATATCAGAAAGGAAAGGCAATTTTTCTAAATATTTCAATAAATACATACGATATTAATTGATATGATCAATTATTTAGGGGGTGGGTCTTGTCGTGTTCTGTTGGTACTCCCTCATTTAAAAACAACTAAAAAAAAATACTTAACTTTCACTGTTGTAAACTGATACGGGATATAATGATGCCTCAAAAGCAACAAAAGGTCAATCCAGCAGTCGATAGGCAGTTCACGGATCCAACCTTGGGGCTGCAATCCCAGCTCGCCAGACATCACTATCTCCAGACATCTCAAGTAAGACTCCAACTACGCCTGCTTAAGCTAGCTCCAACAGGTTCTACTCTCTGGCTATTTTCGTGAGCATTAATGATATGCTATAGATTTTCATTTTCAAGAAAACGCTCTCCAACGACCATAAAACTGTTCTCAGGAAAGCGCTATTTTTGTAATGAGTCAATATTTCAAAAAGACAGATAATGAATCGCCTGATGGTAATTGATATTGTAGGCATACCAAGATACATACCTGATATATTATCTTGAAATAAGTAAATGGATTAATGTAGATTTTGAGTTCTGTTTACTCGTTATTTTCTAATCTCTAAATATGTGTTTATTTTGTGTAACCCAGGTGTATATCCTGTAAATTCATTCTCGAGCATTTGGATCGCATATTTAAACTGCTACAATTTTGTTTCCGTCAGTTCATATTAGATTCTATGAATTAGTTGAATTTCTATACGTTTACTTATCAATAGTTTTCATTACTGAGTTGCACAGTTTTATAATTTTTTCTTATGAGTATTCCTCTATCCAGGATCAAAACCCGTTTTATCTGTTATCGATCAAAAGATTTAGTTAATCATCCGAACACTACCATCATTCATTTTGTTACGGATCGATATACTTCATCCATCCTGATTTTGACTTCAAAGTCGAGCAAGTCTGACTTAACACTGCCGACATTCTTATATGCTATCATTTATAAAGACTTGTACAGATATGTAAAGATATGTAAATCTGAAAATGTCACGCCCACCTTAATACTGCTTGTCGGGTTTAGAACTAAAAGTGTCTACCTATATATCTATCGATGAAAAGCTGTTTTTAAGGTAATGTGTCTCTCCAAAATTGTTCTCACTTATCGTGCATATTTATATTTCACTCTGATTATTCAATTTTACTTAAACCCATTTGTTCAAATGCACCGCATATAGTTTCTATGGAACTGTATTCAGACCAAACTACCGACCTACCTACCTAGATATCTTTTTTCGGTCTGTTCATATATGTCTGTCTTGTTCTTTCTCACTACGTTCACAACTCTCTCTCTCTCTCTCTCTCTCTCTCTATATATATATATATATATATATATATATATAGTACATTTAGTAAATATTTGTCATTCTTTATTTTTTTTGCGTGTTTTTGATTTTGCCGACGGTATATTATAATAGGCTCGGTTGGGAACCCTCTGTGACAAAAAACAACACAGATCAATTCAGCCTAGCAGAAATTTGAAAATGATATGCCATACTACTACATTCACACATGAACATCCAACATGAACATTTCAGGGTGTTTGTGTGTCAATCTAAGGGTAGTGTAAGGAATTCAGAAAGAGTTGGATGCCGATTACGAAGGTGTTTGCCGAGATCACTAGTAATGTTGACGTTATGCCTCTGTGCATCTTTGCAGAAGTCATCACACTTAACAAGGAGGACTACTACCCTGAATAAAGAGGATGGCAACAGGACATGCCACACAAGCAAGAGAACAGTCATGGCTGCAAGATAATTTCTGCGACCACATCACCACTTAAATCTGTCCACCTGACTCTCTAGACTGCAATCTCTCTGATTATTATGTATGAGGTTAAGCGAGAGACGAACGAAGATCAAATTAAGGCCATGAGTTTGATGAGTCTAATGGCAATTACGAAGGTGTTTAAAGTTATTACTAGTGATAGTTCTGTTATGCCTCCATTTATATTCCCATGGAGTTTTAGACTCAACGTGGAAGCCTACATCAAGTACCTTGAGAACATAATGCAGTCTTGAGTCAAGAGATTGGCTGCAGGAAGATCCTACATCTGGAAACAGAACAATGTATCATGCAACATACGCAAGAGAAGAAAGTCATAATTGTCAGACAATTTCTGCGACAACACAACCACTTATATCTACCCAACTTACTCCTCAGGCTGAAATCTCTTAATTATGCGTAGGGTGCAGTTGAGCGGGAATACCAACAAAATCTGTTGTAACACCAACGATGAACTGAAGACAAGGATTATGGCAATATTCACCAAGCTAAACAATGTGTTCGTCCAGAAGAGTTGCAGGAGATTCCAGTCATATGGAGGCGATGGTTGAAGCCAATGGATATTTTGCTGAATAAATGTACTATTTAGTATTTTAAGAAATGTTTGTGATTTTCGTAAATATATCTGTTAAAATGAGATGTCAGTGTTATTTTCCTTTTTGCGTAATTTAGACAACAATTCAACCATCACACCTTGCATCTGTGTGTGTGTGTGTGTGTGTGTGTGTGTGTGTGTGTGTGTGTGTGTGTGTGTGTGAAAACAAGTTTGATTAATAAGAACCGACAAGTTGTGTCTAGATTTTTTCTTATTGTAGTGTTCCTTTATTCAGATAAGTTTTAGAGTATGGCCTTCGAAGTTATAGATAGACAGTCCGAATTTCACATTTTGTTATTTTTTGTTCAAGTAAATTCAAATTTCTCAGTCATTATCAAGAACCAATATGGTGTCCGTGTGGTAGTTAGAATTCCTTTATCTAAATCCTTGTATTCTTTGGAAAGCTGGAGAATTGAAATAGTCTAGCCGGACTTCTTGTGTTACGGGTATTGGGAAGGAGACTACCTACAACTAATGTAATTTATTTATATGGTTTAATTTTTTTATTAAAATAATAAAATATTTGATTACATTAATGGCATCATATGCAATGCAAGATTTCTACTTCTGCGGTGAACTATATTTAACGTGGGCTACTTATTTTCTATAGTAATAGCTTCAAGTATTTTGAGTCATTGCTTCCATTGGGTGCTGTAGAGTATTTTCGTGTTATCTACTAGTGTTTGTCTTATGTTGATAGCTGTATTTTGGATGTTTATAGTGTTCTGATCGATGTGTGCACGTATTTCGACAGTTCACAGATTAGTCTGTTAGAGAGCGTGATGTATGAGAACCCAATATAAATATTTAATGTTGTTTTTTGATAATAATGTTCGATATGCAATCTCCCATGTTGTATGAGGATTAATAGACAGCATTATTTTTGCATCAAGATATTTTCTAAGGACAGTTATTATTAGTAATAATTAAATTAGATGTTTTGCTCTTTTTTAGTAGATGATAAATCTTTGTTGTTTGTTAGGATCATTGAATGATATGAACTAGGGAATTGTTTTTAATTGCTTTCTCATTTTTTCTTAATTTCGTTATGACTAATTTTTTTGTTTGTCTACGATGTAGCTAAATAAATTGCTGTTCATTAGAGTTTGTTTTTTATTTCTAAGTTTGATGTAGAACAATATGTCTGAAGAAGATAATACGTTAGCCTGGTAAGTAATGTATTTAATAATCTATCTATCTATCTATCTATCTATCTATCTATCTATCTATCAGTGTTTATATATCTTTCTTTTTTTCTTCCACACCACTCTCTCTCCATATATATATATATATATATATATATATATATATATATATATCTGTGTTTTACTCTCTCTAAATATTTATATCGATCAATAGATAAAGCTAGATTTTTGTCGTCCCGTCTTATTTTAACTGCTCAGATATTTGCAGCTAGCACTCGACATTCTGTGTAGAAAGTCTGATTAGATACTTCAGTTGATGACAAAGAATTGCACAAACATACGCACACACACACACACAAACACACACACGCATATTCAATCTCTTGATAATGAGTAATATATGTGTTTGTAAAAAGGTTTCTCTTCCAGAAATATACTGATTGATTATATCCTTATTAATTTTCTTGTGACACACATCACTAACACGCATGCACACTCATTTATAAACACACAAACATACAAACCTACACAGTCATACACACAACCACATATACGTTAGATTTATTTGAACAGAAAAATTGGCACATACGCGCATATACATACATAAAAACACACATAAACAGACAAACGCACCTACGCACACACATACATTTAAATTATCAAAAACGTCGACCCTTAAAGTCACTAGCATTGGTCTTCCTTAAGAATATCAACTCAGAATTATATCATTTTTAGCAAAATTATTTACCCCTTGCTTAAAAGAGAAATATTTCCCAAGTATGTAGAATGTGGTAAGCACATGTGAGGTCTTTAAGAACGCTGGACACTAATGCACAACCAAACAGTACAGACCCATTATCTTCTCAGTATCATCAGCAAAAATTTTGAGGCTAATATCAACAAGAAGTTTGTCGAGCACCTGGATAGATACAGCCTCTTGTGCGACGAGCAGTACAAGTTTCGATCAGCCCAGTCCACTGCTGACGTCTTAACCACGATTGCACACAGATTTATTGAAGCCTTCGACAATACAGGTACGACAGCGACTATGGCATTAGTTATCTCGAAGAACTTAGACAAAGTCTAAAACAAAGGTTTACTACACAACATCTCCGACTATGAAATCACTGGAAGTGTTTTTTCTATTATGAAACCGTTTGTAATAGGCAGATCACTGATTAGGTAGATCAATTTCCTGAGGTCTTTTCGGTCAACGCAGGCTTCCTCTAGGGGTCACCTCTCGGATCAATCTCCTTTCTGTTATACATAAGTGATCTATCTAAAAATAGACTCCGATCATTGCAGATGATGCGACGATATATGGGCGCACATTCAAAAGTTTTGACGAATAAAACTTGGTAACTGATCTCTCATCCGATTTGAAACTAATTTCTCAGTGGGGGAAAATGGCTGATGACATTCAATGGATCAAAAAATAAATTATTTACATTTCATCACCGCCGATTAAACCCCGAACTACCAACAGTCACAATGAACAAATGCCCCACACCCCGAAGAGGCCTCGTGTGTTGAGAAGTACTGCTAAAGAAACAGGGAAAATGATCAGTTCTATATAACAACCCAGCAAACGCCTAACTCCTCATGCTATCTATACTTTATAAGAGGCAGATCAGTTTGAAAATTGAATATCGTTGCCATATCTGGCAGGTGCTGCCCAAACTTGACTTTTCAATGTGATAGAGTACAAAAGCCATGTTGAAGAATATTTTTTACACACTATGTAGCGAATCTATCACTGATCAACCTCTACTACCATGGAAATTGCTAGATAATCTGCGTCTCCTGGTTTCGGCTATACCAACCTTCACGGCTATTACCCTCCATATCACTTATGTATTACCAAACCACTCACGCTCATTTCGTATTTCATCAGTAAGAATTAAGTTTTACTGAAACAGGATCTTCTGCCAAAACACAACCCTGATGAATATATTCCTAAGAGCTTGTTTCTATGATCACCATAACCTTGACCTCTTCAAGTCTAGAATCAACCGTTATCTTCAAACGCCGTCCATATAAACTTCCCTTAAAGTTACCCTCTACTTCGAGTGAAACCCGGGCTTCATATAGGATTAACCGTACAGTAATATCTATCTATCTATCTATCTATCTATCTATCTATCTATCTATCTATCTATCTATCTATCTATCTATCTATCTAGGCAGCATTTTTCAGTGATGCAGGTTTCATTAAATAATATAGACACATTTTGTCTATTTATTTTATGTAGATTATATTTTCATATTGTCTCGTGTGGTCATGTGTGACGTCATGAGATGTGGCGTGATATTCGCTTCCAGCTTCTTGTATGCACGAGTTGTTGTTCCTTGGAAATCTTCCATGTAAACAAAAACAGTCTGTCATTAGTGTTTGTCCGTGAATTATCAAATTTTATAATGTATTGAAATCTTTGAAAATGGTTTATGTAAGCCAAAAGCTTGGATTGGATTGTAAAAATTATGTTTCAACATTGTGATTTTCTTTCTTCATTCAATGATAATGCTATTAAGGTTATCAGGCAATATAAAAAAATTTCATAAAATAAATAGGTAAAACTTCTCCATATATATATACATATTTAAAATTTTACATTTGTGAAATTTTGCATTTAGGTGAAATTTGAATTCACATTTGAAATTATAGCGGGTATCTCTTCTCTTATTTCATTTGTAGTGAGGGGTAGTAGGATTCCATAGTAGGTTAACGGAATTTGCCTTGTGGGAAGATAGCCCACTATAATTCATAAAAGATTATAAATTCAACAAAGGCAATTTCGAGTGTAAAATAACATTTATACATATATACATTTCAATCAATGTTTGACAATTAAAACAATACTTGGAATAAAGGTCCAACGAAGTTAGAAAGAGTTTATGGCGGATAATAATGAGCTGAAGGAGATAAAAGAATGTTCAAGGAAGATATAACGCTGAAAGGTAAAAAGCTGCGTAGTATGATTAACGTTCATTATCAAGTTGCTGCTTCTAAAGTCAGTAGGTCAGCAAGTCGGTTTGTGGAATGCCATAGAAAAGGTCAGTTAGTACTTTGAGAACAGGGGAGGAAGAAGGAGACGAACATAGTAGTCGCTCGACATATGTCAAGGAAGAAACTAATTACATTCTTCTCCTCTGTCTGTGCCTGTCTGTCTGGGTGCCTTTTGTCACGGCTTTTATATTTTTCCTTCAGGCTCAAACGCTGGTCGTTTAGCATTTCATCCTTGTATTTGGTTTCGGGCTTCTCATTGGCTGATAAATAAAAATTGGTAATTTGATATTTGATTAATTTTTATTTTTCAACCGGAACATCTGCGCGAATCCGGATGCGTACGACGATTTTTATTCATTTGCTTTTTAGTTATGAGAGAGCACACATCCGGTTCATCGCTTTTGTTCGGTCGGTATTACCACATAACTTTCGCTCCAGAAAATGGAGTGATATTTTGGTATCTGTTGTCGCTATTTTCAATTAGGTTTTTTGTTGTGTTCTGTTTTGTTAGAAATAAAAATATGTGTTTTCTTTCTTCCATTTACTTGTTCTACCAGACTTAGTTTTCATTTTTGGTTTGTTTCCGTTAGTTTCCTGAGTACAAGATGGGGAGTTATCGAAATCCCGTCTTGATTCGATGGAATCTTTTGGTTTTATATTTTCAGTAATGTACGCCGGTTTTAATCTGTCCATTGAGACTTTACTATGAACGTCGTCTGATTTTTTTAAAGTAAAATATTTTTCGTGACGACTTATTACTTGATACGGACCTGTGTATGGAGCTTCCAACGGTTTTCTTACTCTATCAGTTCTTAACCAAATGCTTTTACATGTCAGTAAATCTTTTGGGATGTAAGAAGTAGGTGTTGAATGTAGGTGTCCGCTGGATAATTTGTCCATATCAAATTTCTGCATTTCGTCAGTTAAAATTTTAACGTGCAAGTTTGTTATCTTGCTGTTTTCGTTCTTGTTAGGGTCGATCAGTAATCGGTGAATTTGTGCGTGAGTTTCCGTTACTGCGGTAAATGGAGAATAGTTTAATTCGTTGGGAGTTATTCTCATTCCTAGCAGAACTATAGGGAGAGCTTAAAAAGCAAATGAATAAAAATCGTTGTACGCATCCGGATTCGCGCAGATGTTCCGGTTTATAAATAAAAATTGGTAATTTGATATTTGATTAATTTTTATTTTTCAACCGGAACACCTGCGCGAATCCGGATGCGTACGACGATTTTTATTCATTTGCTTTTTAGTTATGAGAGAGCACACATCCGGTTCATCGCTTTTGTTCGGTCGGTATCACCACAAAATAAATGGATATCTGCTCTGCAAATTAAATTTACATCGAGCTTTCTGTTGGAACAGTTTTTATATTTGACCTAATATTAGTAAGAATGATCGGAATTATTTTCCAATCTTTTCCTGAATTTGTTATATATATATATATATATATAGGTTGCGATAGATGAATATTCATCTAATTAATGCGAAAATGAAAAATAACTCCCCTTGTATTTGAAGACATATATTTCCCAAAATTATACGAAAGTATACTGAAATACTAAAAAGTAAATCTGTTTATTAACAATGCCATCGGCTTCAACTATGGTCTCTAGAAAACTTCAGTATCAATTTCAACTCTTCTAGATGGTCATTTTGTTTAAATTGGTAAATGCTACTATAATCCTCGGTGTTACAATGAGACTCATCTGCGTCTGCACATAATAATCAAGGGTGTTGCAATTTGGTGTGTCAAGTGGCCAGGTGTAAGGATAATGTAGTCGCAGTAATTGTCTGACAGCTTTGAGTTCAGTTGCCAGACATGGTGCTTTTTGCATCCACACATTTGACCCACAGCAGAACTACCAACCCAGTGCACTTGATGTAATCCGTATTAAATATGAAGCATCCACTAACAAATTCAGGAATTTTTTCTCATCAGAACGATTAAAGTGAGATTTCCGAGGTGCCATACTTTCGTAATCAACATTAGAATCATCCAACTCTCTCTGAATGCTCTGAACTGTCGTCAGACTGACCTTTAAATGTTTGAATTGGAACTTCCGGCGCAAATGCTATGCATTACTGCATACCGTGCTCTTCTTATTACAGATGGTGGTCATACTATACGGTGCAGTCGAAAAATAAAATAAAAAACAAACAATGCATATGCAAAGATAAAAAATAAAATGGCAACGACAATCAATATACCCATCGCACCAAATATATATATATATATATATATATATATATATATATATTATTATTATGTCATTTTTCATCATATTTCGATTTCTGCTTTGGTCTCACTACCAACCAAGTCTGCGGGGAGACCTAAGGCAGGTAGTGGCGTGTTGTTATGGCTCCATTTCATGTTTTTCTATCTTCCCTATCATCCTCAGCATTACATAGATAAAGTTTTCCTTAGTGCGTGGGCTGTACTTAATAAGACAATTTTTTGTATGTCTCTTAAGCTGGGGTTTCCAGGGATTCTTTCAATGTGTTGTTTTGTTCCATTTTTTATCATTCCAAGTGCACCTACTATCACTGGCACAACTCTTGTTTTCAATTTCCACATTTTTTCTATTTCAATTTCCAGGTCTTTATATTTTGACAGTTTTTCAAATTCCTTGATTGCTATGTTACAATCCGCTGGACAAGCCATATCAATTAATATTATTATTATTATTATTATTATTATTATTATTATTATTAAAATGAGAAAAGTTTCAAATTTGACAATTGGCAATATTTAATAAAAAAGATTTGATAGAAGATACTTAATACATTTCGTCATTCAAGGCTTTATCAGATAATAAAAAGAGTGAAATGTATATATGTGTCATTTGTGTGTATGATTAATTAAATAGTTACTCTTCGTATTTTTTCCCTAATCTGACTTTTAAAAATGTCATCAATAACCATTCTTAAAATTTTTTGTTCAAAATGAAAGATTTTAAAATTTCCCATTTTTTTTGTATCGAATTAAAGATAAAGTCCTCTTCTCATTATCAGAATGGCTCGAAAGTAATAAATTTATTTAGCCTTTTCTAAAATTAATTCAAATCAGTCCTATTTCACTTCTTCAGAATTGGTTTAAAAATAATAGATGTGTTTGTGAAACTCTCAATGCGTTTCCGTATCAACAATATGTTATTAGAACAGGATATAAAAATCCCGATAAAGTTTAAATATATAGCAGGCAGATTAAAATAATGAATATACTGTATAATATAGAATCGTAGTGTCCACTTAAATATGAATATCTTCTAAAAATAAACATAGTTTGAACATAACTAATAAAACACTTTCATAAAGCTAAAAACTAAATACAAACTTTGCTACTTCATTCATCCTAGTTTGTTCCTGTCTACTTTACAGTTACCTTTTTAAAACATAATCTACTAATATTTTTGTACTCGAACTATAATTAGATATTTCTGCTTCTTCTATCTGATATTATTTTGCACAATGTTTAAATATTAAGCAGACTAAAATGTCTGTTAATATTTTTATATCGAACATCATTTCTTACCTGTAAAATATATTCTACAAACGACCGAAAATAACTTGTACACGATTGTAGGCTTTAAGAAAGTTTTACTTAACTGAGAATACAAGGTTCGCGTATAGTTTTCGTTTAATAATCTCAGTAAACAGAAATATCTCTCTCAAAGAGGAGAGTGAAGGCTAGAGGTCACACTTAATTATTCATAATATTCTTCCTCATTTCGTTGTAGGGGAAGAATTAATTGCATTTTGCCGGAGTGCTGCGGTTTCTGCTAAAACGTATTGGTAAATCAGCAATTCTGAGTTTCTGGGTCCGAAGACTCACTCTGGCTGGTTTTCTCTCCTCGGCCCGTCTTGAAAAAAAAACAAAAAAAACAAAAAAAAAACAAAAATAAAACACTTCACCTGCGTGCGGGATGCTGTAATTCTGATTCTGAATCACTAGTGGAAGGGTCTTGATATTTAGGCTCCGCCTTTCAAGTTACATCAGATTTAGGTACAATTCCTAAGAGTGCGAGGTATTTCAGGGAAACAGCAGAGTATTTCCAATCCGGGAAGCGAACGCTTCGTTTCATTTAGCTTCACTATTATTAATGGGTCATTATTATTAAGAACCGTTCCAGCCTTAAGAGCCACGAAGGAAGCAAAGTTTAGGTTTTTCGTTGAAATGAGAGGATAATTTCTGGAAGTACATAGAAGCGTTCTAATAGCATACAGAGATTAGGGCAGAACATCTTCCCAGCAGGAGATCGGACATTTGCCATTTCCGACGGCTAGTTGTATAGTTTTCAATATAATGTCGTTATACCGTTCACATTGGCCATTATCATTGGTGGTAATAAGTCGTTCTGCTTGTGGCCACTCCTCATTCTCAAAGAAACTGTTTCAACTGCTCAGACATGAAAGAGGCTTCACTCTCTGAATGGTTGTATGCTGGGATCCCTAGAAATAGCGGATAAAGAGCAAAAGCATTGTATCACCGAATTTGCTGATATGTTCGGGCACGGAAATTCAAATAAGAATCGCGAATATTCATCGATGACTGATAGCATGTAGCGATTCGTATTTTCTGAGAGTAGGGGACGCTTAAAATTTATATTTAACCTCTCAAATGTTTGTGTGGCTTTTATAAATATCCCGGCATTAGGCCTAAAGAACTGCGGTTTGTGTTCTGCACAAATTCCACATGATTTTATAATTTTTTACGTCGTCCGTTGAATATAGTAACTTTCTGGTTCGGAACACACATGTCATTCTTGTTATGCCTGGGTGGCACAGTTCATTCTGCAGAGTACGAAGCTTATCTATGTTTGGTATCAAGCTACATACTCTCAACAATGCATCTAGCATTTTCTTTCCCAGGTCGACAGCTCACATCAAAAAAAAAAAGAAAAAAAAAGGAGAGTTCAATTTTCTACTTTGAAATTTTGTCATTCTTAATTTTACTACTTGTTCTGGTTTTGAGCATAAATGCGACGGTCTTTTTATCCGTGATCCATCGAAAATGCCAACCTATCAAGTAGTGCCTCCATTTTCTGAGACCTCCACTATAGAATAGGCTTCCTTTTCAAATACTGAGTGCCACTGTTCCGAACACAAGGTCCTTGAAAAAATGCAAAAGGGCATCCCAATTACCTTAAAACTTGCACAATTAGATGCATCTGTCTCTGCCATCAGAGGAATGGCGGGATCTATCACAGTAACAGCTGAGGTTGATATATTCATTTTAAGATTTTTAAAAGCCTCTATTGCTGCTGAAGAAATAGGAGAACTGTCCGATTGTAACAATGGATGTATTTTATCTCAAAAAGAAGGAATTGGCATGTTTAGTAGATGTTTCAATCGTCCCTGATCTGGTGACATGGAACCTTTACACATGGTGTATCCCAGTAAATTAATGGTCACTACGCAAAAAATCGATATTTAAAGTGAGATTGTATTTCTTAATAGCTGTCATGAATCACTTCAGATTATAATTGTAATCTATATGGTTGCGTCTGCTTACATTTATTTGTCAATGTATACGAAAGTGCCACCCAAACTTTCGTCATTAATAATTTTATCCATAATTTGGTGAAAGCTAGCAACGAATTTTTTTTACTCCGAATGGTATTCTTTTAAACTGATAGAGGTGACTATTTGCCTAAAAAGCAGTGTAGACCCAATTTAATAACCACTTGGTGCTTCTGAGATCTAGCGTGCTGTACACTTTATATTTGGAAATTTCACTTATGAATTTGTCTGTGCTAGTGGGTAAGCGTGTAGTATGGTGACCCCATTTAGTGTTTGAAAGTAATCAATCATTTTGGTTCTCAGAAAATGTTACTAATACCGGGTCCTTAAATGGGGACTCACTTGTTTCAATGTTTCCTTTGTTAAGCATTCTCGTAAATTCAGCATTTATAAATTGTTGTAGTCAAGTGAGTAACGTCTTGACTTTATTTCTTTGAGCTTATAGTCTGCAGATAAGTTATTGAAGATTGACGGGTACGGAATATTCATTGCTGTTAACCTGCAAATACTGAGGGATGGTTTGTGGTTTCCAAAGCGAATCTTAATACTAGAAGGATGCTGTAGAAATTCATGTCACAGTATCACATTACTGCAGAGGTTCTTCATTATCGAGAGTTAGATGTTTCTATAAAACGGGTTTCTTCACTGTAGGCTAACCAGGCAATATCCAATCAGTTAAAGTCTGACGAATTGGATGTGAGAGAAGAAGCTATAAAATATTTTCCTTTAGATAAGTAGACATTTATTCACATTTATTCAAGTTAGTTATGTCAATTTACAAGACTAATTGTAAACTTTCATTCAAATTAAATCACAAAAATATAACCAACAATATGTAAATTCTCTAAAAAATGTTTTGGTTTCAAAATTAACGAGCCATCAAAGAAGAAATCTAAGTATATTACGTTGATCAACTCTGAAACGACACACTGGTCAAATTTGAATAAACTCTCACAAGAAGAAACTTTTTGAAGAAGGCTTTTCATATAATGAACTGCAAGAGGTTCTAATAAATGGAAAAATGGTTTACCTGCACATTTGCAAAGTGCAGTTAGATTACCCACTGAAGATCCGAAACTGTATACAGATAAGAAGCAAGGCACAAGTTCTTTATCACTCAATTATTGTGCCATCAAATAATATCTACATTTACTTCAAAACGAAATAATAAAGAACAATTTAACTATATCATGATGTAATAATTTATACAGTGCAGTAGGTAGTTTCAGTGCGATATTCAATAAACAAAGCAAATTTAAAACAGTCGTATCATTTGTGCCCAGCAGTATTATGGTACGATATTCACTTTAATTTTCTTTGCACTCATTAATTAGAACCTAACAAATAGCGTAAGATTTTCTTCATTGATTAGCCTCTTTTTTATAAACTTTTACAATTTTTTTTATCGAATACAGTAAAAATTTCTTATTTTGTTTGTGGTGATTCACAGTGAGGAATGTTTATTGTATATAATAAAAATATAACAATTTTATCTGGACTATTTTGGATTTAGTAAAATTTTGCAATAACTATTTAAGCAAAACCCTGTGCAAATTAGGTATTTCTGTACATTTTCTAGATGATATTTAAAAGAAAATGTTTAGAACTAGTAAAAGATATGAATTCAATATTTGATTTCAGTTCATATCACATTGAACCGCAGCCTTCACACCGAATACAATATTGATTTAAAAAATCAACTAAAGGGGCTTATAAATAACAAAGTAATTAAGGAGAGTTGAAAAATATACAATCGGAAAGAAAGAGGTACATTTCTACGGATATGATTAGAAAAAAGGCTTCTTGAGAATGGGTTGATAGGAAATGAATACTAGAGAAAAAAAATGAAAACAGTGAAAACATACTTGACATGCTGAGTGAAAATGAAAACATATTGTTAAGCGTTACTAAGTATAGGAAATTGTGGAAGCCTACAATCGCTCATCTAATCAAAGCTGAATTGGTTAAGTATCTTACTTAACATGACTTCCATTCGAATAAGCAATATGGCTTCCGTTTATCCATACCTTCCGCCAATATGTTAACAGCCATCTTTGACTATGCCTATCAGGTTTTAGATAAGAACGATGAAACTAGAGCTCTCGTGCTAGATGTCTCAAATGCATTAGACAGGGTTTTGCATGCTGGCCTTCTCCCCAGAGTACTCTATCTCTAGAGAAGTATTTGATCTAATCCAATCTTTTATAAAAAAAAATCTTATCGTTTCTAACGGGACTCGCTCCAGGTTCATATTATATTAATTCAGAGGGTCCATGGGGATTTATCCTTGAACATACGTTGTTTCTGATTTTCATCAATGACCTTACCGTTGTCAAAAGTTCCCAACTGCCAATTACTGGTGAAGTGAGTGACCGGCAACAGACTATCGGTTAAAAATTAATTATTTTTCTTCCATGAAAATATTGCAAAAATATGTTTGGAACTTTTCAGTGAGATTATTGATCATTTCCAGATATGATGTTGGAAAATATTTTTTCAGTTTTGTGTGTATGTGCTTGTGTGTATATGTATGTAGTGTTATTGGTAAATATACATGAAGTAATCATTATATATAGCATATCAGAGTGAACAATTAGAAACCATGATAAGCCGTTTAGTCCATGCGCGAAAAGTCTAATGAGGATACACATACTCTCACACAAAATGACTGACTATGATGTCTATCATTTCTTACCACAGCTACCATTCTAGCTTTAAAATAAGCTGTGGTCGCAAATTAACCGTCGGGTGCTGTGCTGCATTTGATATGACGCGTTTCTTTTTTATTCTATTAGGAGTGTACTCCTGCCGCCGGCAAATTATTTGAGAGGATTATATATATATATATATATATATATATATATATATATATGTGTGTATATATATATATATCGTTCAGTACTCGACGACATAATTATTGCAAAAATTAAAATAAAATAAAATAATAAGGCAATGATAAAGAGTAAACACGCTGCAAGATATTTCATAACAGGTAATAAGGTTTAAAAACTGATAGTAAAAAAATGAAGTGAGCCGACGCTGTCTCGCTAGTGTCTTTCACTATCGCTCTCTCTCTATCTTTCTCTATGTGTGTGACAGGATATATATATATATATGTAATAAAATAGGATACACACACACACACACACACACACACACACACACATATATATATATATATATATATATATACAACGACCTTTATTACTATATATATATATATATATATATATATATATATATATATATATAAAACGATTTTTATTACAATAAGGAGGATGGATAGGGACGTAAAATACATCACTCGACGTTACTTCGACGAAAGACATTGTAGTTTTCTTCAGTATTTTACGTGACTCTTGAAATAATAATTATCACCTAGTAAAGATTCAGAAGATATAACATATGCCCATACAGAGAAGGAATATTTATATTGATTAGAAATATATTTGGTTAGATAGATAGATAGATAGATAGATAGATAGATAGATAGATAGATAGATAGATAGATAGATAGATTTTACTGATCGTCTGAAGTCTATTTTTATTTTAAATTTCTGCTGATAGTCTTTTGTTATTTATGTAGACAGTTTTCTGTATTAGATGATGCTAATATTTTAAAATTTTGAATGAGCTCAGCGACGAAAAAAAATTGCAGTTCAGATCGGATACAAAAAAATCAAACCGAAGACTAAATGTTAGGGACTGTCACGCAAAACATTGTCAGATTTTATCTTCTATTTTTTCCTTTGGCTTGTGTGTTTGTTTTTTGTGTCTTTTGTCGCTAGGTTTAACCGGTTCCCCTTTTGTTTGTCGGCCTGCCTCTTGCGTGCTATATTTTTGATAGGAAAGTAGTCTTTTTCTTTAATTTTGTCATTTTTATTATCACTTATCATGTCAAATCTTTTTTCTTTTCTTTTCCTGGAAGCAGCTGTTAACCAAGAAATGAATAAAAATATCAGAAAAAAAAAGAATTGGAGAATGGTAACTGAACCTTCGATTATGACTGCATCTGCACATCATTTGTTTCAACCTGTTTTAATCTAATATTTTTCTCTACCATTTTCATAAAAGAAAATATCCAATTATTTCTTCATTGTAACAGAAATACTATCCTCATCAAGCTTCTGTATGGCGCCAGAAATCATTCAGTGATCGACTGATAATTATATCTACGTATTTCTTGAATTATCTGAGCACAAATTGAAGACTTGTATAAACAGTAGTTCCACAATAATCGTTCCACAACCACTGCCTGATAGGAATTAAGGCCGATAACTTCATGTTAAGAAACTATTATTCCGTGCAAGCTGTGCATATCTGGTACATACAAGTACTGGCTGAATAAATGAGGTCTGGAAAATAATACCCACCTTTAGTCTATTAGGATTAGGAGCATGAAAACCATTGACAGTGAGTTGCATTATTGATTGATAATAAAAAATACGGTTTTTGGAGAATATACACTCCTGATCAAAATTTTAAGACCACTTAAAAATCATTAAAAAGAAATATTTGTTTTACGGATAGATTTTAAACTCCTCCCACTTAAGGTTACCAATACTACAATCTAAAAGGTTATGGAAACAAAAAGCTACATTCCAAACATTTTATTTAGAAATTTACATTTTTATAAAATGAGGCGATTTACGCATGATCAAAATTATAAGACCAGGGGTATAAATTGTTACATCTATGGTAATTCCAATGTTTTTAGTTCAGTTAGAGATTAGCAATCACTGCGTAAAGGTGTTACCATGCCTAAAGCAAGCAAACTTACCATAAGCCTTCTCGAATTCTAAAATTCCATAAGCAAGGTTTGTCACAGCGGGCGATCGCAGCTGAGGTAAATCACAGTAAAACTGTGATTTTGCAAATTTCTAAAGAACAACGAGAATTATGGAAAAGCAAAATTCTCTGGTAGGCCCCAAAACATTTCTCCTGCACTGAGTAAGAGAATAAGACGGGTTGTTATGAAAGAGGAGGACTTTCTTCTAGTCAAATTAAGGCAGTCACAGTTGCTGATTGCAGTCCCGTGACCATCAGACGACACTCACGACAAAAAGGTATGGTAAATAAAAAGCGTAACCAAATTCCTCGGCTGCTTCCACATCACAAGGTGGCCCGCTTAAAGTTTGGTTGTGAATACCAAACATGGGACGTTGAGAAGTGGAAGAAAGTCCTGTTTTCTGATGAGAAAAAATTCAATCTAGATGGTCCTGATGGCTTCCAACGATATTGGCATAACAAAAACATGCCTCCTGAAATTTTCTCCACACGTCATTGTGGTGGAGGGTCCCTAATGGTATGGAGTGCCTTTTCTTACAGAGGGACGATGGAGCTCCAGGTAGTGCAGGGTTGTCAAACAGCGGCTGGTTATGTTAGCATGCCACAAAAAGCATCATTGATAATGGAGGGTCATCATTTGTGTGTGGATGGATGGTTATTCCAACAGAATAATGCTGCAATCCACGCTGCAAGACGGACCTTGACCTTTATACAAGAAAATGGGATCCATCTCTTGGGACATCCTGCATGCTCACCAGACTTGAACCCAATTGAAAATGTTTGAGGATGGATGACAAGAGAAAACCGAAGAGCGGTTACTTCAACAACAACAACAACAACAACAACAACAACAACTGTTTATGGAATTTCATAAACAGCAGAAAGATTTCCAAGAGGAAGCTTTTAAAAAAAGCGAGGAACGTCAAAGTCAAATAGAAAGCTGACTGTACAAATCATTAAATGGCAAACAAACATTTGAGAACGATACTGTATTTTCCCAGGGTACTATCTGGAGTACCATGGAAACTTTCGAATATGTACTCAAAGATGAAAAAAACCTTCATTGTTTTCTACAGGCGGTACGAGGTTTTATTCATCGTTGATTGCAAAGAATGGTCGAATTAAAAAAAAAAATTCGGCTATTACTAAGAAAATTGGGTACCTCAGAACACAGTAGGTTCGTTGACTTTATCCTCCCCAAAAGAACAACGGACATAGATTTCTCAGAAAGATTTAAGTTACTGTCAGAACTATTTGGGCCTAACACGTCACTCTTCCATAAGAAATGGAAGTGCCTAAATCTACTCAAGGAGGATTAGCAGGACTATATGACATTTCCGGCTACAGTAAATAAACACTGTAATGACTTCAAATTAGCAGATTTATCCGCTGACGATTTGAAATATCTGATTTTTGCCCAGAGTTTAGTCTCAGCTGGAAACGCTGAAATTAGATGCCGAGTTATGTCAAAATTAAAGAATGAGCCGGGTCTAACCCTCCAAAGATTGGCAAAGACTACCAGATGGTCGTATTCGTAAGATGTGACTCTAAAAATATCGAGGAGTCAAGAGTTGCTCATATCAAAACATTAAGTGCAGACCAAAACACTACTTCCCGGAAAAAGAGAAAAGTAAATCTATGCGAGAAAATATCGTGACAAGCATACTACGAATAGACAAGAAAATTCACCACCAGGTCTGTGTTATATCTGCGGAAACCTACACTGGATGAGGTTTTGCCTGTCCAAAGGGAAGAAAACCTGTCAAAATTGTGGTAAAGCTGGTCATGTAATATCACACTGCTGGTATGTTAAAAATTTTAGAAGACCAAAAAATAAAATTAGGCAGACGAAATCAAGTAAATACGTAATTGTGCAAATATTTAACAAAACTATAAAATTTAAGCTCGACTCTCGGTCTGACCTTACGATTAGTAATCTGCATACCTGGAGGCAACTGAAGAAACCAACTTTATTAAGAACAAAGAGAACAGCACTTTCTGCAACAGGTGACAAAATTAGTATTTTAGGTGAAGTATTTTCGCTGTAACATTAAATGGAATAACGAAAAAATTAAAAGCTTATGTTATGTAAAATACAGAAAACGTATTTGGAACAGATTGGATTGAGAAGTTCAATCTGTGGGACTGTCCAATAAGTATGTTTTGTCGTAAAATAGAAAGTACAACCTCCAACATTAAGGAACTGAAACAGGAACTCAAGCAAAAGTTCCCAGATGTGCTTTCAGGTGATTTAGGAAAATGTGCAAAGATAAAAGCACAATTCCAGTTAAAAGATAACGCTAAGCCCGTGTTTAAAAAGAAAAGGTGAACCAAATCAATGAAGAGTTAGACGGATTGAAAAATGCAGGTATCCTGTCTAAAATAGATTTCAGTGAATGGCTGCACCAACAGTATATGCAAAGAAAAAAATCTAGCCAATTAAGATTTCTCAACGGGATTAAACGCCGCACTAAAGACCACCACTATCCTCTCCATAGCCTAGAAGAGATATTTAATAAATTAAACGGTGGCAATTTTTTTTCAAAAAATGACTTATGGGATGCATATTTACAAATCCAAGTTGAGGAGAACTGTTCTAAACTTTTTTTGTATAAATACACATAAAGGTTTGTATTAATTTAATAGACTAGTTTTTGGAGTCGAGGTCCCGCCTGCTCTCTTTCATCAGGTTATGGACACCATGCTGGGCGACCTTGATTTCGTAACTGCCTATCTTGATGATATCCTAATTCCTAGTAAATCATTGAAAGACGATCGGGAGCACGTAATAAGCGTATTTGACAAAATCCAAGAAAACGGCTTCAAAGCCAAGGAAGCTAAATGTGATTTTTATTTGACGGAAATAAAATATTTGGGGCATATCATTAACAAAGACGGTCGACGACCGGATCCAGACAGAGCTACGGTGATCAAGGACATGCCGGCCCCAGATAACGTTCAAGCAATACAAAGGTTCCTAGGCTTAGCAAATTTTGACCAGGTATTCATTAAAAACATGCACAACTTGCGAGCTCCTTTAAACGAACTACTAAAAAAAGACAAAACCTGGGAATGGATATCGGAATGCCAATCTACATTCAAAAAGTAAAGAACATACTCACTTCAGAACTTTCTCTCACTCACTATAACCCAAAGTTAGACATCATGGTAACAAGCGATGCCAGCTCGTATGACATCGGTGCTTGCATTTTACACAAACTTCCGGATGGAACGAGGAAACCATCGCGCATGCGTCTCGAATTTTGCTGCCTGCGGAAAAGCAGAATTCGCAGATCGAAAAGGAAGTATTATGCATAATCTTCACCGTTAACAAGTTTCACAGATATCTACACGGCAGATATTTTATGTTACAGACTGACCACAAACCGCTGCTGACTATATACGGATCAAAGAAGGGATTACCGGTGTACACCGCGAATAGACCGATACATTGGGGTACATTACTGGTGAATTATAATTTTAATATTAAGTACCTGTCCTCCAAGAACATCTGCCACACTGACGGTTTGTCTAGACTCGTTCCAAAAGAAAAAAAAACTCGATAATCGCGACCTTAAGAACGAACTGCGAGATAAAGAACATGGTTGCTAACACCGTGAAAGAGCTTCCAGTAACACTATCAGACATCAAAAGAGAGGCTCTAAAAGACGAGTTTATCCGTACGACCAAGAACAAAATTTACAATAAAGACTCAAGCGTGTCTGAGTTTTTCTCGCTATGTGACGATGTATTGTTGTACAATGAAAGAGTGGTGATACGTAAAAATTTGCAGAAAAAAATCCTGCAGGACTTTCATAGGGGACATCTTGGGAAAAACTGTACAAAGAGTCTCTACTGGTCAAACATAGACAGAAATATAGCTGACATGATTGATGCATGCAAAGGGCGCGCGTTCCCAGGTAAAGCTCCACTAGTTATGTGCACACCGTGGCCAATAACTGACCAGCCGTGGCAGAGAATTCACTTCGATTTTGCGGGTCCATTGGAAAACCATTACTACCTCATAGTCGTCAACAGCCACACTAAATGGCCGAAAGTTCTTAGATGCAGAAGACCCACCACGGGGTGCACGATAGCTTTCCTTTATTAATTGTTCGCGCGTTTTGGTGTAGTGGATTGTGTGGTGACGGACTACGGAACGCAGTTCACGTCCGGTGAATTTAAAGTGTTCTGTGAAACGTTCCAGGTGAAACACATTACGACACCGCCAACAGACAGGCGGAGCGATTCGTGGACACCTTAAAACGAGCACTTAAAAAAGCGCAGGGCGCATCAACTGAGAAGACGCTTCAACAGTTTCTGGAGGTGTATTGAATTACGCCAAACCCCAATACGTCAACGGGACTTTCATGAAAAGATGTTCGCAAGAAGGATAAGATCAGTATTTGATAAGCTCATTCCAAAGTTAGGCAAAATTAAAAAAGTAGTTACCCTCCCCAGAAAACGTTTTCCTGTGATGAGAAAGTATTGTTAAATGTTTATAAAAACAACATGACGTTGTGAAAAGTAGGCACAGTAAAACAAATAGTGGGAGATCGCGTATATATAATTCAAGGCACCAAGAATACACACAAGCGCCATCAGAACCAATTGAGGAAATGTTGGGCAACCGACATTAAGGAACCATCACCGACTAATGAAGAGCCGATGGACACCATCTTCGAGAGTTTTGATCTCGAGGCAACCCAAGCTTCACCCGAAATAAAGCGATCTGAAAGAAAAAGAAAATTTGCGGAACCTGTGATCGGCGATCCAAAACGAAAGAAATATTAAACTGCTTTTCAGGGAAAAGCTCTTGAAAGTGAGGTTTTGTGGGGAGTTACCGATTTAACTATGGGCTCTTCCTACCAGTATATTAACTGAGTGGCTTCAGTTTAGCTCAGCACAGTCTGTCTGTCTGTCTGTCTGTCCCCAGAAAGCAAAACTTATGTATCTATTTTTAACTTAATATATGTTGTTAACCATACCACCGTGTTTCGAGTTATCATTTAGTGGTCCCATCACCGGTCCACATCATCTATAAATCTTGTAAATTCCAACCAATGTTGTTTCAGTATAATTCTATTAGAAAAGATTATATCAAAGCCAAACCGGGACGCAGCGGAACAGATTCCACGTTTGTGAAGACGCTAAAAAAACAACGAATTTTATCAGATGAGATTGCTGAAAGCGTAGGTACATCTGGTTCAGAAATGTTATTCTTTATTAATTGTTCTAATAAATGGAAATGATTTATGAAAACTAATCTGTATGTGCGTTTGAGCGTGAATAATATGTCCTTTGAGGATGTGGAAGATCATAGCTTTTTCGTCTTTTGTTGTTCTTAACGATATTTTATTATTAACATCTCGATCGCCGAGACATCATATATCCATTTACAGAAAATCTTCAAGTAATTTATTCGATTAATTTCTCTGCTCATTTTACTGTCAATATAATTTTTGGACGTTAAGTTCTCTTCTCAATGTATGTTCCCAATTATTGTTTGTCTCTCCTAATTGATATTAATGATTCCTTTGTATTACTTATTGTCCTTGAAATAATATTTTCAAAATGTAACTATTCAGGAAGGACTTACGGTTTAATCATGTTGAAACATTGGTACTCTCTACGATCACCGTAGTTAAGCAATCTCCAGATTCGTTAATACCTAGATGGGTGTCTGTTTAAGAATACTAGGTACTGTAAGTTTGGATGTGTGGTTTATGTAACAAAATAATTAGGAATTCTTAATCAGAGAACCGAGTTCCAATTCCGGTCGGGTTCGTCATTTTTAGTTATGCGCAAATACTCTTATGAAATGTATGAATTTTGTTAAATAATAAATCTTGTTTTACTAAACTATTATTATCTCCAAAGATAAAATTTTGTACAAAATATTTTTACATTTCAGCATAAAATAACTCATATATGTTGATATACTCCGAAACGAAAACAACCAAAAACCCAACCAAGCAATTTAAGAGAGTAGTATAAATTATAAAACACAAAAGAATTTGGAAATTTACACAGACAGATAATCTTATGAGAGGTATAAATAACAAAATTTTTCTTCTAAAAATGTAAGACAAAACTATCTTTGCGATGCTGATTTTTCTATTCCTCCAAAGAAGAACAGAAAATCTCAAAAAATAAAACAATTTGAACAATGAAATCAAAGCTTTTCAAAAGAAATTAAACAGTTGTGGAAAATATGTTACGCCTGGAACTCTCTTGAAAATCTCTAAAGATTAGATCAATTGAAAATCCGAGAAGCTATGATAACCCATTTCCCTAAGTGGAGAGAGAGAGAGAGAGAGAGAAAGGGAGAGAGAGAGGGAGTGAGAGAGAGAGAGAGAGAGAGAGAGAGATGAGAAGTTTCATTCATCTTCTCTCTCTCTTTGACACATGCTATTATTATGTCATTCAAAGAAGAGTTGCAAAAGTTGACATCTGAGTCAGCGGGAAAATTAGCGTTCGAATAAAAATGGCTAACTAAACGCATGACATGTTCAACCGTTATTATACCCAATTAAAGAAAAACAGAGAATAAGACAAAGAATCCAGATATGCTTGTGAGAATGAAGGTAGGAACTAATGTTTCGGTTATTTGGTGCACCCCGATAATCTCTGGTGAGTCAACCGCTGGCCTGCTTTTGTCACTGATAGAATTCGATTACAGGGGAAAAAAGGAAGCAAAGAGAAAATCAGTGATGAAAATGCAAAAATTAAAATAGTGAATAAGAAAAGTGGACAGGAAAGTGAGCCTAAATTTTGATGAGGGTGTAGATATCTATGTAACATGACCAAAATTGAGTTTTAGGTGAATCTATATCATTGCAAGAATTTTAGATTGCGAAAATAAGATCGTAATCTACTTGTTAAATATTGTCGCTAGATGTGGACAAACAACAAAGAACACGTGTATATAAATATATAATCTTATATTTTACAACCCCCCACAACACTTAACTCCATATATATATACCCGTACACACATATATGCAGTGACACGCATAAGTATTAGCTACATGTTATTTTCTGTTATAACTCTAGTTTAAGTTCGCCATTTTATCTGATATTTGCTAAGTAATATCTCGTAAAGTTGTTTTAGTGGTATGTGGAAGGAAAATTAAAAACTCATGGTTGAATCCATTTTTTTAACAAAATTCAAAATTACCCTGTGCAAAAGTATTGGATACATGACACTTTTTTTCAAATTTCCAATCGAAACATTGTATTTTAAAAGACTTTAAATATTCAAATTTTCGATAGTATTGGAATGTTATCTCTGACCAATTGCTTACAAGATACTGCTACGAATGATCTAACTCTTTTTTAATGTGCATTCTGCAATTCAAGGATTAAAAATAGCAAAAACCAAAGAATTATCCAGAGATATGCGAGATAGAATCATTGAACGTTACAAAGAAGGACAAGGTTACCGAAAAATTAGCAAAGAAATAAATCTAGCACTAAGTACAGTAGAAAATATTATAAGAAAGTATAAGAACTATGGCGACGGTACAAAAAAGCTTCCAAGAAATGGAAAACCGAGAAAAATTAATGAGAGGACTTCAAAGTGGATTAGCAGAAATGTGCAAAAAGACCTTCATTACTCATTCTGAAATTAAAACTGATCTTGAGGGTGCTGGAATTTAAGTAAAGATACCATTAGCAGAGCTCTATATTGTACAGGCTTTCATTCAAGATCACCAAGAAAAGTGCCTTTACTGAAAACCAAATATGTCAAAGACAGATTAAAGTTTGCCAAAACTTATGTAAAGAAAGGTATGCAGTTTTAGGAAAAGGTCAACTGGACGGATGAAACGAAAATTGAACTATTCGGAAGGAACACAGCGACAAGTGTTTGGCGAAAACATGGCACTGCCTTCAACAAGCACATTAACATCACCACAGTTAAGTTTGGGGGTGGTTTCATTATGATATGGAGATGCTTTTCATCCAAGGGCACTGATGAGTTACAAATTATCCATGGTGGAATGAATGGTAGCATGTACAGGAAGATTCTAGAGAAGAACCTTCAGAAATCTGCAACTTCTTTAGGACATGGTCAAAATTTTGTGCTTCAACACGACAATGATCCCAAACATACTGCAAAACTGACAAAAGATTGGTTTAAAAATAATGGTTTTAGTACTTCAAATTGACCAAGTCGGTCCCCTGACTTGAATCCAACTGACAATTTGTGGAATACTTTGAAGGTTAACATTCATGAGCGGAATCCACAAAATATCAAGCAATTAGAGGAATTATGCAAGGAAGAAGGGGGTAACTTAATGGTGGATCAGTGTGAAAAACTTGTAGCTAACTATAAAAAGCGACTGAAAGCAGTGAAACAAAACAGCGGCTACGCAACAAAATATTAAGTTGATGTATCCAATACTTTTGCATAGAGCAATTTTGAACATTGATAAAGAAACATGGATTCAACCATGAGTTTTTTATTTTCCTTCCACATATAACTAAAAGACTTTACGAGATATTACTTAGCAATATCAGGCAAAGTGGTGAACATAAACTAGAGTTATATCAGAAAAAAACATGTATCCAATACTTATGCGTGTCACTGTATATATATATATAAACTATAAAAGATAACTAATTACTATTTGGGTCAGGAAGTATATAAGGGTTAAAGAGTTGGTCTATGGCTTCTTATACGTAAATTAGTAGATTAAAAAAGAAGAAAGAAGGCATCCATAACACTGAGATTTGTTTTGGGTATTTAATAGGAGAGTTTAAATTACATTTACCTAAATTTAAAATAAAATAACAAAAAAATATCAAAAATTCAAAATAAAATTTAAAATTTAAAACTTTAGATTGATGGCCGCATTTGCTTATAAATTCCTGACGTAAATTTAAAAGTAGGTTTTGATTAGGATACTTTATTATTTTAAATTTTTACCTAAACATTGATTAGCTCTGGCTTTTTAGTATTTTTTAGCATGATTGTAAGGTTAGTTCTTTTATGTGCTTGCAGTTTACTGTGGTGTTTGCCTCTGGTTTAAAATATTGTTGCTCTTCATACATTTAATGATTTCAGTCTTTTTTTTAAGACAAAGGAAACATGGTTCCTTTATTGATTTAGCTGTTCTTGCTTATATGAAGATTTTCCATTTAACTTTAGGTGTTTTATTTTCGTCTTTTAACTTCCAAAAGTATTTGGAGAGAGACGTTATGTTTTGTTTTTCTTTGTTATTGAAGGATGACAGGTGTTTGTAAAATCGCTTTTTAAATATGTTCATGGTGTTTCCTATATATATTTTTTCATCTTTAGGATTCCTCATGGATGAATCGAACACATATATCAGGGAAAAAAGCTACAACCCCTTAGAAATGATACATCTTCATAGTACTACCAACACTCTTACACACACCACAAACTGTGATCTAATTTAAATTTTTTTTTAATTAAAAATTTTATTGAAAACATCGATTTACTAAATTCAAAATTAAGGTTAAATATACAAAAGAAGATTATTATAAAAACTGTGCTTAAATAGACACATTAAATTTTACCTGTTACCTTAAATACAAACATATCTATTTCCTATTTACCTATTACATTAATTACAAACTTTAAATCTTACCTCCTACATCAAATTCTACCTACTACGCACCCATTACCTACTTACCTATTACCTTAAATACTAACATTAAATTTTACCTCTTACATTAAATCTTACCTATTACACACCACAAACTGGGATCTAATTCAAAATTTGAAATTTAATAGAAAACATCGATTCCTTAAATGCAACATTCAGGTTAAATATACAAAATTAGATTAATTATAAAAACTGTGCTTAAATACAAAAAATATTATATAGTTGTACAAATAAACGGTAATACCAATACCATCCCTCCCCACCCCTTACACCTCCCTACTCTGCTCCTCTAAGAAATCCAAAGGATAAAGTCTAGTCGCAAGGTCATAAAACTTACATACTAATGTTAAATCTATCTACAAAATTCCAAGACACTAATTAATCAACTATATTCACTACCCACACCACTTTCTTCAAAATTGAAACGGACAATTCACAAGACTTATTCCCACATCACTAATTCCCACCAACATCCCATACACAACTCACCAAATATAAGAAAAGAGGCTTTCCATTCCTGTCCACACCACCTTTCAATGTCGAAACAAATGTACAATTTGTAGTGGATATATAAAATTTGTAGATGTGCTAAAATATAATTTATAATATATATATATATATATATATATATATATATATAGTGATAGATAGATATAAGAAAAGATTAAGGCAGACACATTATTTCATGGCAAATCGGAGTGTATAGGCCTTTTTCAGGCGAACCATCATCAGCTTCCGTTTTTGTGGTACAGAAGATTCCGATTTACCATGAAATAACGTGTCTGTCTTAATTGTTTTTATATTTGCTCTATATGTATTTATATACATATATAGTTAGAACTCTCTTAGAGAGTTATCCTACCTATTTTATGTACAGGACTTTTGGATTTTTCTATATTTACACCGCACGATTATATATATATATATAGTCTTGTGGGAACTGACGGTCCCCTGGGAAGAAAACGCAGAGGAAGTTCATGAAAGGAAGAAGTTAAAATATGATGAAGTTGGAGAGTTGCAGGTTTAAAGGCTGGAGCGATAGCTGCACTCCTATAGAAGTGGGGACTAGAGGATTTGCAGCAAGGTCCTCATGCAAAGCCTTAACAGATATTGGGATAGTGTGAGTAAAAAAAAGAAACCACTCAAGTCCATAACCGAAACAGCGGAAAGAACAGCTAATTGGTTATGGATCAAAAGAGAGAGTGCCTGGATTCCAAATTGTTAGCTAAATTCCCCGAAATTCTGCGTCTAAATTAATGTTTCGGACGAGCTCATGTGCGGTTCGTCTCTAAATGGAAAGTGGCTCTGACTGTCGCCAATCGGAAGCATTTGCAAGGTTTCGTACCGGCCTAAACGTAATTTTCCAGTGTCTGAAAGCGCTTATCGAGGGTGGGCCGGAGCCTGATCATCTCTGGTCGGGTCGGCGCGGTGAGTGGGGTGTGATGTTGAAAGACCCGAAACCCCCTAGTGATCCTCGCGATGACATCACTGACGACACCCTCTAGCGCCTCCATTCAGGTGCGTATGTTTGAAATCATTTTCCTGTTAAGCAGTGACTTTCAGGAAAGACCGAATGAGAATTCAGGAATAGTCTGAAAGACAAATTGGAAAGACAATTGACGGTAGTAGGGACTACAAAGGTTACAGGCTTGGGCTAGCAACCCAGCATATCAAAATAAATGTGCTACAGACACGATTACAAGTAGACACTCCCAAGGGATCCGGAGAGCGGGAGGGATAATGAGATCCCTAATTGGACAGATTTACCGGTTACGAACCATGGCTTACCACATCAATCGAAGTTGGCTTGCCCCCGTGGCAGGAAATGTAAAAATATACGTGGCCTGAAGATACATCAGACGAAAATGAAAGGCCTGGCACGTATTGACAATCTGCAACGCACAGGATACTCTCCTCGTGAGACGAACGAAGATCAGGGCCAGGATGCACACCACAGTACCCAGTCCTTCCAAGTAGGGGTCGATATGTCCAGCAACATAGCATCAAGTAATTTTCGGAAAAAGATCAAATGGCCTGCAGCAACAGATACAAACTCTTGGCAAGCTTTTGATTTGGACGTCAGTGAGATCCTGGCATTGATTTTGAAAGGCTCCGTTGATAAACGACTAGAAAATATGAGCAAAATAATCGTTAGCTTTGGAGCAGAACGATTTGGAAACAGCGAAGGAAAAAAAGTGGCGAATAGCACCATGAATCGAAGAGAAAATCCAATTAAAAAACAGAGCAGAATTAAAATCACTAAAAAAACAATATAAGAATGCAAAGCCCGAAGAAAAAGAAGCCTTAAGAGAACTAAGATACTCGATCCGATCGGATTTAAAAGCATTAAGAAGAGCCGAATGGCACCGCCGGAGGAAAAAGAGCAGCCTTCATATCCAATCCTTTTGGATTTACCAAACAATTACTGGGTGGAACGCGACAAAGTAGCACTGAGGAAATAAATGCTTTTCTCAAAGACCCCTTAAGCGACCCCTACCAGCAGCAACAACTTGGCGAAAACCATCTGCTTCTTACACCAGATCCTCCTTCAATTGATCTCGACATAGGACTACCTAGCTTGGTTGAATTGAAATTAGTGCTTAAAAAGCTCGGTCAAGCTCAGCTCCAGGCCCGAATGAAGTACCGTACTTAGTGTACAAAAGATGCCCAAAATTACAGCGTATCCTACGGAAGTTACTGAAGGTCATTTGGAAGAGAGGGAAGATAGCAGACCAGTGGAAGTATTCCGAGGGGATATGGATCCCCAAAGAGAAAAACGCCAAGAAAATGAACCAATTCAGATGCATTTCGCTGCTGAATGTTGAAGAAAAAGTTTTCTTCAGCTTATTAAACAGTACGCTGTCAAAATATCTAATAATAAATAACTACATTGACACCTCTGTTCAAAAAGGAGGAGTTCCAGGCATGCCAGGATGCATGGAACATACAGGGGTCATTACTCAACTACTAAAAGATGCCAAGGAAAATAATGGAGATATTGCAGTTTTCTGGTTAGACCTTAAGAATGCTTATGGATCAATTCCCCATCGTCTGATATAGAAGAGGCTCTAATCTGGTACCATATACCAACTGCTTTCACCAAGCTCATTTTAAACTACTATAAGGATTTTAGAATGAGGGCTGTAACAAAGACCTCAACTTCAGCATGGCACAATCTTCAAAGAGGGATAATAACAGGCTGCACCATTTCAGCGACTCTCTTCGCATTATCAATGAATATGCTGATAAAGGCGGCTGAAATGGAATGTCAAGGACCAGTCTCCAGATCCGGTGTAAGGTAACCACCGATTCGCGCGTATATGGATGACATGACCATAACCAGCACGTCCGCAATTGAGGCAAGGCGGTTGCTGAAGGACATCGAAGAACTCATCAACTGGACAAGAATGAGTTTTAACGCTTCCAAATCACGTTCCCTAGTAATGAAGAAAAGTAAGTTTTCGAAAAACGAAAGATTTAAGCTCTTTGGAGATGACATACCTACAATACATCAAAAGCCAGTAAAGAGCTTGGGGAAGCAGTTCGATGAAACTCTAAAAGATTCAAGATCCGTAATATTAACAAAGGAGAATCTAGAAGGATGGTTAATCAGGGTTGATAATTCTGACTTACCTGGCAGATATAAAGCTTGGATTTATCAACACGTCATTCTTCCAAAAATACTCTGGCCTGTAACGATCTATGATTTCACTTCCTCCACGGTAGAACTAATTGAAAGAAGCATAACATCACGACTACGTAGGTGGTTAGGTTTGCCAAGATCTCTATGCAGCGCAGCGTTATACGGGAAAACAAACGCACTGAAACTCCCTTTTAAAAGCCTACACGAAGAATTTAAAGAAGTTAAAGTGAGAGCTACAATCCAGTACGAGTGCTCGAAAGATCCCAAAGTAGCCGGTGCGGGAATATCAGTATATACAGGTAGAAAATGGAACGCCTCAAAAGAACTGAATACAGCAAAAGAAAGAATCCGAGAAAAGGCAATACTAGGGACCATAGCTACTGGACGCGCGGGTCTCGGGTTTTTTCCCTCAGAAAAATATGACAAACTGCAAGGAAAAAAGAAAAGTCATCTTTTGCAGGAAGAAATCAGAAATGGCGAAGAAGAGAAACGAATAGCAATCCAAGTCGGGATGAGACAGCAAGGGGCATGGACCAAATAGAGCTCTATGTTGAAACGCCAAATCAAATGGTCCGAAATATGACACGGTGACACCAGATTAAAATTTCTGATTCTGGCAGTCTACGACACCCTGCCAAGCCCCACAAACCTACAATTATGGTATAAAACCCAGTCGCCAAATTGTCATCTTTGTGGGCGGAGAGTTACCTTAAAACATATCCTGAGTAGCTGTAAATCTGCACTAGATTATGGGTGTTACAGGTGGCGCCATGACGAAATTCTGAAAGAGATCGTGAAAATAGTTCAAAATGCTATCAAAGAGAATGTTTACAACCCAGACACAAAACAGATAAAATTTATTAAAGCGGGCGTGAAGATCCACGAAATAGAAAGGTAAATCCAAACCTGCTATCTCCTGCAACAGACTGGGAACTAAGGTCCGATAAAGGCTCAAGATTGAAATTCTCAGAGCAAATTGCCATCACAAAACTTCTCCCAGATATAGTTTTCTTCTTACATAAATTGAAGAAGATAGTCTTGTGGGAACTGACGGTCCCCTGGGAAGAAAACGCAGAGGAAGCTCATGAAAGGAAGAAGTTAAAATATGACGAACTGCTGAAGAGTTGCAGGGTTAAAGGCTGGAGGGCTAGCTGCACTCCTATAGAAGTGGGGACTAGAGGATTTGCAGCAAGGTCCTTATGCAAAGCCTTAACAGATATTGGGATAGTGGGAGTAAAAAAAAGAAAACCACTCAAATCCATAACCGAAACAGCGGAAAGAACAGCTAATTGGTTATGGATCAAAAGAGAGAGTGCCTGGATTCCAAATTGTTAGCTAAATTCCCCGAAATTCTGCGTCTAAATTAATGTTTCGGACGAGCTCATGTGCGGTTCGTCTCTAAATGAAAAGTGGCTCTGACTGTCGCCAATCGGAAGCATTTGCAAGGTTTCGTACCGGGCCTAAACGTAATTTCCCAGTATCTGAAAGCGCTTATCGAGGGTGGGCCGGAGCCTGATCATCTCTGGTCGGGTCGGCGCGGTTAGTGGGGTATGATGTTGAAAGACCCGAAACCCCCTAGTGATCCTCGCGAAAACATCACTGACGACACTCTCTAGCGCCCTCATTCCGGTGCGTATGTTTGGAAATTATATATATATATATATATATATATATATATAAAATTTTGATGTTATTTTTGACGGCAGTGGTACACTCGTACAAACACATTTACTAATATATATTACATTACACTTAAATTATATTCTGTATCATAACACAAAGCGCTTAAATTTTATCGACGTATGCTGATAAACTGTAGTCTTTCACAATCCGCATATCTTTGAAGTTTAGCACTCACGCTTTGACAAACATTTTTGCATAAATCTCTTTGTGTATTAGATTCTTGAATTGCATCTGTTATATAATTTTTTATATCACTAACTCTTATTGCTTTTCAACTATAAACGTTGACCTTGTGTACTCCCTCAAAAGAAGAAATCAATCAATTCAACCTTTTCGGCAAGTTCATTTCTCAGGTGATGTTTCGTCAATGTAAAACACCCACCGTATAACAGAATATAAAGAATACAATTGACATAATGTAACCGATATACAAACCTATACTACGTAATTTTTACCTACGTACGGACCACCCTTAAAATAAGTATCTTAAAATAAGTAACACTTTGGAACCTTTTACTTCTTTATCAAACGCTTCTCCCTCCTGTCTCCCTTGTTTATATATATGGTTTCAAGTGAACACATATGCAAAGTATTAGCTTTATATATCATTATTATAGAATTCTAAATAAGTTATGCATGTGGTTTAAGGTGGATGTCAGCAGATATTCGTGGACGTCATTCTCTTGAAAGCGTTTTTATTTCGGCACTGCTTTAAAATTTTTCTCTATCTAAAAATAAGCTGTGCTAAGTGTTGTTTGTAACCTATTTTTATGAGATATTACGATCATATGACTTTGAAATGCAGTACGGAGACCTGTGACTGCTTGGGAATACCAGGTGCTTGGACCTGTGAATGCTTGGGAATACCAGGTGCTTGGACCTGTGACTGCTTGGGAATACCAGGTGCTTGGACCTGTGACTGCTTGGGAATACCAGGTGCTTGGACCTGTGACTGCTTGGGAATACCAGGTGCTTGGACCTGTGACTGCTTGGGAATACCAGGTGCTTGGACCTGTGACTGCTTGGGAATACCAGGTGCTTGGACCTGTGACTGCTTGGGAATACCAGGTGCTTGGACCTGTGACTGTTTGGGAATACCAGGTGCTTAGACCTGTGACTGTTTGGGAATACCAGGTGCTTGGACCTGTGACTGCTTGGGAATACCAGGTGCTTGGATCTGTCGGTGATGTAATGGATAGCGGAATAGAAGTGGGAATAACATAGCCAATTTTTAATTACAGTCAGTTTCGTTATAATAATTTACGAGTAAATACTCTCTACTCCACCACTATATGACTTAATTAGTATGATTTGTATTAGTAAATTATTATCTCCCACTAAATTTCTTACAACCTAAAAATATCTTCTGGTTTATACAAACGGCAATATGATTAAAAGAAAATTAATCAATTTTTGACTAAAAGAAAATTAATCAATTTTTGTTTATAAGTTGAATAACGTCTCTCTCTACTTAATATCTATAATAGTTTTTAGATAATTGGATGTACTAATTCCTAATTCTATTAAATTCAAGCATACATGTCATATATCTTTTATTTTTATTTCGGGGATGCTTTATTTTAAAAAAGAACAACATTTTCTCCAGCATGAGAACGTTTAGGAAAACAAAAACATATATTACGCATTTTATTCGTAAGCGAATCCTACGAGAAATGGCTAGAGTTCAGATGCATTCGATTAAAAGCCACAAACAGAAAATACATTTTCATTGGTAAAATATACATTGTTAATCTCTATTTATATAGCCTCGCATGTAACCTTTAAACAGCTTTTCCGGTTGCAACAGGATTTCTTTACTTTTCTTTTTATCACTTTTTCCTTATATATTTCTGTGATTATCCAGATTGCTTTCACTCTTTTTGCTTGTTTTCCGTATCTAAATGCTGCGGATATTTAAAATTCTCATAACATTTTGATATTTTAACTCTAGGAATGTCAGTGGGAATTATCACCGTGCAAGGTGAAAACCATAAAGCATATCGAAGTCTTCCCTAGACGACCAACTCATTACGAGTTAATATATATGAAGCATCTTGAAAGGATAGAGTTTATGATCATGCAAAGACACTTCGATGGAGACATTATGTCCCTTCACTCTCCTCAGTTTGTCGCAACCAATATTCCCTAGCGACATTTCCTCTTGACAGAGATAATTCTCTGCTGGAAACTAAAAAACACTAAACCTGGCATCAAAAAGGAAAATGTCACTGTCAATAATATTGTTTGCATCTCCGAAGCTTGGTTATCTGGTGAATAACAGACTGTTTACTTAGATCATCAAAGCTCGTTTTTGTTTTCTAGTGCCGATCTCAGCAGTAACATTTTAAATCATATTTAGTTTCTGTTATGAAGTGCAATCTCGTACTTTATACTGAAAGTTTATCTACCGCTACTGTTTAGGCATTTATATAGTCCATACCTTAGCTGTTAATTAGATATATTTTTAATCATTCACTCTAATCAAGGCGTTAACGCCACTGATGTGCAGATGGTTTCATAAGAGAGTTGAATTATTAGGCAAGAGGAGAGTGAAGACAAAGACGAACCAGTTACAGGGTGTGAAAGATAGAAGGGCAAGAGAAGGATATGAACATAAGAAGGAAGACAGTTTCGAATGTAGAGAAAAAGGTAAAGAACAAGATACACGAGGTGATGTAGAAAGGCTGAAGTTAGGTGGATAAGAGATTGGAAATGACTTTGTATTTAAATTCTTGGAGGTTATAGCCATCAGGAAACAAAGTATATGGTGTAAAGATGTTGATATGTTAAGGCGCGGTAAACTGAAATAGAGACATCGTTATATGAATTGGGATTTATTTGACATATATTTACATAAAGAGTATATACGTATTGTTCTAAGGCATGCTCGGCGTGAAGTGAAAGTGTTACTTGTCAATTCCTACGCCAAGGAGTTAGATGTAAATTGCATGTAGGAAAATATTTTCATGATATTACTACATCCCCCTTACCAGATAGAAAAGGAAGACATTGTTCAGATGTTTGTTATGTGAAGTAGTACATTTATTATTTGTATCATTTTGGCCTATGTATTTCACGGCCACTTCTTGATGTGTTGTATGTTGATTGTTTTGGGGTTAATTGTAGATCGAACTGGTAGTTGAAGGATGTATGATCTTGGTTCTACACATTTACTCAGAACCGTTGCTGGTTTCCATTTCCTAGTTTGGTTATCCAGCATACGTATATCTTGTCCAAGGACAAGTGCTGGTAAATCATGAGCTGTTCTATGATGATACACTTTCTGCATATCCTGTCTGTGTTTCAGTTGTTCATGGATATGGTCAGGGTTGGGAAATCTTAAGTTTGGAACTTTCGCAGTTATATTCGGTCTCATAATTCGATTGTTTAAGAGTTCAGCTGGACTTGGGAGGTTGTGGTTGATTGGTGTTGTTCGTAGGCATAGCATTACTAAGTTAGCATCTCTTCCTGCTTGCTTTGCCTTAGATAATGTTCTTTTGATTGTTTGAATTTGTCGTTCAATAAAGCCATTCTATTTCGGGAACTTTGGTGATGATGTTATGTGATCGAATTGCCATTGTTTGGCAAATTCTTTGAATGCTTCACTGGAATATTGTGGCCCATTACCACTAACAACTTTAGTGGGAATACCATGTTCGGAGAATACCTGCTTCATTGCTGAGATGACCATATTGTTGTAGTCAGGCCAGTCATTTTCCGTATAATTGGAAACTTGCTGTAGTAATCAGCAATTATTAGGTATTCCTGATAATTGCAGTGGAACAAATCAGTGCAAACAACTTCCCATGGTCTGCTGGGGATGTCATGTGGCTGCAAAGTTTCCTTTGGTTGTGCTGGGAGATTTTCCTGGCATATTGAGCATTTCTTGATTATGTTCTCAATATCAGCATTAATCCGCTTCCAGTATAGAGCATCTCTGGCTTGAAGACGTGTTTTTCAATACCTTGATGGCTGTAATGCAGCTGGTCCAAGATTATTTTCTATTGGGCTTCAGGGATGATAATCCTTGAACCTTTCATGATGATACCATCATTGACAGATAGTTCATCTCTATATAGCCAGTATGACCGTATTGCTGGCGGCAGCTCCTTAATTGAGTCTGGCCATCCTGTTGTTATGATTTCTTGTAGTTGATCACGTATTGGATCAGCCTTGGTTTCCTTTCTTATCTCATTCAGGCGCTCACTCCTGAATCTCACTAAGTCGACTCGAACATCTAGGTCAATCGTATCGATGTTTTCAGTGCTGGGGAGATGGCTTAGAGTATCAGCTAGAGTCATTTCCTGTCCTGGTACGTACTCTATTTGCATCGGGTATCCCTGTAACTTGCTTATAATGCGTTGTAGTCTAGGAGGTGCACTAGTCAGTGGGTTCTGTAGTATCATGATGAGTGGCTTATGGTCGGTGAGTACTTTAAATTTACGCCCATATACATATGTATGAAATCTTTGGACACCAAATACTATTGCAAGAAGTTCTCTTTCTATGCATGCATACCGCTTCTCAGTGTCTGTTAGAGACTTTGATGCATATGCGATGGGGTTTTTTGTTTTGCATTAATGCAGCTCTAAGTCCTTTCAAACTTGCATCGGTTTGTAGTACTGGTATTTCAGCTGTGTTCAAATATGTCAATGTAGAATTTTAGCTGATTACTGTTTTTCACAACATTCCTTGTGGTGTTCTTTCAAAAAACAAGGTTAATCCTTCTTTAACAGTCCTCTTAGTGCATGTGTCTTGTCAGCCAGGTTAGGAATGAACGGTGATAAGTATGTAATAAGACCTCAGAATTCTTGTAGCTCTTTCTTACAAGTTTGGTAAAGCATGTTTTGTAGGTCCTTGAGCTTTTCTGGGTCTGGGCTGACACTATTTTCACTATAGATCATCCCAAAGAAAGATATGCTTTTTGACTTGATCTTGCATTTTGTTGAATTAAACACGATAACATTATCAGCAGCTACTTGCATGAACCTGTGTAGAATCTTGTCGTGTCCTTCTTCTCTTTTGCTATAGACAACAACATAGTCAGTGATTTCTATTGCGCCATCAACTTGTTCAAGTATCTGGTCCATCTTCATTTGAAAAATAACTTGTGATACACTCAATCCAAATCTGTGTTCAGGTGTCTTGGGTCTAAACAGATTCTTAGACTCCCATTTTTAATGTGAGTATGCTAAGCTTGAAACCCAGTCTGTTAGTTCTGTCACCTTCCTGATAATATTGTTTTTGACCATGTTGTCAAGTTCCTTTTTATGCTGTCTTTTAGAGCAATTGGGGTTTTTCTAGTTGCATCAATATGGGGCTGTATGCTTTTGTTGACTGATAGTCTCACAGACCCTGGCATATAGCCAATTTTATCAAACCGGTCTGGATACATCTGCATCAGGTCTTTGGTTGCATTGATTGATGTTACTGCAGGAGTTTGGTGTGCATCTTTTTTACTGTGCAGTGAAGCGTAATTATTTTCAGCTGATCTAGTGAGGGTAGTCCTAGAATTGCTTGCCCTTGTACATCTACAATGTAGAAAGTGCTGTTATGCCAGTCTGATTTGTTGTATTTACATGGTATATTAATGCTACCACAACATTTTATTGGGGTGCCGTTGTATGCTGCCTGTTTCTTGTCCTTTGTTTGAATTTCTTCGTTGTTTGGGAAACCATCCGCATCTAGTTTTTCTGGGAACACTCTACGAAATGTAGAGACTGGTAGTGTGTTTCCTTGGGCTCCTGTGTCGATTTTCAATCGCAACCTGTGGACTCCACTTCTGTTTGTCAATTTGATGTTTACGTAAACAAAAGCTACATCTCTTGAGTGAGAGAGAATACTTTGATGCTATTGAATGTTATGCCTTTGAGTTTCTATGATTTCGATTTTCTCTGTTCTGTGACCTTGGTCTTTGTTTTGGCTTGTTTGATAAACAAACTGTTGTCCAGTGGTTAGCTCTACCACATGGGTTGCATTTTGATCCAAATGCTGGGCAGGCTTCAAGGCGAAACTCATGGCTTCTACCACAATTGAAGCAGTTGCTTGATTTCTTGGAACGTGTTGGCGTTCTTATAGCTACAGTAGTGGTGCTTTTATCCTCGTTATTGTTCAGCATGACCGTAAGTTGTTTTAGGTGTAAGTTAGAAGCTTCGTATGTTTTGCCAATACGAATAGTTTCTTTCAGTGTTAGAGTATCGTCTTTTCTTAGTAACTCTTCTGAAGATCTGGAATTGGAGTGCTGGCTATAATAAGTTCAGTTATCCACTGTTGTTGTTCGGATTCAGATGACGAACATTTCTATGTGAGTCGCCTACATCTATTTACAAAATCATCAAACGACTTCTTGTTTCTATTTGTACGACATTAGTTTTAAACGATTGACTCTGAAGTTTTCTGTGGGTTCTAGCTGCCCTATGAATCTATTAAAAATAATTTCAGGAGAACGTTTTTTTCTCCTCCGTCAACGACCACGTGTTAAACCTTTCCAGTCCTTCATTACCGATTTGCAATGAAATGTAGTTTACTTGTTGTTCTGTTTTTATTTCGTTAAGAATAAAATACAGTTCCAAACGTTGTTTGAATAGTTTAAAAGTTTCAGACGGATTTAGAGTTTCCCAATCCATTAAAGGAATATCGTTAAGAGACATCGTAGAGATAGAAAGTAAACACGTTGCGAGTTAGGTTGTTATGAAAAGAGAGTGGTAGTAGCAGATTCAAGATGGCGGTCAATCGAGCACAAAAAGATCACACGTGGAGAGTAAAAAAAAAGGGTTGAATTAAATACCTTGGCAATGTTTGGGTATTCTGTATTTTTTTCCTTTGCTTCGTTGATATTTCCAATGCGGTTTTTTGTTGTTGGTTTGTTTGGTTTCTGTTCGAAATGTTTTTTTTGCCTGTTATTTTAAATAATTGAAGTTTTTTTTTCGTTGCTAAAAAAGTTATCTAATGTCGTTTCATTGTTTTTACATCCCAAGCTGCCACCATGTAAAGATGTTGATGTGTTAAGGCGTGGTAAGTTGCAACAGAGACATCGTTATATGAATTGTAATTTATTTGACATAAATTTACATAAAGAGGATATACGTATTGTTCTAAGGTATGCTAGGCGTGAAGTGAAAGTGTTACTTGTCGATTCCTACGCCAAGGAGTTAGATGTAAATCGCATGTAGGAAAATAGATCCATGATATTACTACATATGGAAGGGAGTTCCACAGGCTGGAGGCGCGAAAAAAGAAGCTACTGGAATAAAATTGTCGCCTGGATTTGGTTGATCTAACTGCAAAAAGGTGAGACTTTATTGCCAGTCTAGTTGCTCGAGAAAATTCTTGTGAAGTAGACCCATATTCGTCAGAGCAGAAGTCATGAAAATACTTATAGAAGAGACTGAGAGAAGCCACACCCTAAAGATAGTCGTTACACATCACTGAAATTTCCTTTTTTTTATCAAGGTCTATAAGTTTTCTAGCGTTAGCTGCGTACGAAATAAATCATGCAGGTGCTGTAATAGAGATAAAAAGGTTGTCTTACAACAATCGATAAAAATAGCATTTGATATTATCTCCTCTGACACAGACTCGAATACAAACCCCTAGTCTAAAAAATTCTACAACCTTTAGATATCTATCGCTGTCTCCTCTCTCTTCTACCTCTCTCTA